>CM029606.1:42959028-43559028 GCA_017311375.1 Mytilus coruscus | reverse complement strand
CATGTACACATAACAATCATTCCATACACCAAATATAGTTCTTCTATTGTTCATAGTTTCTTATAAACTGACACAAGAGTGCACACACTGAATGTCTCAGCTGGTTTACTGACCATTGATGTTAAGATGAAAGTCTTACAGATAAAGGTTTTACTACAAGTATCACATAAACTTAACATTTGTAAAGATCTGTGACAATGACTTCAAGGTCAAATAAATCCTGTCAGATAGACATGTACATCTTACAATTATTCCATACATCAAATAAGTTGACCTTTTGCTTATGGTAATTAAAAAGACCAAAACACAAAAATATAACATTGACCAATGAACCATGAAAATTAGGTTAAGGTCAGATGAAATCTGACAGACTGACATGTTCCTCTTACAATCGTTCCATACACCACTTATAGTTGACCTACTGCTTATAGTATCTGAGAAACGGTCATTATCAGGTCTGAATTTGGATTGTAATTAAATATTGACACATTATAGGTTTCTGACACAGAATAAATGTAGTCAAAGAACTTGTAATTGGTTATATGATTTAAATTTATATTCAATTGAAGATTTCTTGCTGTTGTGCAATACACTGTGCTGTTGCGAAATACTTAGTAAATCTGTTTTCAGACTATATACAAAGAATTAGCAAAATAAATTGGCCCCAATTTTTCTTTTTGAAAATTGATCATTTCTTAAATCTTTAGGAAAAATTGAAGAGCCCCACCCTTGTGGTATTGAACCTTGTGGTACAATTTCAGAGCAATCAAAATACTTATACACAAGTATATTATTACTGAAACTAGAAAATGCTTGTTTTGGGTCCCTTTTGGCCCTTATTCCTAAATGGTTGGGACATTCACCCCAAAACAATCCCAACCTTTTTTGTGGTATTGAACCTTTGCTTAAATTTCATATAAATCCACACACTTAAACTAAAGTTTTTGTCCGAAAACCAAATGTCTTCGGACGACAATGACTTCATAGCAATATATGACAGCAATTTTATTGCGGTTGTATGTTTTCTTGCAGTCGTATAAAAGGACAAAACTATGTAAACTTAGGGCTCCATGTTGAAGGCCCTACTTTGACCTATAATTGTTTACTTTTTACACATTGTGACTTGGATGGAGAGTAGACTCATTGGCAATCATACCACATCTTCTTATTTCTATTAAACACTGACCAACAAATTGCCTGAGAACACAGTAATTACGTAGTGCATTTCTTTTATACAATAAATTCTAAATTAAAAATTAAAATAAGAATGTGTCCATAGTACACGGATGCCCAACAGGCACTATCAGTTTCTATGTTCAGTGGATCGTGAAATTGGGCTAAAAACTCTAATATGGCATTAAAATCAGAAAGATCATATCATAAGGAACATGTGTACTAAGTTTCAAGTTGATTGGACTTCAACTTCATCAAAAACTACTTTGGCCAAAAACTTTAACCTTAAGCGGGACAGACGGATGAACGGTACCACAAACAAACAGACGCAGACCAAAAACATAATGCCCCTAGGTGGGGCATAAAATTCGCACCTGTTCTATCTCAAAAGATTTTTACAGTGTAGTGTACTTATATATATTGGGACAAATAATATCAAAATTATCGAAAAGTCTATCGGTTCTAACTCAAAATATTGACAATTCTATGTTAAGGGGTCTAAAAGTCAGTTTCACAGCTTCAGACATACTAGTTTTTGACCTTTTAACTGGACCAAATCACTACTTAACATAAAGATTCAGCACCAAAATTTTTATAACATGTAATATTATTGACATACTTAGTATTTCATGCATAAAATATAGAAATAAATTTGGAAGGTGTATGAAAAACAGTTATACACTGTCCTCACTAGGGATTATATTTGTAGACAATGAAAATCTAAGGACGATAACTGTGTCCTCGGACCAAGTCATGAAAATGAGGTCAAGGTCATATCAAACATGCCAGAGAGACATATACATCTTACAATCACTCAATACACCAAATATAATGGCCACAATCATGCCATACACCATAGTATCATAGATTGATCATGAAAACTTTACATTGATAACTGATCTATGAAATGAGGTTGAGGTCAGGTGAACCATGTCTGACAGACATGTAGACCTTACAAAGATTCCATATACCAAATATAGTTATAATATTACTCATGATCATAATAAGTGAAAAATTCGCATGACAAAAACATTAAATATTTTCCAAGCAGTTGCTGAACCATGAAAGCAAGTTCAAGGACAATCGACATATGACAGAGGAAACTTTGTAACATTATAAGGTATCTGCATACAAGATAGGAAGCATCCAGGTTTTCTACCTACTGAATTATAAAGCTTCAAATAAAAGTTTATGCCGCCACCAGATTGTAATCCATGTCTCACATGCAGAATGGAAATCATAAATTTGATCACTCTTACAAAACTGAAATGCAGTTAAAAATATGTATCTAAAATGAGATTTATTAATAGAAATATAAACATACAGTTACTATCCTATAATATATAATAATTATTGAGATTAAAAAATATTATATGAGCTATCTACTTTGAAAATAAAAATCTTTATTATGCTTTTTGTGTGTTTAAGATTAATTGTAATTTCTAAGATCTGTTAAATTAACAAGCATTCTGTGAGTACTGCATGGCAATACATAGTCCCCTACCGGTTAAAAATTCATTGTAATGGAACAAAATTCCAACTTGATATGGTGTAAACTACATAAATATATCAAATAAAAATCTTGAAGCATGACAAAAAAAGTGTTGAAAACTGATTATTTGAGTGAATTTTCTATGTCCAAGGACCATTACTCTGCACAAAATCATCAGACCGAACAAAATTCGAACTTGATCTGTAACTTGTCATGATAAAACTATAATCAAATCAATATCTTCAAGAATGACAAACAAACCTACCACTAAATTCTTCAAACAATTTACCAAAGAAAACGAAAAAAATCCAAAATGTCATTTTGTCTTTTAAATATTTAAAAATAAGCTATTTCCTTTGAACAGAAATCCACTAATTAATAAGTATTTCATCAAAGACTGAAAGGAATATTTAATATGATGTAATTCAGGTGAATGCTATGAAAGAAATCAAGGTTATATTTAAATGTAAACATGAAATATGAAACTATCTTTTATTGTTATAAAGGTAGCATCAGACTGTGCGAGGCCCTCATAGGTAAGTCAAGGATGTTAAACACGCAAGTTTTGTTACGACAGGAAAGGTTTGTGTTGACCAGTAATAACTGTTGTACATCTGAATAATGTATTTATTAATAAACATTACCTAACTTATTGCATAATTTATGAATATATATATACCTTATGTACAGCAGGCAAAAGAAAAAGAAATTTAATCATAAGCTAAGGAAATGAGAAACATTTACAATGTAAGTAAAAAATGTTTTCTTTTCATCTGGATATCTATGAATAAGCTAAATGAAGAATTTTTGTTAAATAACTTAACAATTTTAAGAAGTGTTACATGAAATCATACATTTTGAGGCAAATTATCATAATTGTATCTTCAGCTTATTTTATTCTTGCATGTTCTAGTTGACCAATCTTCATAAAATTTCCTGGCACAAGAGATCAGCTTTTATTTATACATTGTGGTTCCTCCATTTTGAAAAAGACCCACAACAGGAAACTAGACGCTACCAGGAGCCTGGGTACTGTTTCACAAAGCCTTCGTAAGTCTCACGTGTTATCGTCGTTCATCGTAAATAAATCGTAGGCTTTACAGCCGTTCACAAAGCCGTCGTAAGTTAAGATGAGCGTAAATAATACGTAAATCCTGGCGTAACTTACTACAGCTATACCCAGTCGTATCTCGATCGTAGTTTTTCCATAAATATGAAGTAAACCATATCTAAGATGGCTTTATTCTCGATCAAGATGCCGCAAATGTTAGAAGACTAAGAAGAATCTTCACACTTTCTTCATTTGATCATTTTGAAAATGAAATGGATATTATACCCAGATACAGACTGGATAGACACAGTATCAATAAAATAACATTGGCTATAGAACCAGATATAAAACATGATACAAATAGGTCCTATGCACTTACTCCTGAAATGCAGGTTTTGTTAGCTTTGCGCTACTCACTGGTTCTCTGGTAAAGCGCCCATTTTATGACACTGATTTGTCCCACCGTAACAAAGCAAAACTAAAGACTTGAGTTATATACCCGTAGCTTGTTATACTTATATCTGAGATTTTATATTTCTTTATTATCTATATTTTAATTTTATAAAGTTTAGTAGATATTGCACAACGATAGTGATCGTACCGGCCGTCATAATGTTTTCTTCGTAAACCTGTAATTCCATTAACAGATAGAAGACCAAGCAAGACTAAATATTTAGTACAACATAGAGTGTGATATGAGTTAAATTTGATTATAAGGTTACCATAAATAATTTTGTTTATAAGGTTACCATAAATAATTTTGTTAAATGGTCATTTTTCCAAATCATATCAGTCTTGAAAACTAAACAAAGTTGAAAACTGCAGAGATTGGTTAAGCATGTAATCTCCGTGGAATGGTATATTCTAAACAAACACCTATTTTGAAAATAAATTCTACATTCAACAGATGGATATCGGTGTCAACATTCAATTTTAATACAACTTCTATCTTCAGATTCACATATTATGTTTTATAAATGATGAAATCATCGAAATGTAATCTCCGTGGAATGTAATCTCCGTTCATGTTTTTGTGAAGAGTGCTTTCTTTCACGTCCGCACTTCTATCGAGTACGGCATGCCAAATAAACATTTTAGATCATAATAACGGATAGCGAATATATAAATTACAAATCAATAACTTACATTGTAATTCAGACGACATAAGAAGACACCACATGACAATTTTAATTAGTCAATTGTTTTAGTGTACAAATGGTGTAACAGAGTTGCTTTTTTTCTTAGATCTACAAAAAACACAAAAAACGAACTGGATGTTTTATATCAATATTAATGCAAGTAAATAATTTTAACCCGTTTTCAATATTAAAGATCTGAAACTTTTATTATTAATATAAATTTGATACAGAATTTAATACGATTAAACAATTATGCAAGTAGTCATAAAATTGCTCTGCCTAATGAGTTTAATAAATCATATTGCACAGGAGAGAAGCTTTTCAATACTTTCTTTCATTAAAATGAAATTACGATGTCGGCTGAGAGGGCATGGTATATATTGTCCGTTACATTTATTAACAACATCTTGTACAAATATTCTTTTCGAAAAATAAAACAGTTAAATAGAACAAACAAAACTATCTGTCATAATGATATATGAGGGTCTGGATTAGGGGAAAAAGGGGGTGGGGTTTACATTTCTGTATTCTGTAATTCTTTTGGCCAATTTTCTCTATTCAGTAAGAAATAGGCTTATTCTGTAAATTCTTGTGTTCAGATCGTGCATATGAAAATTTCCTGTTGTATCATGATTTTGACATGATAGATCTTTATGTCTGTATCAACGACATATGTATAACGACACTACCCTGTGACCCCTCACCCTGAATCTGTCACTGTACTGCATAAATGATACCATTTATCAATTTTGATTAATATCTGATTAAAACAAAACAGGGGAAAAACTACGTTAATTTCTTTGTAATAATTTGGATATCTGGGATAATAAGCAGTAGATAAGATGACATTAGGTATATTTGATCATACATGTATTTGGTTTGTAATATGAGGTACTAGTACTGCATTCTAATTAAAGTACTGGTAGTAAATCGTAAAAATAGATTTAAGAGAAATCTGAAATCTGATAGAATAAAAATTCGATCACCTGAACTAGATATTATCCTTGATAGCCCAACTGTCCAACAAAATATAAAAATATTGCCTATCAATCAATTGTTTTGGAGATTATTAAAATATATTTAACATTTATTGGTAGTGAAAAAAATGTCATACCCCAAAAAAATCAAAGACAATGTTATCCGTCCTCGAGTATCAGTCTTATAGCCCTTACCAATAAATTGCTATTTTAAATTGTAATGGATTATGGATCTTACAAATATGAAACTGAAGACGACATAAGAAGATAATTAGTCAATTGTTTTAGTGTAACAGAGTTGCTTTTTCTTAGATCTACAAAAACACAAAAAAAACGAACTGGATGTTTTATATCAATATTAATGCAAGTAAATAATTTTAACCTGTTTTCAATATTAAAGATCTAAAACTTTTATTATTAATATAAATTTGATACAGAATTTAATACGATTAAACAATTATGCAAGTAGTCATAAAATTGCTCTGCCTAATGAATTTAATAAATCATATTGCACAGGAGAGAAGCTTTTAAATACTTTCTTTCATTAAAATGAAATTACGATGTCGGCTGATAGGGCATGGTATATATTGTCTGTTACATTTATTAACAACACCTTGTACAAATATTCTTTTCGAGAATAAAAACAGTTAAATAGAACAAACAAAACTATCCGTCACAATGATATATGAGGGTCTGGATTAGAGGAAAAAGGGGAGGGGGTTTACATTTCTGTATTCTGTAATTCTTTTGGCCATTTTCTCTATTCAGTAAGAAATAGGCTTATTCTGTTAATTCTTGTGTTCAGACCGTGCATATGAAAATTTCCTGATAGATCTTTTGTCTGAATCAACGAAATATAAATATTTGAATCTACATTTTAAATAGATACAAAAATCAAAATTCTCTGCTCTATAGATTTTCATAAATGGAGTCTAAAATATATCCATAATAAATGCACCGTATCAAATGCATATATGAGAACAACTACTAATAAATTGCTACGCGTCACATACTATGTATAGAGACATGCATCATAAATCTAAGTTAAAAGACAAATTAGAAAAAAGGAATTCTAAAAGCTTTCTTTGACAAATTTTATACTAACTTCATTTTAACAAAAGCTTTCTTTGACAAATTTTATACTAACTTCATTTTAACAAGTTTAAATTACATTTTCTAAAATAGAGCTAAGAACTGTTTGTAATGTTGTAAATTTAATTCGTTTGAAATTTTTATTCAAATACGCTGTTGAAGTTTACTAAGCGCCAATAAAATACAATAATTTTGTATTTTATAATTTAGTGTCTTCGATAATGAAAAATTCGTCATCGGACAGTCTCATTATCATGTCGGTATTCGAAATGACTCGTTTCATTGTTATTACAAAAATAGGTCATAATAACATGACAGAGTTTTTTTGCTTTAGAATGTTCTAGATAAATATACAAAAGCAAATTTTAGACAATGTACCCTCATAAGCCTGGAAGTGGCTAGTCACATATAGTTAACGTGTTTTTCACACAATGATGTTCTACCTCCATAAGCCTGGAAATGTCGTGGAGGGTCACATATAATCAATCCTTCTGACTTCATAAATTTTGTGAGAGAGTCGGCTGAATTAAGATGTTATGTGATGAAAATTAATTAATTTCCTTCCGTGAAAATGCATCACAATTACAATAGAAATGAATCGCCCTACAGTGAAAATGAAAGTCTAGTATCATTATTCGACAGTAAACATGAATCGCATAACGAAAACAGCATAGTGGAATTTAATTCAATATCAACAAGCTAAATAACAAAACCTGTTTAAGTTATACAACATTAATTATTATGTAAAAGGTACATTTTTCTGCAAATGAAACTTAACTGCTGCTTTTAAATCTCTTGCTCGCTCTGTTCGTCAACTATTCTTAATATTTATCTATTTGTGTATCAATTTTACACCTGGATGGCTGTAGGCGAGATGAAAACCAGTCCGCATCTCATACCTATATCATGAATTTATAAAACAGTACACATTATATCTTATTTCTTATTCTATTCAAAATCATGAATTTGTCGTCTATTTATTTATCATTCTACATTAGAAATTCATAACGGATACAGTGAAAATGGTATTTCAGGATTCGCACATTATATACACTGGTTTTGTTTATTTTTATTGGACTTTATTTAATTCTTTTTCAACGACAACGCATGCAACTTCTTATTTCTTGTTTGAAAATTCTTCTCTTGATCATAAATTTGCATGAAATATTTGCCACTGTACGTTCAGAAAACAGCAATCAATCAATCATATCTCCTCTAAAATTGCAGTACTAAAATAACTTTAGACATTATCAAATAATTGTTAAAAATTCGTTTAATCCTTTGATCAGATATAAACACGTCTCGTCACTCTCCTATTATTTAAAATTTCCAATACAAAGAAAAAATTTTTATTGAATATCAAAGGAAGTAACCCGCCATCAAAGATACAAGGCTTGTGTTTCGTCTACAAATGAAAAACATAAGAACACACCCACTCACCTGATCGCTCGTCCTTAAAAATATAAAATTCAAAATATAAAACAATTATATACAAAATAAAGGATCAGGTCACTCCGGATGCAGCGCAAATGCCAAGGCAACGAGCGAGAAACTGGAAAGGACATACTTGGATTCCAAACCGATACCGATAAATGCCCAGCTGTATTCCTGGAAGAGGAAAGCCGAAAATCCTACGATAAAGCATCTTGGAAAGAAACTACCGATCCATTAGGGGAACAACAGCTAAAACCCTCAGACATCAAATAGATTGGTCTGATAGTTTCCCACATGGAAACTACTAATGGATCCCATCTGACCACATGTCTCAAACAAATCTGAAAATATCTGTAGAAACTTTCCTCAACAAAAATATGATCCAAAACATAAAATATAAGATGTCAGGATAACAATAGTTATCCATGAAACCAATTGGCAAAACAATTTCAATGATGTTGAAGGATTCTCTCTGCAAACATTTTCACGTCCGCTCTCATCGGCATGCTCGACTTATCGATCTGTGAAAGAAGAGTGTGCCATATTCCGATCTAAAAACTACGATTCACACCTCCTGTTTACAGAGTTCCTTTTACGATACACTTACAATGATACACAGTGCGTAACTTGCGATCAACTTAGTAGTCCTTTTCGATGCCTTTGTGAAACACACGTAACGGGAACGTAGAACCACACGTAAACGGATCGTAAGATGATACGATGATCGTAAGTTAAGAAGGCTTTGTAAAACGGTGGCCAGGATCCTCACCTTTCAAAAATAGCTTATTTAAGTTATTTAAGGACAATAACCGCTTAATCTAGTCAATTTTCAATTTCCATTAAGTAATTATCCTTTTAAATTGTGTCTTGGTTATCAATTTTGTTGTTGACAATTTCTCTCTATCTATTACAGTTCTCTTAACCTTAAGGGTGCAATCAACAGTTTTTCTGTGTGATGTCATATTTTGGGGACCATGCATTAAGTGACCCTTAGCAGTGGTATTGTTTAAAAGATAGTTGTATTAAACTAGATATCACTGGAATCAGTATTTTAAAGTTTATAATGAAATAAAAATAAAGTATAATTTTAACATAATAAAAACTTCTAACTAAAGAAAATGAAAAAAAAATGTCCAATCTCAACATGGAAAACCTGAAATCAGGTCATGTGCATACCCATGAAGGCATTAGACGGGCACATTTCAGATACTCAAAACCTGTTTAAATTTCACAGATTTTACCTAATCTTTTATAAAAGTCTTGCTTCAGGCTTCAGGGTACATTTGTTTGCTCTGGAAAGACCTTAATTAGCTACAATAAGTTTTCCAATTTTTCACTACCAAAAATCAGAAGCTTACAGTGTTATCTCGTCTTAAAACATGTATATATATTCTAATTTTCAAAATCATTTTGATCATTCAACCTGTTTTAATTGAAAGCTTAGTAAACCAACTAATTCTTACAATCAAATACATAAAACATGATACTTTTTCACAAACTGTGTAAATAACTAGAGGCTCTCAAGAGCCTGTGTCGCTCACCTGTATTTACTGATGCTTTGGAAATCATGTAAAATAAGGTTAAAATCATAATTAATAGTATTAGATATTAGATATTATAATGATATCTAAGATAATAACAA
Organism: Mytilus coruscus; assembly: GCA_017311375.1. NCBI lineage: Eukaryota > Metazoa > Mollusca > Bivalvia > Mytilida > Mytilidae > Mytilus > Mytilus coruscus. The sequence continues at coordinate 43,549,028 of CM029606.1, read as the reverse complement.
AAACTGCAAAATATCTGTCAAATTACTAACTCAGGGCAGCAACCCAACAACGGGTTGTCGGATTCGTCTGAAAATTTCAAGGCAGATAAATCTAAATCTGATGAACATTTTTGCCACCTGTCAGATTTGCTCTAAATGCTTTAGTTTCAGATATATATAAAAAAACTACATTTTACCCCTATGTTCTATTTTTAACCATGTCGGCCATGATGGTTGGAAGGCGGGGTCATCGGACAAATTTTTAAACTAATAATGATTATGGCCAAGTATGTTTAAATTTGTCTCAGTAGTTTCAGAGAAGAAGATTTTGTAAAAGATTACAAAAATTTACGAAAAATTGACTATAAAGGGCAATAACTCCTAAAGGGGTCGACTGACAATTTTGGTCATACCGACTTATTTGTAGATCTGACATTGCTGAACATTATTGCTGTTTACAGTTTATCTCTATCTATAATAATATTCAAGATAAATAAAATGCTCGCATGGCGCAGCTTGATACGACCGCAGAGGTCGAACCCTGAATAGTTGGGGCAAGTATGGACACAACATTCAAGCTTGATACAGCTCTGAATTTGGATTGTGATTAAATATTTGACACAGCATAGGTTTCTGACACAGAATGAATGTGGTCTAAGAACTTAAAATTTTAAATTGGACATTCACCTAGTATGGTCCAATATCCAAAATCTAAATACATGGTTAGATTCAGCATATCAAAGAACCCCAAGAGTTCAATTTTTGATGAAATCAAACAAAGTTTAATTTTGGACCCTTTTGACCTCAATGTGGACAAAGTTGATAACGGGCCCAAAAATCAAAAATCTAAATACATGGTTAGATTCAGCATATCAAAGAATCCCAAGAGTTCAATTTTGATGAAATCAAACAAAGTTTAATTTTGGACCCTTTTGACCTCAATGTGGACAAAGTTGATAACGAGGCCCAAAATAAAAATCTAAATACATGGTTAGATTCACCATATCAAAGAACCCCATATATTCAATTTTGTTGAAATCAAACAAAGTTTAATTTTGGACCCAGATTTGGACCAACTTGAAAACTGGGCCCATAATCAAAAATCTAAATACATGTTTAGATTCAGCATATCAAAGAACCCTAGGAATTCAATTTTGTTAAAATCAAACTAAGTTTAATTTTGGACCCTTTGGACCTTAATGTAGACCAATTTGAAAACGGGACCAAAATTAAGAATCGAAATACACGGTTAGATTCGGCATATCAAAGAACCCCAATAATTCTATTTTGATGAAATCAAACAAACTTTAATTTTGGACCCTTTTGACCTCAATGTGGACAAAGTTGATAATGGGACCCAAAATCAAAAATCTAAATACATGGTTAGATTCAGCATATCAAAGAACCCCATATATTCAATTTTGTTGAAATCAAACAAAGTTTAAAGATTAAAAAATATTATATGAGCTATCTACTTTGAAAATAAAAATCTTTATTATCGTTTTTTGTGTGTTTAAGATTAATTGTAATTTCTAAGATCTGTTAAATTAACAAGCATTCTGTGAGTACTGCATGGCAATACATAGTCCCCTACCGGTTAAAAATTCATTGTAATGGAACAAAATTCCAACTTGATATGGTGTAAACTACATAAATATATCAAATAAAAATCTTGAAGCATGACAAAAAAGTGTTGAAAACTGATTATTTGAGTGAATTTTCTATGTCCAAGGACCATTACTCTGCACAAAATCACCAGACCGGAACAAAATTCAAACTTGATCTGTAACTTGTCATGATAAAACTATAATCAAATCAATATCTTCAAGAATGACAAACAAACCTACCACTAAATTCTTCAAACAATTTACCAAAGAAAACGAAAAAAATCCAAAATGTCATTTTGTCTTTTAAATATTTAAAAATAAGCTATTTCCTTTGAACAGAAATCCACTAATTAATAAGTATTTCATCAAAGACTGAAAGGAATATTTAATATGATGTAATTCAGGTGAATGTTATGAAAGAAATCAAGGTTATATTTAAATGTAAACATGAAATATGAAACTATCTTTTATTGTTATAAAAGGTAGCATCAGACTGTGCGAGGCCCTCATAGGTAAGTCAAGGATGTTAAACACGCAAGTTTTGTTACGACAGGAAAGATTTGTGTTGACCAGTAATAACTGTTGTAGATCTGAATAATGTATTTATTAATAAACATTACCTAACTTATTGCATAATTTATGAATATATATATACCTTATGTACAGCAGGCAAAAGAAAAAGAAATTTAATCATAAGCTAAGGAAATGAGAAACATTTACAATGTAAGTAAAAAATGTTTTCTTTTCATCTGGATATCTATGAATAAGCTAAATGAAGAATATTTTGTTAAATAACTTAACAATTTTAAGAAGTGTTACATGAAATCATACATTTTGAGGCAAATTATCATAATTGTATCTTCAGCTTATTTTATTCTTGCATGTTCTAGTTGACCAATCTTCATAAAATTTCCTGGCACAAGAGATCAGCTTTTATTTATACATTGTGGTTCCTCCATTTTGAAAAGACCCACAACAGGAAACTAGACGCTACCAGGAGCCTGGGTACCGTTTCACAAAGCCTTCGTAAGTCTACGTGTCATCGCACGTTCATCGTAAATAAATCGTAGGCTTTACAGCCGTTTCACAAAGCCGTCGTAAGTTAAGATGAGCGTAAATAATACGTAAATCCTGGCGTAACTTACTACAGCTATACCCAGTCGTATCTCGATCGTAGTTTTTCCGCAAATATGAAGTAAACCATATCTAAGATGGCTTTATTCTCGATCAAGATGCCATAAATGTTAGAAGACTAAGAAGAATCTTCACACTTTCTTCATTTGATCATTTTGAAAATGAAATGGATATTATACCCAGATACAGACTGGATAGACACAGTATCAATAAAATAACATTGGCTATAGAACCAGATATAAAACATGATACAAATAGGTCCTATGCACTTACTCCTGAAATGCAGGTTTTGTTAGCTTTGCGCTACTCACTGGTTCTCTGGTAAAGCGCCCATTTTATGACACTGATTTGTCCCACCGTAACAAAGCAAAACTAAAGACTTGAGTTATATACCCGTAGCTTGTTATACTTATATCTGAGATTTTTATATTTCTTTATTATCTATATTTTTAATTTTTATAAAGTTTAGTAGATATTGCACAACGATAGTGATCGTACCGGCCGTCATAATGTTTTCTTCAGTAAACCTGTAATTCCCATTAACAGATAGAAGACCAAGCAAGACTAAATATTTAGTACAACATAGAGTGTGATATGAGTTAAATTTGATTATAAGGTTACCATAAATAATTTTGTTTATAAGGTTACCATAAATAATTTTGTTAAATGGTCATTTTTCCAAATCATATCAGTCTTGAAAACTAAACAAAGTTGAAAACTGCAGAGATTGGTTAAGCATGTAATCTCCGTGGAATGGTATATTCTAAACAAACACCTATTTTGAAAATAAATTCTACATTCAACAGATGGATATCGGTGTCAACATTCAATTTTAATACAACTTCTATCTTCAGATTCACATATTATGTTTTATAAATGATGAAATCATCGAAATGTAATCTCCGTTCATGTTTTTGTGAAGAGTGCTTTCTTTCACGTCCGCACTTCTATCGAGTACGGCATGCCAAATAAACATTTTAGATCATAATAACGGATAGCGAATATATAAATTACAAATCAATAACTTACATTGTAATTCAGACGACATAAGAAGACACCACATGACAATTTTAATTAGTCAATTGTTTTAGTGTACAAATGGTGTAACAGAGTTGCTTTTTTCTTAGATCTACAAAAAACACAAAAAACGAACTGGATGTTTTTATATCAATATTAATGCAAGTAAATAATTTTAACCCGTTTTCAATATTAAAGATCTGAAACTTTTATTATTAATATAAATTTGATACAGAATTTAATACGATTAAACAATTATGCAAGTAGTCATAAAATTGCTCTGCCTAATGAGTTTAATAAATCATATTGCACAGGAGAGAAGCTTTTCAATACTTTCTTTCATTAAAATGAAATTACGATGTTGGCTGAGAGGGCATGGTATATATTGTCCGTTACATTTATTAACAACATCTTGTACAAATATTCTTTTCGAAAAATAAAACAGTTAAATAGAACAAACAAAACTATCTGTCATAATGATATATGAGGGTCTGGATTAGGGAAAAAGGGGGTGGGGTTTACATTTCTGTATTCTGTAATTCTTTTGGCCAATTTTCTCTATTCAGTAAGAAATAGGCTTATTCTGTAAATTCTTGTGTTCAGATCGTGCATATGAAAATTTCCTGTTGTATCATGATTTTGACATGATAGATCTTTATGTCTGTATCAACGACATATGTATAACGACACTACCCTGTGACCCTCACCCTGAATCTGTCACTGTACTGCATAAATGATACCATTTATCAATTTTGATTAATATCTGATTAAAACAAAACAGGGGAAAAACTACTTTAATTTCTTTGTAATAATTTGGATATCTGGGATAATAAGCAGTAGATAAGATGACATTAGGTATATTTGATCATACATGTATTTGGTTTGTAATATGAGGTACTAGTACTGCATTCTAATTAAAGTACTGGTAGTAAATCGTAAAAGTAGATTTAAGAGAAATCTGAAATCTGATAGAATAAAAATTCGATCACCTGAACTAGATATTATCCTTGATAGCCCAACTGTCCAACAAAATATAAAAATATTGCCTATCAATCAATTGTTTTGGAGATTATTAAAATATATTTAACATTTATTGGTAGTGAAAAAAATGTCATACCCCCAAAAAATCAAAGACAATGTTATCCGTCCTCGAGTATCAGTCTTATAGCCCTTACCAATAAATTGCTATTTTAAATTGTAATGGATTATGGATCTTACAAATATGAAACTGAAGACGACATAAGAAGACACCATGTGACAATTTTAATTAGTCAATTGTTTTAGTGTAACAGAGTTGCTTTTTCTTAGATCTACAAAAACACAAAAAAACGAACTGGATGTTTTATATCAATATTAATGCAAGTAAATAATTTTAACCTGTTTTCAATATTAAAGATCTAAAACTTTTATTATTAATATAAATTTGATACAGAATTTAATACGATTAAACAATTATGGAAGTAGTCATAAAATTGCTCTGCCTAATGAATTTAATAAATCATATTGCACAGGAGAGAAGCTTTTAAATACTTTCTTTCATTAAAAATGAAATTACGATGTCGGCTGAGAGGGCATGGTATATATTGTCTGTTACATTTATTAACAACACCTTGTACAAATATTCTTTTCGAGAATAAAAACAGTTAAATAGAACAAACAAAACTATCCGTCACAATGATATATGAGGGTCTGGACTAGAGGGAAAAAGGGGAGGGGGTTTACATTTCTGTATTCTGTAATTCTTTTGGCCATTTTCTCTATTCAGTAAGAAATAGGCTTATTCTGTTAATTCTTGTGTTCAGACCGTGCATATGAAAATTTCCTGATAGATCTTTTGTCTGAATCAGCGAAATATAAATATTTGAATCTACATTTTAAATAGATACAAAAATCAAAATTCTCTGCTCTATAGATTTTCATAAATGGAGTCTAAAATATATCCATAATAAATGCACCGTATCAAATGCATATATGAGAACAACTACTAATAAATTGCTACGCGTCACATACTATGTATAGAGACATGCATCATAAATCTAAGTTAAAAGACAAATTAGAAAAAAGGAATTCTAAAAGCTTTCTTTGACAAATTTTATACTAACTTCATTTTAACAAAAGCTTTCTTTGACAAATTTTATACTAACTTCATTTTAACAAGTTTAAATTACATTTTCTAAAATAGAGCTAAGAACTGTTTGTAATGTTGTAAATTTAATTCGTTTGAAATTTTTATTCAAATACGCTGTTGAAGTTTACTAAGCGCCAATAAAATACAATAATTTTGTATTTTATAATTTAGTGTCTTCGATAATGAAAAATTAGTCATCGGACAGTCTCATTATCATGTCGGTATTCGAAATGACTCGTTTCATTGTTATTACAAAAATAGGTCATAATAACATGACAGAGTTTTTTGCTTTAGAATGTTCTAGATAAATATACAAAAGCAAATTTTAGACAATGTACCCTCATAAGCCTGGAAGTGGCTAGTCACATATAGTTAACGTGTTTTTCACACAATGATGTTCTACCTCCATAAGCCTGGAAATGTCGTGGAGGGTCACATATAATCAATCCTTCTGACTTCATAAATTTTGTGAGAGAGTCGGCTGAATTAAGATGTTATGTGATGAAAATTAATTAATTTCCTTCCGTGAAAATGCATCACAATTACAATAGAAATGAATCGCCCTACAGTGAAAATGAAAGTCTAGTATCATTATTCGACAGTAAACATGAATCGCATAACGAAAACAGCATAGTGGAATTTAATTCAATATCAACAAGCTATATAACAAAACCTGTTTAAGTTATACAACATTAATTATTATGTAAAAGGTACATTTTTCTGCAAATGAAACTTAACTGCTGCTTTTAAATCTCTTGCACGCTCTGTTCGTCAACTATTCTTAATATTTATCTATTTGTGTATCAATTTTACACCTGGATGGCTGTAGGCGAGATGAAAACCAGTCCGCATCTCATACCTATATCATGAATTTATAAAACAGTACACATTATATCTTATTTCTTATTCTATTCAAAATCATGAATTTGTCGTCTATTTATTTATCATTCTACATTAGAAATTCATAACGGATACAGTGAAAATGGTATTTCAGGATTCGCACATTATATACACTGGTTTTGTTTATTTTATTGGACTTTATTTAATTCTTTTCAGCGACAACGCATGCAACTTCTTATTTCTTGTTTGAAAATTCTTCTCTTCATGATAAATTTGCATGAAATATTTGCCACTGTACGTTCAGAAAACAGCAATCAATCAATCATATCTCCTCTAAAATTGCAGTACTAAAATAACTTTAGACATTATCAAATAATTGTTAAAAATTCGTTTAATCCTTTGATCAGATATAAACACGTCTCGTCACTCTCCTATTATTTAAAATTTCCAATACAAAGAAAAAATTTTTATTGAATATCAAAGGAAGTAACCCGCCATCAAAGATACAAGGCTTGTGTTTCGTCTACAAATGAAAACATAAGAACACACCCACTCACCTGATCGCTCGTCCTTAAAAATATAAAAATTCAAAATATAAAAACAATTATATACAAAATAAAGGATCAGGTCACTCCGGATGCCGCGCAAATGCCAAGGCAACGAACGAGAAACTGGAAAGGACATACTTGGATTCCAAACCGAAACCGATAAATGCCCAGCTGTATTCCTGGAAGAGGAAAGCCGAAAATCCTACGATAAAGCATCTTGGAAAGAAACTACCGATCCATTAGGGGAACAACAGCTAAAACCCTCAGACATCAAATAGATTGGTCTGATAGTTTCCCACATGGAAACTACTAATGGATCCCATCTGACCACATGTCTCAAACAAATCTGAAAATATCTGCAGAAACTTTCCTCAACAAAAAATATGATCCAAAACATAAAATATAAGATGTCAGGATAACAATAGTTATCCATGAAACCAATTGGCAAAACAATTTCAATGATGTTGAAGGATTCTCTCTGCAAACATTTTCACGTCCGCTCTCATCGGCATGCTCGACTTATCGATCTGTGAAAGAAGAGTGTGCCATATTCGATCTAAAAACTACGATTCACACCTCCTGTTTACAGAGTTCCGTTTACGATACACTTACAATGATACACAGTGCGTAACTTGCGATCAACTTAGTAGTCCTTTTCGATGCCTTTGTGAAACACACGCAACGGGAACGTAGAACCACACGTAAGCGGATCGTAAGATGATACGATGATCGTAAGTTAAGAAGGCTTTGTAAAACGGTGGCCAGGATCCTCACCTTTCAAAAATAGCTTATTTAAGTTATTTAAGGACAATAACCGCTTAATCTAGTCAATTTTCAATTTCCATTAAGTAATTATCCTTTTAAATTGTGTCTTGGTTATCAATTTTGTTGTTGACAATTTCTCTCTATCTATTACAGTTCTCTTAACCTTAAGGGTGCAATCAACAGTTTTTCTGTGTGATGTCATATTTTGGGGACCATGCATTAAGTGACCCTTAGCAGTGGTATTGTTTAAAAGATAGTTGTATTAAACTAGATATCACTAATATATAATATATATGAAATAAAAATAAAGTATAATTTTAACATAATAAAAACTTCTAACTAAAGAAAATGAAAAAAAATGTCCAATCTCAACATGGAAAACCTGAAATCAGGTCATGTGCATACCCATGAAGGCATTAGACGGGCACATTTCAGATACTCAAAACCTGTTTAAATTTCACAGATTTTACCTAATCTTTTATAAAAGTCTTGCTTCAGGCTTCAGGGTACATTTGTTTGCTCTGGAAAGACCTTAATTAGCTACAATAAGTTTTCCAATTTTCACTACCAAAAATCAGAAGCTTACAGTGTTATCTCGCCTTAAAACATGTATATATATTCTAATTTTCAAAATCATTTTGATCATTCAACCTGTTTTAATTGAAAGCTTAGTAAACCAACTAATTCTTACAATCAAATACATAAAACATGATACTTTTTCACAAACTGTGTAAATAACTAGAAGCTCTCAAGAGCCTGTGTCGCTCACCTGTATTTACTGATGCTTTGGAAATCATGTAAAATAAGGTTAAAATCATAATTAATAGTATTAGATATTAGATATTATAATGATATCTAAGATAATAACAAAAACTGCAAAATATCTGTCAAATTACTAACTCAGGGCAGCAACCCAACAACGGGTTGTCGGATTAAATCTGAAAATTTCAAGGCAGATAAATCTAAATCTGATGAACATTTTGCCACCTGTCAGATTTGCTCTAAATGCTTTAGTTTCAGATATATATATAAAAAACTACATTTTACCCTATGTTCTATTTTTGACCATGTCGGCCATGATGGTTGGAAGGCGGGGTCATCAGACAAATTTTTAAACTAATAATGATTATGGCCAAGTATGTTTAAATTTGTCTCAGTAGTTTCAGAGAAGAAGATTTTGTAAAGATTACAAAATTTACGAAAAATTGTTAAAATTGACTATAAAGGGCAATAACTCCTAAAGGGTCGACTGACAATTTTGGTCATACCGACTTATTTGTAGATCTGACTTTGCTGAACATTATTGCTGTTTACAGTTTATCTCTATCTATAATAATATTCAAGATAAATAAAATGCTCCATGGCGCAGCTTGATACGACCGCAGAGGTCGAACCCTGAATAGTTGGGGCAAGTATGGACACAACATTCAAGCTTGATACAGCTCTGAATTTGGATTGTGATTAAATATTTGACACAGCATAGGTTTCTGACACAGAATGAATGTGGTCTAAGAACTTAAAATTTTAAATTGGACATTCACCTAGTATGGTCCAATATCCAAAATCTAAATACATGGTTAGATTCAGCATATCAAAAACCCCAAGAGTTCAATTTTGATGAAATCAAACAAAGTTTAATTTTGGACCCTTTTGACCTCAATGTGGACAAAGTTGATAACGGGCCCAAAATCAAAAATCTAAATACATGGTTAGATTCAGCATATCAAAGAATCCCAAGAGTTCAATTTTGATGAAATCAAACAAAGTTTAATTTTGGAACCTTTTGACCTCAATGTGGACAAAGTTGATAACGAGGCCCAAAAATCAAAAATCTAAATACATGGTTAGATTCAGCATATCAAAGAACCCCATATATTCAATTTTGTTGAAATCAAACAAAGTTTAATTTTGGACCCAGATTTGGACCAACTTGAAAACTAGGCCCATAATCAAAAATCTAAATACATGTTTAGATTCAGCATATCAAAGAATCCCAAGAGTTCAATTTTGTTAAAATCAAACTAAGTTTAATTTTGGACCCTTTGGACCTTAATGTAGACCAATTTGAAAACAGGACCAAAAATTAAGAATCGAAATACACGGTTAGATTCGGCATATCAAAGAACCCCAATAATTCTATTTTGATGAAATCAAACAAACTTTAATTTTGGACCCTTTTGACCTCAATGTGGACAAAGTTGATAATGGGACCCAAAATCAAAAATCTAAATACATGGTTAGATTCAGCATATCAAAGAACACCATATATTCAATTTTGTTGAAATCAAACAAAGTTTAATTTTGGACCCCAATTTGGACCAACTTGAAAACTGGGCCCATAATCAAAATCTAAATACATGTTTAGATTCAGCATATCAAAGAACCCTAAGAGTTCAAGAATAAAACCCCATTTAAATTGGTCAAGAAATAAGCAATTTATACAAAGTATCTTCTTTTGCACAATACTGTGCAATTGAATATTTCTTGCAATTGGGCAATACTGTGCAATTGAATATTTCTTGCTATTGTGCAATACTGTACAATTGACAATTTCTTGCTATTGCATAATATTGTGCTATTGGATATTTCTTGCTATTGTGCAATACTGTGCAATTGAAGATTTCTTGCTATTGCGCAATACTGTGCAATTGAAAATTTCTTGCTATTGCACAATACTTATTATATAATAATTTACACATCCTGTTTGGTGTGTATCTCCTGCCATATCATTATTATTTGCTTTTAAAATAAATCAGAAATAACCAACTTAAAATGGAAAATTTTAAAGAAAAAAAAGGAAAAAAGGAAAAAAAAATCCCCCAAATTTTTGAACCCCTTATGATTCATCACCCCAAACTCAATCCCAGCCTTCCCTTTGAGGTATGGTACCTTGCAGTACAATTTCAGAGAGATCCATACACTTGAACACAAGTTATTGTCTGGAAACTAGAAAATGCTTAATTTTGGCCCTTTTGGCCCCTAATTCCTAAACTTTTCAGGCAATTACCCCAAACTCAATTCCAGCTTTCCCTTTGTGATATGGAACCTTGTAGTACAATTTCAGAAAGATCCATACACTTACACATAAGTTATTGTCATGAAACTAGAAAATGCTAGTTTTTGCCCTTTTGGCCCTAATTCCTAAAATTTTGAGGCAATTACCCCAAAAATCAATCCCAACATTCCCTTTGTGATATGGAACCTTGTGGTACAATGTCAGAGAGATCCAAACACTAACACACAAGTTATGTCTGGAAGTTACAAAATGCTTATTTTTGGCCCTTTTGGCCCCTAATTCCTTAACTGTTGGTACCATAACCCCAAAATCAATCCCAACCTTCCTTTTGTGATATTGAACCTTATGGTAAAATTTCATAGAGATCCATTCACTTAAACTAAAGTTAGAGTGCGAAAACCAATGCGTATTCGGACGACGGACGACGACGCCAACGTCATACCAATATCGACCGCAAAAATTTGCGGTCGTATAAAACTGCAAAATTTCCTTAAAATTACCAATTCAGGGCAGCAACCCAACAACGGGTTGTCAGATTTGTCTGAAAATTTCAAGGCAGATAGATCTTGATCTGATAATCAGTTTTACCCTGTGTCAGATTTACTCTAAATGCTTTGGTTTCAGAGATATAAGCCAAAATCTACATTTTACCCTATGTTCTATTTTTAGCCATGGTGGCCATCTTGGTTGGTTGGCGAAGTCATCGGATATATTTTTAAACTAGATACCCTAATGATGATTGTGCCCAAGTTTGGTTAAATTTGGCCCAGTGGTTTCAGAGGAGAAGATTTTGTAAAAGCTAACAACGACGGACTACGACGACGGACGCCAAGTGATGAGAAATTTACTAAAATAGCCATGGAGGAAATCCATTTGTAGCTCACTTGGCTATTTTAGTCGGACCAGGTGAGCTACAAAGGATTTCCCTCCATGGCTATTTTAGTCAGGAATAACCCTTAGTATCTTATACAAAACTGTTTATAGCTCCCTATGAAAGGGGAGCTGGGTTTTGCCCATTGAGCTTGTGATTAAAACCTACATTTTGACATATATATCTAATTACTTTCTTAAAATCCAATTTTGATGTCTTCCTTTGATTTTGCTGCGAAACCCTACCCACTTTTTTTTCTAGAAATTTGATGAAACACTTCAGGTTTGAAAGAAATAAAGAACAGAGTTCCAATGTCCCCACATTGCACGTATTTTATCTATCCAAGGTACAAGGGCAATAACTAAAAAACCATTTTCTTTTGTTCTTTCAGACAATTTATAAATATCTTAGAGAAATAAAGGCTTCAGAGCAAATGCAATGCGATTTCGGTTATAATTAATTTTTCCAAGGGCATTACTCGTTAAAATATTTGAACAGCACTTATTTTTGAACGTGTCAAAGACATTGCTGATATAAACCTTTGATATAAGTTTCATGAAATTCTTGAAAGAATTGTACACATGAGGCGCTAACAATGCAATTTTCCATATAATTAATATTTCCAAGAGACATAAAATAATTGATCGGCACTGATTTTGGAACTCGTCCAAGACATTGCTGATATAAACCTATGAGATAATTTCTTTTTAAAATCTGGCAAGAATTGTACACATGAGAGCGCTAACGATGCAATTTTCCATATAATTAATGTTTCTAAGGGCATAACTCTTTTAAAAATAATGATCGGCACTGATTTTAGAACTCGTCAAAGACATTGCTAATATAAACCTATGATATAAGTTTCATAAAATCTGGCAAGAATTGTGCACATGAGAGCACTAACGATGCAATTTTCCATATAATAAATGTTTCCAAGGGCATAACTCTTTTAAAAATAATTGATCGGCACTGATTTTCGAACTTGTTCAAGACATTAATTTGCTGATATAAACCTATGATATAACTTCCATAAAAATCTGGCAAGAACTGTACACGTGAGAGCGCTAACAAGACAGGACGGACGGACGCCCGTTTTCCATGTCCCCTGCAAAGCATTGTGTGGGGGACAAAAAGGGCAAGAAGACAAAAAGGAAAAGTGGACACTCAAAGAGCTTTTATATCAAATCACATCTTTTCCTTACTATTATACATATTTTCTTTTTTTCCATTTAAATCCTTGGGATCTGCCCATTGAAATCATGGCTCTTGATTTGGTCTAGTATCCTCAAATGGCATACCAATTTATATTTTCTCCAACCAGTTGATTATTTTTGTATTCAATGTGTGAATCATTTGATTTCAGTTTTCATTGGTAAAATTAAAATCTCTGAAACATCAGACCAAGAAAATCTAAATCTAAACCAAGCCTACATTCATCAATCCCAACAACAGTATAAAGTTATGTATGTAGTAATTTGAATTAAACATACTAGAGCTAGTCTTGCACGTGAAAAATTTCCATAAATCTGACTGTTAAATTCCCATAACTCTGGGATAAAAAAAAAACATGAAATTTTCTTATATAAAGGTACCTTAGTTTCATCAATTTCACTAATTGTGAAAAATTTCATGTAAATCTGTCATTTCATACTCAAGTTAATGTACAACATGTAAAAATTAACTTAAATCTGACAGTTAAAGTCCTGTAACTCTCATTTTATTTAATTTCAGATACACCATAACTTGGCAAAATTAAATGAAGACTCTAGTAATGAACGTTAGTGGAAATAACCATAAACCAAAAGGGGTAGATTTAAAGCCAGGAGAAAAACAAAGAGATGTAGCCGTTAACATCATAAAATCCTATAGACCTGACATGGTTCTTGCTCAGGAAGGAAAGAAGAAGTTCTATAAGAAGGTCTCGAAGAATGCTATGAAGGAGGTCTTAAATATAAATATGTTTCTAATGAGGAAACAGGAATACTTTACAATGTTGTCGACTGGAAGATAGAAGAACCCAAGACTGATCTGGTAAATTTGTATGATGTGCTTGCACACAAAAACATCATATCTAGAGAAAGTGAGTTGAAAGCCAGATTCCATGCTTTGATATTAAAGTCAAAAGGACCTGATGGCGAATTTCTCTGTGTAACCTATCATGGTCGTTACACAGGAAAAACTGAAAATAAGAAACTAGAGATTCTGAAAGACCTATTGATACTACTACTCAATTATCTTGAAGAAAATCCTGATTTGTCACTTATTCTAGGTGGCGATTTCAATGTAAAATTAGATAATGCCACTCTGCAAGATCTCATTAAAAAGGAGAGACAAAATATGAAAATGGTTCTTTATGGAAGCTTCTTCAACATAGCTGTGATTTACGTCTAGTTCCATACCAACCAACTGAACATCGTGCAAAGATCTATGACCATTTCATTGTGTCTTCCACAATCATTGTCAGTGAAATAAAAGCTGTGGATATCTTTAAAAAATAGCCAAACTTTTTCCAGGAGTTTCAGAAGAGCATCATTATCATGATTACAGAGTTATCCTTGATCATGATTCAATTTTAATGAAAGTTAAGAGTTCACAAAATACATCTATGAGAATTTTAAGAGCAATTCTGATGATGGGGTTTTTAATGACCTTGACTGGCTATACAGCCCTCGCACGGTCGGTAAACACCGATCATTTAATTTTATATAGGGGTTGTCATGCATGATCACTGATTTACCTGAAACTTGTGCCTAGGAAAATATAACCTTTCCTTATTAATGAAAATTGGTATGCATGAAAATAAAAGAATACAAAAAGTAATGTTTTACTCTAAAATAAATATGATGAATTTAATTATATATATGTTGTCCTTTAGAATGTAATTGTATAAAAATAAGAAGATGTGGTATGATTGCCAATGAGACAACTCTCCACAAGAGACCAAATGACACAGAAATTAACAACTATAGGTCACTATACAGCCTTCAACAATGAGTAAAATCCATACCGCATAGTCAGCTATAAAAGGCCCTGAAATGACAAATGTAAAACAATTCAAACGAGAAAACTGCCTGATTTATGTACAAAATAATGAACAAAAACAAATATGATATACAGCAACAAACGACAACCACTGAATTACAGGCTCCTGACTTGGGACAGGCACATACAGAATGTGGCGGGGTTGAACTAGTTTGAAGGTGCGCCAACCCTCCCCATAACCATGGGATAGTGGTGTAATAGTACAACATAAGAACGAACTATAATTAGAGGCTCTAAAAAGCCTGTGTCGCTCACCTTGATCTATGTGCATATTCAACAAAGGACACTCTCAACATTGTAGACAAGAATATAATTCATGACAAAAATCTCTGTTTTGTTGACCTTGTATTGCTGAACATTTAGTCTGTTTAGTTTCTTTCTATCTTCTTTAGTTTTGCTCAAAACACAAAAGAGGTTAAAATAAATCCTTATTTAAGGGCAATCACTCCTATATAAAGAGTGATAGTCTGCTAACTATATAGGCCAAATTTGACTTGTTAGTAGATCTTGCCTTGCTGATCATTTTGTGACTTAAAGTGTCTTTTATCTCTTATAATTTTATGATATAAGGCAAAACACCAAAAAAATTGAAAAAAATCGTCATTAAAGGGCAATAACTCCAATAAGGAGTCGTCGGACGATTTCCTCTATTTGTCTTAATTGTAAATCTTGTCTTGCTGATAATTTTTGCTTATTTAAGTTTCTATCCATCTATTATAATTTTTAAGATATAAGGCAAAATGCAAAAATTGGTAAAAATCGTCATCAAAGGACGGATGGACAGACAGGGTAAAACAATATGCCACCCAACTTTTAGTTGCGGGGGCATAAAATGTTGTGCACACTGAATAACCAGCGTAGCAGGTTATTTAAAAGTGTGCACCACATTTTATGTTATTTCGAATAGACAGAAAATCAAAGAGCTAATAGCTCTGAGGTGGAAGAAGATGCATAAAGGATAACTTGCATTACCATGAAAGCAGACATCACCAACCCAGCCTGCTCTGTGCCATTATTCCTTTGACGTATTTTTTCTTCCAAAAATAATATATTTTAATTATTACTCATGTCTCAACCAAAACAGACTTAACTAAACATAAAAATCTACAAAATCTGTTGAATCAATTTAAATTTCCTATAGTTCCATACATTTGTCTCATGGTCAACTTGATGCAAGCAATTATACCAGGAATTGATTAGGATTCACTTGAAAGTTTTTCTGTCAAAGGTAGATAGTTCATTTTGGGTATTCCGACTTCCTTCGTATAAAAAAAACTGGCCACCATGATTTTAGTCAAGTGTGCTTGAAGTGGGGTTTGACACCATCAATCATGAATTGTTTAAGTTATTCACAGTTACTTTATTTTTTCTTCATTATAAACATATGCATATTTTTAAAACTGCTTAATATATCCATTGCAAATTTTGAAAAAGTTGGCAGGTGTTAACAACTTAAGGAACAACCATTTAACCTCTAAGAGGAGGGGTATGGTTTTTCCTAAACAAATATTCGGATCCCCAATTTGATGAAAAAAATATTGTGGTCAAGCAGATGACAAAAAAAATATTCTGAGTCCAGATTTTCCCCATATCTTGTAGTGTTAAATTTGAAAAAATAATTTGATTGATAGCGAAAAAAAAAAAAAATGTTAGCGCTTTGCGTAAATTTTCTTATGACTCAGACAAAAACCTTTGAAGTTAAATGGTTGCTCCCTAAGTCTTCTTGAAAACTAAAATTTGAGCAAAACTAACCCAATAATCAATCTTGAAATGTTATAGTTGTTATCAATTGAGTTCATTACATTTACATATTTGAAAATGGATCAAAATCCTTAGTTACCTGATGTTTTCGGATTCTTCTTACGCTGTGCTGTTACACAATTGTCCCTGGTCAGGGATTGGGTTTTGAGCACTTGTTAACATTTTAAACCAGGTAATTTTCTGTATGTGCTTGACCCAAGTCGGGAACCACTAATTTGATGCTGTAAATCATGTTTGTTTTTCATCTAATATTTTACACAAAACTTTAGGCTTGACCCAGGTACGGAACCAGTAATTCATTGCTGTCATTCATATAGGTTGTTCAATTATTATTTTCACGACACAAAAAAATACCACTTTAAAATCATTGTAACTGTGTTGTCTTTGAAGTGTTTTCTTGATTTACCCTACAGTATTCATTCCAAAATACATTTCAATAAGTCCTATCCTATTATTCTTTTAAAAATTCATTCCATTGTGTCCTGGGACTATTATTCCAGCTTGTGTCAGACAATTGGAAAATTACATTGAAACTAGGGTCCCAAAATAAATTGAGCCAGCTGGACAATTTTTCTTTAATTTCAGTTTAAAACACTTAAAACTTGACAATGAAGGACATGAAAAATACTTTGGATATGGAATCCGTCAACTGACATAAGTTCGTACATTGATATTTCTGTCAACTGACAGTGCATCATTGTAAAGCACCAGCAGATTAACGTGTGCACTTGACTCTTTATTATCGCAAAACAAACTGAAATATTCTAACTTTCGTTTAAAACGCATGTTTTCTAAAACCGAATATGACTCGATTGCGTTAAGAGATCTGAACACAATGCATTTTATAAATTAATGAAAATTCAATTCAGCATTATTTTGAAACCTTCGAATTTTCTATTTGTGCACATGAGCAGACCTGTATTTACGTAGTTAACGTGGTTTGGATTAACCCGAATAATCCTGTTGTTTTAATCGATCAATCCAACGAGAAAGGGATGGAGGATGGAGGTGCTGAATCATTCAAGTTAGTTTCGGATTATAATTAATTAACACATGCGTACTACCAAATTTACTTTAAAACATCCGTTACAAGTAAATGATATAACGCAAGATTAAAAAGATGATTAAGATGGAACCTAAAATTGACATAAATAAAAGGTTGATACTAAAACATTAAAACACTAACGATAGTGATTGTTTTTTTAAGCCTAACTGAACATTTGTTTTATAAAATGATGCAGATGCTATTTTATGAACTTGTAACCGATCATGTGTACAAATCGGTGTCAAGATGAGGCACAGAAGTTATAAAATTGTAAAGCACAGAAGGGATACGGCAACACTCCTGGTAACGGTTCAATGATTTTACAGCCGGCAGTATAGGATTTCAGAAGACTTCAAAGTCTTCTTCCACCAAAATATTATAGTCATTCCTTATAATCTAATTCTAAAAAGCAGTAAATAATGATAAAAATGTTGATGACATTGCGGTCACATGACGAAATTATGTCTATGAGCTGATAGACAAAACACTTTTAGTCAATCAGAGGACGTTAAATTATATAAACATAATATTTAGTTTGATTTTAATTTACTGAGATCAAAATCAATATTAATACCAATAAAAACAATATTCAAAGATATAATTATAGTGTTGAATTAGTAACCTTTAGAATAAGTTTATTTAAAGGATGGATAAGTTTATCCGGATCGTATCTATCGTATGATGGCAAAAAGCTGTAATTATACGTGAATATTCATATAGCGGGCTGAAGAACTAGATTGTGTCACACTCCTTGACAATATCATGTAATTTACTAATTGGTATTTGACCCAGTTTACATAATAATTGATGCCTACCATTGTTTTAAATATAGATATGAGATCATCAAGTGTATAATCTATACGATGTTTAATTCGTTGATTTTGAATGATCGTTTGCCATGAAACCTAGTACATGTAGTATTTACGTTGTCTTTTATCATGAATATTCATGATATCAATCAAGAAGTTTTAGATATGTTTCCTTGTCCCAGTATATTGTCATTTAGACCCTGGGGTATGCTGTCTGCAGTCGTTTGATCCAAGACAGTTCGATAATTTTACGGAATCTTCAAATTGTTTATGCGATTGCCCTTGTTGTTTTCATAAAATATTTTATCATTTATTAAAATTATCATCTATTAATTGCACAAACATGGTTAATAGTGCAGGAAGTCTGTACAACAATCAGATGTTTTCTGACTATGGGATTATCATTACACCTCCATCAATTTGAATTTCTAATGTTCAACAGCAGGGATATAACCTTTCTATAACATTTTTCAATCCATATTACGGTATTTCATAAGAGAGTGGGACATATTATGAGGAAATATTTTCTAAATGTCCCCTATTTTGATTTTACATTATCATGATCATTTGTTTACTGGGAAAGAAGAGACAAATTAAATATTGTTCTTACGACCTCATTTCTTGGTACCTTTTAATTGTCATGTGTGTGATAATCAAAATTTTTGTAATGTTTTTAACTATTGTTTGTCTTTTTTTCTTATGGACATGGTGTTGTCTGTTTTTCTTAAATTTATGATATTCTCTCCATATTTAAATCTCATCTGAATTTTAATGTAATGGACCCTTAATTTCTTGCAAACAGCACCTTTTCGGTAATTTGGTATAATAAGAAAGTGGTCCTCCATAAGCCATCAAAACCATATACCTCCCCTACTTCATTCGTTAGATATTATGTGAACATTTCATCAAAACATATTATCAGTAAAATAGTTTTAGTTCGAGGTAACTTGAAAGGATCTATTATTAAATTTTTAGACCATTTAGTGTGAATAAAATATTAAAGAACAACTGATTACATGAGGTTTGTAATGCTACAGTATATTGGTTTAAATTTCTAGGAACTGTGGATTAATTTATATTGGTGGGTACCAAACTTGAAGATTAAAGAAAATTGTATTTTCATGGACATTTGATTAGGTGGTATTACAAAAGTCTACATACAAGTCTATAGCAAATTTGTTCTTCAGTGAACATTTGAATTGTGGTATACCTGTACCCAAGAAAATTTGTATCCGAAGAATATAACTGAATCCACAGTATATCATGACCTATTGTAAGCTTTCCTAGTGTAGTTAACTAATAAGACAGTGAAGAGGAGTCATTTAATTTATTCAGATTGTAAATTAACAATTCATGAACATATATAGTAGATGCAAATTTTACAAATATTTCATATATAAATCTGTATTATGTGAAAGATATTTAAGTTATATGTTTCTTTACAATAATTGTATAACTATTATAAGCCTAAACCATCCATCAGCCTGAAATCGAAATAACAGCTAACAGTTACTAGCAACTTTATTAAATTCTGTAGATCAATTCTTTTTTAATAGATTGCATCCTCTTACTTGGGTAACATTTGACTAATATTCAGTTATCTTTGAAAAAAAATAAATTGTCATATCTTTTTATATATTTATCAACTGTGAATAAATGAATTAAAATCTATATGTGTTTGATGTTACTACTTGCAAAGATTTCATACATGTCTAGTTAAAGCATGGGTATTAAAAGCGTGTTATAGCGTGGAGAAAATCTATATTTATCAAGAAAGCCTTTTGATTGCACATCCATCATAGATATAAGAAGATGTGGTATGAGTGCCAATGAGACAACTCTCCATCCAAGTCAAAATTTATAAATGTAAACCATTATAGGTCAAAGTACGGTCTTCAACACGGAGCCTAGGCTCACACCGAACAGTAAGCTATAAAGGGCCCCAAAATTACTAGTGTAAAACCATTCAAACGGGAAAACCAACGGTCTAATCTATATAAAAGCGAAACGAGAAACACTTATGAACCACATCAACAAACGACAACTACTGAACATCAGATTCCTGACTTATGATAGGTGCAAACAAATGCAGCAGGTTTAAACGTTTAATGGTACCAAACCTTCACCCTTTTTCTGAAACAATAGTGTAACATCACAACATAGAAAGACACACTATAAAATATCAACTGAAATAGCTTAACTCAATCAAAGGACATAGTAACACCATTGAACATACACTGAACAAATAAATTTGACCTATGATACAATGTAAATTCAAAATAAATAAACTAAGGGAAGAATAATAAAAGTAACATGTAATATCGGTATGAAATGTTAAACAATTTAAGAAAAACAATATGCTCGAACGAAAATATCAGCCATTTGCAATAACTTTAAACACAGGTAAATAAAATAATTTTGTTGTTAGGTATACGTATACAGTTACAATATAGAAAGGAAATATTTTAACAAAATAAATAATTTTGATGTTCATAGTACAGTGGAAATTCATATTAGTACCAAACACTTATCAAAGCTGGTATATAGACCAGATATAACCCTGAATAACATTAAATAACAAAAAGCATTACAATTAGTATCAACAGGTCAAATAAACAAGAAAGTACGATTTGAGAGTACTGCAGTTACTGACAGCTAGTTAAAAGCCAAAACAATTAATAATAAAAATCATGCATCAGAGACTAAAATCAACTAAAACACATCCCAGGGATTTAGTATTTTAACGTCATGGACAGTCAAAGAAGACATGACTAGTATACCTTGACATAAGAACAGACAGGGATCTTAAGATTTGATGTGATTTCTAGCTGACATTTCCAGGCTGTCTGTCTGATCTGTCTCGTCTGGAAATAACTGAGAGCAGGCAAGGCTTCACTGAAAATATATAAATACCGTCAACAAGGCTTCACTGTAATAAACTGTTATATATAGATATGTCTCGCCTATTTGTTATTTTGATAATGCAAATGTTGAAATTAAAATAGCAATACTTTAACATGTAAGTTATGCAAATATTCAAAGTCAATGAACCATGACTGAAGGTACAGGGCTAAACAATCTCCATGGAAATGAGATGTGCCAATGCTAATACAACTGCAAACCAAATACCATTGACTTTTCATAAATCATTCCTTTAAACAAACCTAAACCCAAACATTAATTTGTAAACTATGTAAAAGTTTCAAAGTCAATGAACCATCATTATGGGGTGGGTTATATAATCTCCATGGAATGAAACTTGCAAATGCCAATACATTTGCATACCGAATATCACTGACTTAACATTAGTGGTTCATCTTAAACTGAACTTATCACAAACTAATACATGTAAACTAAGTAAAAGTTTCAAAGTCAATAGACCATGACTGAGGGAAGGGACCAAATATTCTCCATGGAAATGAGATGTGCTAATGCTTATACAACTGCATACCAATTATCATTGACCTACCACTAACGGTTCCCTTAAACTGACCTAATCACAAACTAATACATGAAAACTAAGCAAAAGTTTCAAAGTCAATAGACCATGAATGAGGGGCGGGCCAAATAATCTCCATGGAAATGAGATATGCCAATGCTTATACAACTACATACCAAATATCATTGACCTACCACTAGTGGTTCCTGATAAACTGACCTAATCACAAACTAATACATGTAAACTATGCAAAGTTTCAAAGTCAATAGACCTTGACTGAGGGGCAGGGCCAAATAATCTCCATGGTAATTAGATGTGCCAATGCTAATACAACTGCATACCAAATATCATTGACCTACCATTAGTGGTTCACCATGAACTAGACCTAATCACAAACTAATACATTGCCGCTGCCACGACGCTGGAAACAGCATACCTATGTCTCGCTTTTGACTCCGTCAAGGCGAGACAAAAATACAGAAATATCGTCAACAAGGCTTTGATGTAAAATACAGAAATATCGTCAGCAAAGGCTTCGCTGTAAAATACAGAAATATCAATCAACAAGGCTTCACTGTAAAAATACAGAAATATCGTCAACAAGGCTTCACTGTAAAAATACAGAAATATCGTCAACAAGGCTTCACTGTAAAAATACAGAAATATCGTCAACAAGGCTTCACTGTAAAAATACAGAAATATTGTCAACAAGGCTTCACTAAAATATCATAAACTTAAAGTATGCAATGCTTAATTGAAATATCTTAAGCTGTATGGTCTAGAAATAATCAAGAGCTGGCAATGCTTCACAATATCCTCAACAAGGCCTCACTGAAATATCTTAAAAAAACCTTCAAGTATGCATGGTCAGGAAATAACAGAAAGCAGGCAAGATCGATAAAGATTTATAGTTGATGTGACGCAAAGTTATCTTTAAGTAGAGATTCTAAAATACAACTCAGTGCTGACAAGGCTATAGGGAATATCCTCAGCAAGGATTCAGTGACATATATACAGATAAAAATATAAAGATGTGGTATGCAATTGCTATTTGTGACATCTTTCCATCAAAGACCAATAGACAACAAAATGTTGGGTGCTGTAAATTACTTTTCAAGTTTTCTGTATAGTCAAGAAGTGACAAAGTTTCACTGAAACATTTCTTATCCTATGGACATATGTAGTACAACAAAGACAGTGTTATATTTTATATCTAAAACACAATTTAATACTGGATGTGAAAATATTCTTTCAATTCAGTTCAATCTACCACTGTGCAAAGGGAACAACTGTTTCTACAAAATACATTAACTGGGTGTTAAACTTAACAACAATCACTCAACATGTCACTTTGTCACTTCTTAAAAGATGACTTTTGATAAGTAAGTGTTCTGAACTTCAAGGAATGTATTTCACAAAACTAAACTAGATCAAAAGACCTGTTATGATAACATCAGTGAGTACTGAATATAAAATTAAAACTTTTATCAGCCGTAAGAGACCTATGATTGTTAACATCCTCGTCATTCAGACTCTGGTGAATAGTTATCTCATAGAAACCATATGACATCTACTTACATTTATATTCTTATTTAATCTGAATGCAAGCAGCTCTTTTCACTAAACATCTTAAAGAGTAAAATTACTTGTAATTCATAATAATTTCAGTATAACTTACAACAGTTATTTTTCTCGTTTGAATTGTTTTACGTTTGTCATTTTGGGGTCATTATACAGCTATGTACAGGTTTTACTCATTGTTGAAGGTCAGACGGTGACCTTTAGTTTTTAATTTCTGTGTCATTTGGTCTCTTGTGGAGAATTGTCTCATTGGCATTCATACCACATCTTCTTATTTCTATATTTACAATCAATTTTAATCGTTAGATCTCATTGGCAATCATACCAAATCTCCATATATACAGCCGTATTTTAACCTATAGTTGTTTACTTTTTACACATTGTGACTTGGATTGAGAGTTGTCTCATAGGCACTGGTACCACATCTTCATATTTACATATATGTATTTAATCAGATGACTTGTTTGATTGATTGATTGTTGGATGCTTAATGTCCAGTATGGCACATATTTCATGCATGTTCAGGAAAAGGCTTGTTTGAAGGTATCACTACACATACCTAAAGCTGTAACATTCTCCATCAACTTCCTGTAGAATATGTTTCAGCATGGCTTCCCCAGCTCTTTGTTGTGGAGTCTTATCTTTAGTATGACCATTTGCTGTCGATGGTCCCGGAGCATCTTCATCATCATCATCCTCCTCTATAGATGGTCCACTAATAATGTAAATAATTATGATATATCAGAAAAAGAATATGTGCCCATAGAACACAATGCGGCTTTTGCCCAACTCGCACTATCATATTTCCATGTTCAGTAAACCATAAAATCAGGGTCAAAACCTTAATCTGACATATAATTTAAATACCGTATAGCGGGTTATTTTCATGGTGTAAAATTTCGCGATTTATGGGCAACAAAGTATACGAAAAATTTTGGCGGTTTTTATTTTGGTGGATTCTCAAATCCCAATTAATATTTTGGCGGATACTGAAATTGTTGCAGTTAAAAGTTGTAAAACTTCACAAACAATTGTCTATTGTTATGGTAAAATGATTTGTTTTACCTGAATGACGTCTTATTTATTGATTATATTCTGATTCAGTTAATAAATGGAATACCGATGACTTAGATATTTGTTACAGGTATTCAAACGTCTTGTAAATTTTACGGTTGATTAGTTACGAAATTGACCGGACCTTTGATCTACTTACTAATTAGGTTACAAAATTATCATGAGTGTTAACAACTCTTGTATAGTTTGACACTAATTAATAAGGGTAATTATCTGATCAGAGCAGGGCTTCCAAAATTTTTTGAGCCAGCCGGACATTTCATATCTTATCCTGATTTTAAATCCTTTAGACTTAGTAAATTAGGCAACTATGATAATCAGTTGGCCATCATATATGATATAACCAATGATTGACATTAAAACGATATTAAACTTTACATTGATATTAATTCGATGTTCTGACGTAAAGTGTTAAATTGAAAGTGCAGCATTGGAAGTGTGCAACATCAGCGTACTAATTCTGCCTAATTCCGCTCTAGACTCTTTATTTGTGCAAAAAAACGTTGTCAAAAACTTTACTTTCGTTTTTAAAATCACATTTTCTTAATGCCGGATGTTGACTAGACAATGGTAAATCACGGATCAGAGACGGATACGTAATATCCGTGTAAGTTTACGATTGAGTTAAGTAGCCTTTTCAAGTTATTTCTTCAAGAAAATACTCGAAATGAACGTTAGATAAAGGTATCAGTGATAATTTTAGCATTATTGAAGAATTAGGATGCATAATTAAATTTCCCACCAGCGAACAATAGACAATATAGACACATGCGCACACGTGTACTAGTTCAAACAACGTGGTTCTGACGATTATTCGTTTAAGACCTTTTCAAATTTTTCATCAAATCATATTTATTAACGTATTTCTTATAATTTCAAACTTTTAGACTAAATTAATTAGATGCAACCCGCTGAAATGTAAGAAAATAACTTTGAATACCCTTTAGCGTACCCCAGTATTTAACACGATGTACAGTGTTTATAATGAATATCATACAAATTCAAATTCATTTATAATTATTCTTATTTGAAGAATTATTTTTAAATCTAAGGATACTTTTTTTTTAAAACTGATTGGTCATTTACAATAATATCTACAAAGCGTAATTAAATAGGATGTTGTTCCATACACGCTCATGTTTGACCTCGTTTACCTGATCACCTTTTATGTCCATTGTTATGCATCATCAATTCTATTGATTAAGACAAGCTAAGGTCTGTCATCAAAGGTAATGACATGTAATCAGTGAATGATTTATGGCTTCAATATTACTTTTGAAGGATAATTGTTTGACAGCTTGTTGTTTTTAAATAAAAGAACACATGTTTTTCTACATTTTATTGATGTACCAAGCCGTGCATTTATGTACCCAGAGGATTAGACTAACTGAGACACTTCAAAGTATGAAATATGCTGCATCTAATTAATATCTTTAATTAAACCCAAATATGACCGAAATATCTTTGTGAAATAGATTGCCACAATTATAAACTATAATGCCCAAACGGACATTTTACTGATCGATAGTTGGTAAAAAAGTGAAATGACCGTTTATGAAAATGCCTTGAATAACAAAAAGTGGCAAACCTATGATATTTGACCGCTTTTGAGGCTGAGAGCAGCGGACTTTTATATAAATTTCGGTCAAGTCCGGAATATATGACTGTTTTGGAAGCCATGGATCAGAGTACCTTACACTCTTATTCTAATTGACACTTATTAATAAGGATATACACACCTGACAGTCATTTTATAAAATACATGTATGTACAATGCCCTTAGGCATTTATGTTGTTAAAACTAACATATACCGCTATTGACTTCCGACCGGAAAAATAGATCGCTCACAAAATGCTTTAGCTATTAGAAAGTACCCAACGATGCATACATTTTCGCGATTTTCGTTTATCCGCCAAAATAAGCGAAAATAAACACCCCACTAAAATAACCCGCTATACGGTAGTTCACATCATAATGAACATGTGTACTGAATCCTTTAAGTTGATTTAATCACAATGTTCATTATAAACTACTGTTGATTCAGTTATTTTTGTGGATATCAATTTTTGTGGTTTGAGAAAAAAAGGCATTTTTTCTGGATATTTGATTTCGTTGTTTTCTCAAAGTCTGCTCAATATATTAAAGCCTATAGGATATTTATACTTTGTTGGAAATTTAAATTTATGGTTTACCTATACCCAAGATTCTTGAAGAACAAATAATAATGAATCCACAGTACCTTAACCAAAAACTTTAACCTGAGATGTACTAGTTTCACACTATAGATCACATATATATATTATATCTATGAACAGTGAACCGGGAAATTAGGATCAAAACACTAAGATGATATCTAAATTAAAAAGTTGATATCACTATGAAAATGTGATCAAAGTTTCAAGTTGATGTGACTTTAATTTTCTGGTAAGCTACTGTAACAAAATACTTTAACTTGATGTTATTTAAGTGGGAGTTTTATCTGGTTATAAAACCAGGTTTAACCCAAAATTTTCTTTGGAAAATGCCTTTACCAAGTCAGTCATGTCAGTAATGTTTGAATTGTTTTCTATTCATTTCCTTGGTTGATAAAGTGGAATGTTTGATTTTGTCAGGTTTTATAGACTCCTCCCTTTTTTGAAATTCCCTTGTATTTTGTTAACATTTTTATACGACCGCAAAAAATTTTGCGGTCGTATATTGGTATGACGTTGGCATTGTGGTCGTCGTCCGAAGACACATTGGTTTTCGCACTGTAACTTTAGTTTAAGAGAATGGATCTCTATGAAATTTTACCATAAGTTTCAATACCACAAAAGGAAGGTTCGGATTGATTTTGGGGTTATGGAAAAGTCAGGCTATGTATAAAGACTACCATATTATATCAAGAACATGAAAAAAAAAATGAATGATACAGAATTTTTCACAACAGATCATTACTGAGTGAACTTTTAATTTGTGGTTTCCCTGTACCCACGAAATCCCAAAAATATGTATCCAACAAATATATAGTGAATCCACAGTATCCAAGATAAAATAACATATAAATTTATAAAAGGGAGATAACATATAAATTTATAAAAGGGAGATAACAAGATAATTCTTTTAATGTACTGCCTACAATAGTAAGCGGCTTTTTGTTTTCTGGTCTTTGTGTGCCTGTAATTCTGTAGTTTGTCTCTCCAGTATTAAATAAAATGCTCCGCTGGGCGCAGCTTGATACGACTGCAGAGGTCGAACCCTGAACAGTTGGGGCAAGTATGGACACACCATTCAAGCTTGATACAGCACTGAATTTGGATTGTGGTTAAATATTTGACACAGCATAGGTTTCTGACACAGAATGAATGTGGTCTAAGAACTTAAAAATTTTAATTTACCTATTCAAACCATATCATTATTATTTGCTTTTATATATAAATCAGAAATAACCAATTCAAAATGGAAAATTTTAAAGAAAAAAAAGGAAAAAAATCCCCTCCCAATTTTTGAACCCCTTTTGATTCATCACCCCAAACTCAATCCCAGCCTTCCCTTGGTGGTATGGTACCTTGCAGTACAATTTCAGAGAGATCCATACACTTGAACACAAGTTATTGTCTGAAACTAGAAAATGCTTGTTTTTGCCCTTTTGGCCCTAAATTCCTAAAATTTTGAGGCAATTACCCTAAAATCCATCCCAACCTTCCCTTTGTGGTATGGTACCTTGCAGTACAATTTCAGAGATCCATACACTTGAACACAAGTTATTGTCTGGAAACTAGAAAATGCTTGTTTTTGCCCTTTTGGCCCCAAATTCCTAAAATTTTGAGGCAATTACCCTAAAATCCATCCCAACCTTCCCTTTGTGGTATGGTACCTTGCAGTACAATTTCAGAGATCCATACACTTGAACACAAGTTATTGTCTGAAACTAGAAAATGCTTATTTTGGCCCCTTTTGACCCCTTATTCCTAAACATTTTGCCAATTACCCCAAACTCAATTCCAGCTTTCCTTTGTGATATGGAACCTTGTAGTACAATTTAGAAAGATCCATACACTTACACACAAGTTATTGTCATGAAACTAGAAAATGCTTGTTTTTGCCCTTATTCCTAAAATTTTGAGGCAATTACCCCAAAATCAATACCAGCATTCCCTTTGTGATATGAAACCTTGTGGTACAATGTCAGAGAGATCCATACACTTACACACAAGTTATTGTCTGGAAGTTACAAAATGCTTATTTGTGGCCCCTTTTGTCCCCTAATTCCTTAACTGGGGTACCATAACCCCAAAATCAATCCCAACCTTCCTTTTGTGGTATTGAACCTTATGGAAAAATTTCATAGAGATCCATTTACTTAAACTAAAGTTATTGTGAGAAAACCAATGTGTCTTCGGACGACGACGCTAACGTCATACCAATATACGACCACAAAAATTTTTGCGGTCGTATAAAAATCAGTCAGTTTTCCGTTTATTGTCACATACTAATGTATGATTATAATATTTAGTTTGATATCAGTTCATTTTAATGTATTCGATTTTGTTTTATTTACATGAAGGAACTTAGTAAAGAAATGCTTTAAATTGGGACGAGCAAGGCGAGGGAGAATTTAAGTCACAATTAGACCTTTAGCAGTTGATACAATGAACAAATACACTTTACCAATATCATACTCTTCATTGATAAAATTAACTGTCTGTAAACTTCATATTGTATCATATATTTTATATTATTTTTGTATCAGACTTCTTGATTTAAGTACACAACATTATGGGTTAAGATTTCATTAAAAATCCCACAAAATGTCCATCTTCTGTCCTTATAACATACTGCACCATTACAATACATCTTATTGTCGCCAAATTTTCATTCAAAAGTTGTCTCCCCTTCCCCTTATAGAATCCTGTATCACCAATACTTACATTACATTAAGTTCTGTGCCTGAGTTCTTGATTCCAGCCACAACAGTATCTATCTGATCATCACCAAATTCTCCGCCCAAGTCAGACAACAGGATCAATCTCTTCATACAGAACCCTTTCTTCCCTCTAAAAAGTAAATACACAGGTTAACAAGCATTCTGAGAGTATTGCATGGCAATACATAGTCCCCTACCGTTTAAAAATTAATTGTACTGAAACAAACTGCTAACTTGATCTATAATTTGTCATGGTGTAACATGGTGATATAACAAATATCAAGTCAATATCTTCAAGCATGACTAAAAAAAGTGAGGAAAACTGATTATTTAAGTGAATTTTCTAAGTCCACGGACCATTACTCTGCACAAAATCATCAGATCGTAACAAAATTCCAACTTGATCTATAACTCGTCCTGATAAAACAATATACCAATAATCAAATCAATATCTTTAAGCACGAAGAAAAAAGTTTGGAAAACTGATTATTTGAGTGAATTTTCTAAGTTCAAGCACCATAACTCTCCACAAAATTATCAGACCGGAACAAAATTCGAACTTGATCTATAACCTGTCATGATAATACAATATACATAATATCAAATCAATATTTTTAAGCATGAAGAAAAAAAGTGTGGAAAACTGATTTGCCAAACTGACGGATGGACAGACAGACAGACAAAGTGCAAACCGATAATTGTAAAATAATGTAATTTTTTTTAAATTTCATATTTAAGCCTTCCAAGCAGACTTAACCCGTGTTAGGGGAAAGGTTTTGCACTAGCAAACATGTTTAACCCCACCACATTCTTTATGTGCCTGTCGTAAGTCAGGAGCCTGCAGTTCATTGGTTGTTGTAGGTTCATCTCTGGTCATTTTGTTTTTCATAAATTGTTTTGTTACAAATTATGCCATTAGTTTTCTCAATTGAATTGTTTCACATATTTCATGTCAGGGGCCTTTTATAGACGATTATACGTTATGGGATTTCTCACTGTTGAAGGCCATATTGTTGCCTATAATTGCTAACATCCACAATTTGAACTTTGGTGGATAGTTGCCTCCCTGGCAATCATCTTGTTATTTTTATATCACAGCAATTCATTTTGTGACTTTCTAAATGTATTCATATAAGGGAAGACCAAAGTGTTTCATTGTATCCATATTTGTATATTTGTATATTTGTAATAATTCATATTTGTATATTTGTATATTTGTAATAATTCATATTTGTATATTTGTATATTTGTAATAATTCATATTTGTATATGAATTTTAGTTGTTTACATCTAATACCTTAGTATGGATAAGTTAATTTGTTGGGTTGATGATCACTGATATATATCCCAAACTAGTTTAAAATGCAATCTTTCACTTCGATCTGCTAGATTGTTTGTCATGGCCTTGGTTAATAACGTTTTTCAGCAAGGTTTAACAATGTGTTCATGATGAAATATTTATGCAGATTTGTTTGATTGTTTTTGAGTTTACTGTAATTACTTACTGTGTTGAACTGACAAGATGGTCCAATGCTACAATTAAAGCATCAACAACTAAAGCAAGTTAAGGAAGAGTTTTGATTATTTGTGAAATAGGGTGTACAGACAATTCTATTAAAATGGATGTGGGAGGGTAGCATATAAATAACACATAGCTGAGAGGGTGATAGAGCAGATTGTTACCCCGAGAAAACATTGTTAACTGAGGCATAGCCAAGGTTGACAATGTCTTTTCGAGGGGTAACAATCTGCTCTATCACCCTCTCAGATATGTGTTATTTCATTTTTTATACTGAATGTTCTGTTATTACTGTCTATTAAATTTCAAATTCAAAGTAATAAACTATGACGTCTTGTACATAACAACCATCCATATTTAATAAAGCGCACACTTGATCAACCGTCTCCGTGAAGGGTAATAGAGTATTTACCATAGGATAGAGTAAATTGTCTCCCTCGTATCAACCAATCAAAATCTGGCATTTTGACATGAAGTATAATAAAAAGGAATATTCTATTTTTGACATGGGGTGTAAGGACTATTCCATTAAATTGAATTCTATTCTTTACATGGGTTGTGGGTTATCTATGGATGTATATCTCATTGTTGTATGCAAAATTACAAAGAAAAAAATATATAAGGAGTTTTTTTTAATTCCATTCCTAGATGTCTGCTTCATCAGGTATCCTCTAAACCGAAATCTTATGCAATAAATTGATGAAACTGTACCATGATATTAGCTTAAATAGAATTTGACTGACTACTATTGTATAATAATTACAAAAAAGAAGGCTAAGAGCACTAAATTTTGAGAAGCAATAAATTTAATTAAAACATTTACAATGAACATAAAAATAACAATGGTGATGTTAAATACCTTGCAATGTTTAAATGCATGTTAGCTGTTCACATATGTTTTATCCATGTTTTTTTTTTCAAATTTAAGTTTGGTAATGGGAGATAATTTAAATAATTAAAATTCTGAGAAACATTTTTCAGACTATTTCAAAAAGTTGGATATTTCACTCAAAGAGATCCAGTGATCTTTACAGCAAGAAACCTCACTATTCTTCTAAAGTGATGTGTAAAAATCATTCCGACAGATACAGCTTTTCAAATTTGGTGACAAAATGGAGAAGGAATGGGGTGTATAAATTCACAACAAAAACCAAAACAAAGAAACTTTTATATCGGTTCCTGATCTGAACCCAAAGCATTAAATGCATGATCTGAACGTACAAAATTGAGAAGGAATGGGGTGTATAAATTCATAACAAAAACAAAAACAAAAAAACTTTTATATCTGTTCCTGATCTGAACCCAAAGCATTAAACACATGATCTGAACGTACAAAATTGAGAAGGAATGGGGTGTATAAATTCATAACAAAAACAAAAACAAAAAAACTTTTATATCTGTTCCTGATCTGAACCCAAAGCATTAAACACATGATCTGAACAAGGATACAGTCAGCAGAGACATCCGTGGACTGTATGTTATTCTGTACAGTCTCCAACAGTTCAAAGCTGGCCACATCCATGGGCTGTGCAATCGTTATATTCTCGTAACATTCTCCATCAGCCAATGGATTATCCGTATCAGGTGTCCCAAATAATATCAATGCTATTTCATCCTTGGACTCGGAAAACATCTAAAATATTCAAATTCAAATATGACTAATTTTATAAAATATGAAATATCACTAACTGTGATTTTATTGTTATTCATGAGATAACACTTTCTGTTGATTTTGTTGGTACATGTATACAAGAAAACCACAAATTTAAATGTTCAATGAAGTAAAATTTGCAATAGGCTTGTATGCAGGATTTGCCAAACCATAAAATCAAATATCCACGAAAATTGTATCATCCCTCATCCACAAAAATTGGTATCCACAATAATAAATGAATCCACAGTACGTGCTTGGAGCTTGCTTTTGGTAACTGCAAGGATTCTTGAATATGTTATTTTTCATTCTGATATGTTTGTGTTTTTTAAAACTATTCATTATTTATCATACATGTATTTTAGAGTTGTGTGTTTTACCTGAACTGATTTATATTGTATGCACCTTTTGTTAGTCTGCTGATTGAGATGTCAATCATGATGATGGGGAGGTGACTTACACTTCCTTTATACCGTACATCAGGTTATTTCCATGTCACCTTTTGTTAGTCTGCTGATTGAGATTATAATCATGATGATGGGGAGGTGACTTCCACTTCCTTTATACCGTACATCAGGTTATTTCCATGTCACCTTTTGTTAGTCTGCTGATTGAGATTATAATCATGATGATGGGGAGGCGACTTCCACTTCCCTTATACCGTACATCAGGTTATTTCCATGTCACCTTTTGTTAGTCTGCTGACTGAGATTATAATCACGATGATGGGAGGTGACTTCCACTTCCTTTATACCGTACATCAGGTTATTTCCATGTCACCTTTTGTTAGTCTGCTGATTGAGATTATAATCATGATGATGGGGAGGTGACTTCCACTTCCTTTATACCGTACATCAGGTTATTTCCATGTCACCTTTTGTTAGTCTGCTGATTGAGATTATAATCATGATGATGGGGAGGTGACTTCCACTTCCTTTATACTGTACATCAGGTTATTTCCATGTCACCTTTTGTTAGTCTGCTGATTGAGATTATAATCATGATGATGGGGAGGTGACTTCCACTTCCTTTATACCGTACATCAGGTTATTTCCATGTCACCTTTTGTTAGTCTGCTGATGGAGATTATAATCATGATGATGGGGAGGTGACTTCCACTTCCTTTATACCGTACATCAGGTTATTTCCATGTCACCTTTTGTTAGTCTGCTGATGGAGATTATAATCATGATGATGGGGAGGTGACTTCCACTTCCTTTACACCGTACATCAGGTTATTTCCATGTCACCTTTTGTTAGTCTGCTGATTGAGATTATAATCATGATGATGGGGAGGTGACTTACACTTCCTTTATCATGTTTATACCGTACATCAGGTTATTTTTATGTCGGCTTTTGTTAGTCTGCTGATGGAGATTATAATCATGATGATGGGGAGGTGACTTCCACTTCCTTTATACCGTACATCAGGTTATTTTTATGTCGGCTTTTGTTCACGGTTTGGCCAGTTAAATCTTTGTCGTGTTCATTACTTTCACATTTTGTCGTATTGTGGAATGCTTTTTAGACCTACATGTAATTATTGTCCAACTCCAAGGTTATATTTTTTGGTAGAGGCAAAGTCTTGGGTTAATTAGCTAGCCAACTGTGAAAACATTAGTCAATTATACCTTCTTTTTTCTTATCAAATAATAACTTGTAAAATACAGAAAAAAAAAGATTGGATGATACTGAATAGCTCAATATGTAAATAATTCATCTTGGTTCAACTTTTATTCTGTATCATCAGTTTTTACCATATTTAAGCAAATAAATAGTCAATTAGATTTTTGTTGTATAATTACATGAATAAAACAATTGGTCCCTTTTAAAATTACAGGGTCTTGTACACTTATATACTTTTTACAAATCTTAAGTATACCTTTCTCTGCAGAATCCTTGTGATGGCATCAATAGAGGTCTGTAAAAATGTCTCCTCTCCTGGTGGGGCATTATTCATGGAGGGTCCAACATCTAAAACTATAGCAATGGCTTCCTACAGCACAAAAAAAATGAGGCATTGTTAAAGGATGAGCACATGTTGAGAACTAAAGCAAAGACATGCTAATAAAATGTAACTCCTGTAACAAAACGACAATTTTCATTAAATATATATTGTCTTTACAGTTACATAATTGTCTAGTATTGTATTTTTCACAAAAAGCATTTTGGCTTACTGACCAGAAAATTCAGTTCTTTACAAATTTGTATATACACATGTATAACTTTTAGTCCTGTATCTCCTGTAATTAGAGGCACTTGTTAATGGCTGTACTTATAAGATCAACAATAAAGAGATTTTAGTCATAAATTATATTCTATTCTATCATTCTGGAGATTGGCCATTGTTGAAAATGCATATTGATCCAGATTGCAAGGGGAACAAAATTCAATTCTGATTGGCTTATTATGGATTTTCATGAATGTCTCCCTTGTGGAAAGTTCAGAATGTGGAAGCAGCAATTTTCCTAAAGTAAATTTTTCAAAGTAGTTTTACAGATGTTTCAAAGAATACACATAAAAATATCAGCACTTAACATGCCTAATTAAAGACTACATGTAAACAAATTGGAACCTGTTTAAAGGCATTTGGTTAGTCAATTCCGTACATATCAAATATCATTTTTAGTTTTAGCTTTTTTCTTTATTTTGTACAAAAGCAACAGAGATAGGTTGTTCATATGATCAAATATTTATTTTCAAGCATGTACAAAAACTACAACTTATAACAGAAAAAAATTTAAATTTATTTGCATAAATACTTTTATAAAATTTTGTGTTGGAAATGTTCAACAGCTATACTCTATAATTTATCTAAATACTGCAGAAAATGGAATATAGAAGTGTACACTGATAAAACTAATGTTGTTGTGTTCAGAAATGATTGGTTACCAGCTGTAAATAATTGAATTGTTCAAAATAAAAACACACATCTATAGCTGGCATGGCTTATATAGAAGATAGAAGTTAGTCAGTGTCCTCTTTCATTTTGTTTTTTTCACCGACACTAAAAACCCCTTTTTCTGTTTCTCCTAAAAACACCAATTCTTTATCAGGCAATTTTTCTCTATTCTTTATATATATAAAATATAAAGAATAGAGAAAATATGTGGAAAATTTGTGGAAAATTGTGTTATAGAATATATATAAAGAATAGAGAAAATATGTGGAAAATTGTGTTATAGCTTTTATATATATATTTTTGTCCAAAATACTCTTTTCTCATTATCAGATTATTTAGAAATATTTTTCCCCAACACCAATCACTTGGAAAAAATATGAAAAAACGGAATCTATATTCATGATATACTTGCAAAACATCATGTTGTCATAGGCTTACAAAAAGCTATATTAACATGATTAAGTTCCGAATATCAAAACAGTAAGAACCAATTGTTCAATGACGTAATTTACAACAATAGACATTGGGTCAAGATGTGCAATTTATTCATAATAAACTGTTAACACCATGAACACAGAGATATGTTTGCCTTTTATTACTTTGATAGTAAAATGCAAAATAGTTTAAACATGTAAGTTGTGCAAAGTATTCAAAGTCAATGACTGAAGGTACAGGGCCAAACAATCTCCATGGATATGAGATGCGCCAATGATTATACAACTGCATACTAAATATCATTGACCTACCAGTGTGCCAGCTTGATCGTTTTCACAGGGCGGTCCGCCAGCCCTTTCCCGACTGCCGCCCTGTGCCCTTTTTCTGATGCCCTGTGCCCTTTTAAGATGCCCTGCCCTTTTTCGCAAGTTCATGCCTTTATTGTCGTAATATTTTAATGAAAATACTATAATTCTACCTGTCTTGTGTTTCTGACAAGTTTATGACCCTCAGCTAATTTACATTTACAGCAAGTGTTATAAGTTGTGATTACAGGTAATCTGTAATGGCTATCCGATGGTTCACTAATCCGTTAATTAAATCTCATAATTGACCATTATAATTATTTTTCCCAGTAAAATCAGTCAGTCGGCATTTCAATTTCAATATTTCTTAAAAGACCACAATTTGCAGTTCGTTTAACCATAGATGTTTTTGTAGTTTCGTCAATTGAACAATATTGTTTTTCCCCAGACAGTTCTTATTTTAATTTCAAAATTTCTCGAACGATCACTTATTGCAGCTCGGATGACATAGTTTCGTCTTTTGAACATATTTTCGTCACATTTTATATAACTTTCCATTAAAATCTGTTGACAATTTCGATTATAAAGATTAACACTTTATTCAAAACGTTCAAAAATATTTTCTAGAGTCAAACATGTGCTTTCTTGATCATGTACCGCGCATGCGTGAATGTATTTTTATAAATTTAATAGACACTAAAACGTAACATACGAAATCATTTAGTATTAAATTAAACGAGAGAGACAAATATATTTCTTACTGAGCAATTTAATTTTAAGAAATGATAATTTCCTGCTATTTTGTTAAACACAAACCAATCCGTAGATGAATCCTGATTCATTCTTAATTCATTATCCTATTGTCACTTCCTGTTTTCATTTCGTTTAAAAACCGAAAGTAACGTGATCTACTCTGATAAATTTAAAATAGACAGTAATTTTAATCGTTCCAAGTTTATGAAAATGAATTCCAAATATTGATTTAAAAGTTTTTACAGGGATAGTGATAATGCAGTGAAATATTCGTAACAATTTCATTTATGTTGTGATTCCTGGTTTAAAAAAAAGAGGAACACAACTTTTGTTGATCAGAATGTCCTCTAAAAATAACTGATATATTGTGAACTAAATTTGCGGATCCTTGTTCTAATCTTCTATTAAAGCATCACACCAGTCAAATCATGCCATGACTGCCTACATTTGTAAGATGCCTAAGGCCTTCAAAGATCCTGGTCATTGAAGGACTTGGGCATATGTATAGCTAGTAATATATGTCCTTGGTCCCTTACTGTTACCTAAAATAAAGCTGATTTTCATCTCGCGTAAAAGTGACTAAAGCCCTCAAAACTCCTAGCTGAAACCTCTACTGTTCACATAAGACAATGTTTGACATGCCCTTTTTGAATTATCAATCAGGGTGCTAAAGTGCCCTTTTTATGATTGGCTCCCTGCCCTTTTGAAATCCTAGCTGGAACACTGCCTACCACTAGTGGTTCCCTATAAACTTAACTAATCACAAACTAATATATGTGAACTAAGAAAAAGTTTCAAAGTCAATAGACCATGACTGAGGGGGTAGGACCAAATAATCTCCATGGAAATGAGACGTGCCAATGCTAATACAACTGCATACCAAATATCATTGATCTACCACTAGAGGTTCCTCATAAACTGAATAAATCACAAACTAATACATATAAACTAAACAATCCTCATAAACTGAATAAATCACAAACTAATACATATAAACTAAACAAAAGTTTCAAAGTCAATAGGCCAAGACTGAGGGGGCAGGGCCAAATAATCTCCATGGAAATGAGATGTGCTATTAATGCTAATACAACTGCATACCAAATATCATTGGTTCCCCATAAACTGACTAATCACAAACTAATACATTGTGCATTGTTGACGATGTGAGAAATGGCATACCTCGGTCTCACTTTTTGACTCTGACAAGGCTGGGAACAGTATATCTAACGGGAAATGAATCTGATAGGCTTTTCAGTATAAAATTGATAAAATCTCAGACTCCACGAGACTTCACGAGATTTATGGATTTTGGTGGCGTCTGACTGAAAAACTATCAGAACTGCTCAATAAATTAACCACATAATTCTAATGGTAAATAAATACAAGTTTTATCATAAAGTAGATATATTTTGTCATATAAAATGACCAAAATAAGTGTGATTTATTTGATGTGAAGTGTTTTATAATGTTTTTGAATTTGGGAATGCAATCGGCGCCATTTTTTTTTACCCTGTTTGCATTCTGTACCATTCTGTGATAAAATGAATGCGATTATAACAAATTTGAAGTGACAGAATACAAGTTTGATACACTGCCATTACTGTAAAACTAGTTTGAATGACATTTTATTGATATTATCAGAAATTATTAGGATAATAGCGAGTACGTTTTTAACACATGTCCGTTTCCGTATCGTATCTTTATTACCTATGACCCGACGATTAAATCGGCTACAATTAGGTAGTGTCAAGTCCCATCAATATATATGTTCCTGGACAAGGTGAGACAAAAATCAAGTCAAGATTGGTCAATATAATCGGAACAAAAGGGTTAAAATCTGTAGTTCATGCATAAATTGTGTAAGTTGGCAAGTATGAGCAAGGCAAATTTGAAATGTGTATTCTGTAAAGTGTGCTTATAATTTTTATTTGTTTTTTTTTTAAATATCAAGTCGGTTACGAGCTCATGTTTAATATGTTTATTTGTACATATCATGACCGACTCTAAATAAAATTTACTTGCTTACTAGACAAAAAAAAATACTTATTTATTGAATTTAAAGTTGTAAGTTTTGTAGGGTTATTGCATTATTTGTTTTTTATGTTTTATGTTGATTGGTAAAAATGTTAAGCATTGTTTTAATGAGTGACAAATTCTGATAACTAAAACAAATAGGGAGTTTGCATTTATATTATGTTGACAACCTTATTTGCCGCCATGATCAAAATGTGTACTTCCGGTTGGGATTTCTAGAACCCTTCTCGTGGACCCGTTCCTGATAATTCCTATTTATCTGGCTGTTTATCAGTTTGATCAATATATATGATAAATCTTTATCAAATAAATGAATATAAATATTCAATATTTTTTTTATTTCATCATAGATCAACATAAACGATTAGAAATGAAAATTACTTAAAAAATATGTTTTGGATAAAAATCAATTTTGAGGGAAGGTCTATTAACAGGACAGATAAAACCAGGACAGTTATTTTTGATACGTTTTCATCTGTAACTTTTGTTTTAACCAACATATTGTTAAAATTTAAATTGTATAATAAAGAACAGGGTATTTACTTACATTATTTGTAAAAAATTAAAATAAAAATTAAAAATATAAAAAAATCTGCCAGGACAGTTAAATTTTAAGAAAAAATGGCTGAAATTGCCGAGAAAAATTAACTTATAATTGAAATGATTTCTCCAAAACAACTGTCTGGCATAATATTTTGTGCGATTATAAAGTTTAAGGAATAATCATTCTAAAAATCTATAATTCAATATTTAGTTCGTCTTTAAAGGTAAAAAATCTGCCAGGACAGTAGCCTATTACGTTAGAAATTTTGTTGAAATTAGCTCAAAATCAAAATATAAAGGTAAATATCTTCTTCAAAATAAATGTCTGGTAAGCAAATTTTGGTTCATTGGAAAGTTTAAAATATAAGCTTTATGAAAATAAAAAAATATGGACTTTATTTCATTAACACAAAAAAATCTGCCGGGACAGTAGCCTTTTGCGTCAGAAATTTTGTTGAAATTCGCTCAAAAATAATTGATAAATTTGAATTTTTCTTCAAAATGCATGTCTGGCAAGAAAGTTTGTGTTCATAGGAAAGTTTGAATTATCAGCTTTATGAAAATATAAAATTTTATGAATTTTATTTTGTAAACATAAAAAATCTGTCAGGACAGTAGCCAACTATGTTAAATGTTTGTATAAATGGCGGAAATCAACGTAATTTTTTAATTATAATGAAATGGTATCTTTATTACCATTGTTTGGCATACTTTTTGATATTATAAGGACCAAATCATTCAAAAATCTATAAATTTATTTTTAATCATTTCTCTAAGTAAAACAAATCTGCCAGGACAGTACCTTATTTACATTGAAATAGTAAAGAAATTTGTTTCAAATTTAAATGATTTTCAAAGAATGATTTTTTTATTTTATTCAAAGCAAGGACGTATATTAGATGTTAGTTATACGTCCTTGTTCAAAGTTTTCAGTTTAAGCTTTATCAGTGTTAGAATCATTAAAGTGAATATATTTAGAAAACATAATTATTTGTGTGTTCATTAAAACATTATTTAGATATAGGAAGATGTGGTGTGAGTGCCAATGAGACAACTCTCCATCCAAATAACAATTTATAAAAGTAAACCATTATAGGTCAATGTACGGCCTTCAACACGGAGCCTTGGCTCACACCGAACAACAAGCTATAAAGGGCCCCAAAAGTACTAGTGTAAAACCATTCAAACGGTAAAACCAACGGTCTAGTATATATAAAAACGAGAAACGAGAAACACGTATAAATTACATAAGCAAACGACAACTACTGTACATCAGATTCCTGACTTAGGACAGGTGCAAACATTTGCAGCGGGATTAAACGTTTTAATGGTACCAAACCTTCTCCCTTTTTCTGAAACAATAATATAACATCACAACATAGAAAACACACGATAAAACATCAATTGGAAGGCTTAACTCAATCAAAACGTAAATTAACACACTATGAACGAATAAATTCGATCTGTGATACCTGAAAGTAAATACATAGTTAATAAAATATTAGGGACAAACATTCAAGGCCAAAAGCAAACAAACAAGTCCAAATAAAGCCATGGCAAAACACTACCGCGAAATATTAAACCCTTAGAAAATAATCACTTATAAAAACCGGTTTTCATAATATATACAGGTAAATGAAAAATAACTTAGTCGTTTTAGGTATACTTTTCTGTCTATATAAAATCTTCCAATAATTAGGAATACCAAGAAAGGTCTGTCATATAAATACCTAATTTAACACTAGATACATAAGGGTAAATATCAACAATAAAACTTCCTGTACAGATTAAAGGAGAATAATCTTGATGTTAATACAAATGTAGTACGAAGAAGTGAAAATTAGTAGATATTCCAAATAATCAAAGCTGGTATACAGACAAGATCCATATTAATATAAAATAACAAAAAGTATTACAAATAGTATCAACAGGTCGAATTAACAAGAAAGTACGATTTGAGAGTACTCGCAGTTACTGACAGCTAGTTAAAAGCCAAAAACAATTAATGATAAAAATCATGCATCAGAGACTAAAATCAACTAAAACACATCCCAGGGATTTAGTATTTTAACGTCATGGACAGTCAGAGAAGACATGACTTGTGCAATGCCAAAATAAATGTATCGACAGGTAGTAGGATAGTGAGGAGCTACTTCTTAAGAGATAAAATTAACGTGTATGTGTCTCTAAACATCCCGCCTCAAAAGAAGATACAACTTAGTTATGTTTTAATTTGCTAATGACAAAATCGATATTAGTGCCAATGTAAACTATATTCAGAGATCTAATTACAATATTGGTACGATAACCCTTACTTATAAGTTTGTTTAAAGGTTCGATGAGTTTACACGGATCACATAGTGATTTCCTCGCTTTAAGTACAATATTACCGTAAAATTTAGGATGTGAAATACCATTTTTAATAAGTTTTCTACAGGTACAGCCAAATTTACTAATCAAATCTTTGTATCTATGAAAGAATTTAGTAAAAGTTTTAAGTAATTTATGGTATCGAAATCCCTGACACAATAATTTCCCAGTGATGCATTGATTACGTTCGTTAAAATCTATAACATCAGAACACACACGGGCATACCGAACGAGTTGGGATATGTAAACACCGTATGATGGAGCCAAAGGCACATCGCCGTCTAAAAATGGAAAATTAACAATAGGAAATGAAAAATCGTCTCTTTTGTCGTAAATTTTAGTATGTAGTTTCCCGTTAGAAATTGAAATGTCTAAATCTAGAAAAGGGCAACTGCTGCTGTTTATGTTAGATTTAGTTAAAGTAAGTTCTTTTGGGTAAATTTCGGAAGTATATTTAGAGAACTCTGGATTATTTAACGAAAAAATATCATCCAGATAACGGTAGGTATTGTTGAATGTATCAACTAAATATAACAATGATGGGTCTTTACTGAGTTTGGTCATAAACTGAGATTCATAGCAATATAGAAATAAATCTGCTATTAAAGGGCACAGTTAGTGCCCATAGAATACCTACTACCTGACGATACACTTTATCGCCGAAACGTACATAAATGTTATCTAGCAGAAAATTTAAAGCTTCAATCATATCCTCACATTTCCAGTAAGTGTATCTAGCATACTTTCCTTTTTCGTTACAGAAAAAGGCTTTAAACGAGTTACAGCAAATAAAATTACAATGAGATTTTTCGAAAGACCATTTTATCAAATACAAAAACTTTTTCTTTATAAGATTGTGTGGAAGTGTAGTGTACAGAGTAGAAAATCATAACTGTCAACAGAATTATAAGGACCATCAAAAGCATGTATTTTATCTAAAACCTCTAAAGAATTTTAACACTCCAAAAATAATTAATACCATTATTTTCATAAGCTTTATTACAAAAGTTAATAACCAGTTCTTTGATAGTAGTAAGGAGGTAGTTAGAAGAACTGATAGATTAGTAGTAGAACACTTACTCGATGCGGAGATGAAACGGAATTTAAATGGTTTTTGTGTAATTTCGGTAACCAGTACATGGTAGGGACTTTCAAATGTTCGGAAGATGCTTTAAGTTGGGTAGTGGCAGTGGTATGCTTGTTAACGATTTGACTCTCTGTGGTGCGAACGGACCTGAATGTAGAGGAATTGATAATTTCGTTTTGAAGAACTTCCGTGTAGTATATGCGTCACACCACCACTACATTATTGGCTGCCTTGTCTGCCGGTACGAACACAAACCGCTCTGCGAGTACCTTGAGTTTATTTTTATTCTTGAAATGGGAATATCATGGATCCTATTATTAATTTCAGAATTGTTTTCTAAATGAGATATTCGAATATTAACAGTATTCATAATTTTATTCAAATAACTGTCTAAAGATTTTTATCCGATTTTTCACGTTTGCACCAATTTTACAGTAGGCAGACAGAGCGTCTTTAATGACCTGACGACACTGTTTCCAATCTATTATAGATGGAGGACGGTATTTCGGTCCTTTCTTTAGAAAAGTTATGACCTCACGGTCTTCGACGATGTTGAGGTCTCCTGTAATAACATGACCACAGGAACATATATAAAACTAGATGTTTCGCAGTCTCAAGTGGAAGGAACATTATTTTCTATATTGACGTCTGATGTAATTGACGTATAATTAAAATGAAATTTCTGCTCGGTTTTTATAAGAATACGAAATAATGGGTTGTTCTATATTATCAAAATATGGAGGTATTAAGTTATATACGGAAGAGTCATTGAATATGCTAGACAAATTAATAAAATCAATACCTCTATTTATATATTTTAATTTAAGAAAATGTCGTTTATGATTTTCAGGTTTATCAATACTAGGAAATAGCCTGTGATGACAAAAGGCTGTAATAATACAGGTGTATTCATAAAACGGGCTAAAAAAGAAATTTTATCACACTCCAGAAAAATAGCATATAATTTACTTATAGGTATCTGACCCAGTTTGCATAATACTTGATGTCTACCATTATTCTTTATTATAGATAACAGATCAGCAAGTGTATAATTTATACGATGTTTAATACGTTGATTACGGTTTTGCGTTTACCATGAGACCTATTATTTCTAAGTCGTTTATCAACAATATTAATGACATCGATAGAAGTTTTAGATATGTTCCCTGCCCTAATATTTTGTCATTGAGACCGAGAGGATTTTATTTTGTTATGTTGATTAATTTGATCTCTTTTCAGTTTATTAAAGGCAGCAGACAGGTCATTGAAAGGGCATGGGCTTATATTTTATTAATCATACACATACATATATATAAATCATCATACAATACAATAAAAAACACAAATGTTAAAACTGCAAAATCTTTTTTTTTTTTTATATCGGAAGCAAATCCTAACAAATTAAGCCAGGTAAATTATGTTTTGACAGTAATAAAAACTTCAAAGTCACTGATTGTGGTGTCAAATCCTTCAAAAGGTATTTATTCACTAATTAGTAATGTATTGAGCACAGGAAAGTGTCACCTTCTTTCATCCCCGTACACGAAACTTGTTTCCAAATGTTGCATTTCTTGCCATTCACACCCTAACATGTCTTCTACGGAATCACATTTGCCACACTCACAATTACATTCCACCACACTAGTTTTATATTTCGGTTTACCTTTCATGCTAACTTTTTCTTTGGAAATGGAATA
Source organism: Mytilus coruscus (assembly GCA_017311375.1). Classification (NCBI taxonomy): domain Eukaryota; kingdom Metazoa; phylum Mollusca; class Bivalvia; order Mytilida; family Mytilidae; genus Mytilus; species Mytilus coruscus. Next base: position 43,504,169 of record CM029606.1, on the reverse strand, counting down.
AATTCACCTTTTCCAAACAAATCACAAGATGTTCTCTAAAAGTTCAGTGTCAAATTCTACATGTATCCCACCTGAAAACTTGTAAAACAAAATTCTACAGCATCACGGTGTAGAATGGTAACGGACTTATCGGGTTTTTTCGGCGTTTCCGCACTAATCGGGTTCGGCAACGGACTAATCGCGTTTTCAGATGACAACATTTGGCGTAAGTGGTTATTTCTTTCAACTTGTATTAAAGCAGAATTGATATTTCCAAATAAGCTTGATGTCACGGAATGGGGAAATTATTTATTTTGCTGGCTAGCTAATCATATATTCATGGGAAGCTACGATTTATTTCAAATTGTTTCCACCAACGTGGTACCCGAACTTGAAAACAAACAGTTTTCATGGAAAGATGTCTAATTGAAGCGTGTTTTAAGCATGCGGTTTTCCTTTCCAAGTAAATTTTTGGTTATTATTTATTAAATGTAGACATTTTCCCTTTCGGAACTGTTTCATGCACTAGTAAGGTCTTAAATGATGGTTAATTTGAAAAATTAGTGGCACCGGACTTTTTGTGTTATTAGCACCGTACTTTTTGTGCGCAAATGAATATGGAGACTCCTATCTTCTCAGTCAGTCTATGTGTTTACTCCGCCTGGGTTAATCACCTCTTACTTTATACATTAATCACACATCACGCAATGATATATTTTATTAATCCACGAACAAATGTGTGGGATTCTATCAGTATCTCGTCCTCATAGCAGGAATTTAAGGTTTCTAGTCCATATAATTATGACGTCTGGGAAGGCAATTCTAAATTTTTGCCTTGACGCCCTTCTGCGACGATGTAAGGCGTCAAAGAAAGAAAAAAATATAATAAATAGCCTTTCAAGACGTCATAATTATGGTACGGCCTTCAACAATGAGCATAGTCAGCTATAAAAGGCCCCGAAATGACAATGTAAAACAATTCAAACGAGAACTTTTTAACGGCCTTATTTATATAAAAAAAAATGAACGAAAATCAAATGTGTAACACATAAACAAACGACAACCACTGAATTACAGGCTCCTGACTTAGGGCAGGCACATACATACATAATGTAGCGGGGTTAAACATTACGGTTAGCGGGATCCCAACCCTCCCCCTAACCTTGGACAGTGGTAGAACAGTCCAACATAAGATTGAACTATAAAAATCAGTTGATAAAGGCTTAACTCATCAGATGGACAAAAATACAAGTGGACGTGGCCGGGTACTTGTACATCCCAACAACAAAAAAACACTAGGAACAGATCTGCGAGTACTCGCAGTTAACTGACTAGTTCAAAGCCACTAACAACTAATAAAACAATCATGCATCTAAGACTAAATGGGTTAATAATTTAGGTTGTCACAGTAATTCACCGGCTCCATCAACAATTGTTTTTCATGACTGAAACATAAAGCCTCACTCATACATGCATCATTATGAATACGTCGAAAGAAGACTTGGTATGAATATATATATTTAGATATATAAATCATGTAACGTAAAATAGGCTAAAATTGAATTGAATGTTGCTGATTGTTTTTTAACATCCTTGCCCTTGGCCTTGCATTTAAACGAGAGACATTAATATTAACCTGTCTTTTCTATTGCGCCGGAATGAATGTGTCTTTTCGAAACATCCATCAATAGACCTGCACATGTTAATCTGGGAAAGAGCAGAAATAAAAGCCTTATTCCTTGACCATTTGTGTTTTGTTTGGCATTGCATATGATATTACCCCATACCGGTGTACTTTTACTCAATGTCCCTTTATTTTCTATCATAATGTAAAAATCAAGATTGAAAAAACACTTGTCCGTGATAAGTTCCAGACTTGTATATTCTAGCACAAGATGTCAAATGGGGTTTTTAAAATCTTTTATTTTTCATTTCCCGAACAAACAAAAAATACGAAAACATCATTTTTTCCCTGTTAAAACAATAAAAACACAAAAAGTCCTTTGCTCAATAAACCCCAACAGTTCCTTGCCAAAAAACACGTCATTTTAGGGAAACCCGATTAGTCCGCTGCCAAGCAATTTTGAAAAGCTTTAATATATGATATTTTTGTTTTGAATGCACACAAGTGGTTCTAATATGTATTTTGCATGAAATAAAGGAGCACAAAAAGTCCACATTCTAATATACTGTGTATTTGAACGGAAACCACACCATTAGTAGCTGTGTTCGGCCGGTTGTCCTGTTTAGTGTGGAGCTCTTTGAAAAAGCCAAGAGTGGTACCGAAGCAAAATGAAAAATTTTGCAAACTTAGATCATCGGTGCCTTCCGTGATCATATAAATATAAACACTAACGACTTCTTTTCGTCTATTTGGCTCATTTTGTGTCACACTGTCTGGAAACAAAACGCGATAAGTCCGTTGCCGAACCCGATTAGTGCGGAAACGCCGACAAAAACCCGATAAGTCCGTTACCATTCTACACCGTGAGCATTTGCAATTGCGAACAACCCACAATCTACGGAATTAGACATTCATTTTGAAGAAGATATTTAACTTTATACTTTGATTTTGAGCTAATTTCAACAAAGTTTCTAACGTAATAGGCTACTGTCCTGGCAGATTTTTTACCTTTAAAAATCTAAAAATATCAAATTATAGATTTTAGAATGATTATTCCCTAAACTTTATAATCGTACAAAAATATTATGCCAGACAGTTGTTTTGGAGAAATTGTTTCAACTATAAGTTAATTTTTCTCGTCAATTTCAGCCATTTTTTCTTAAAATTTAACTGTCCTGGCAGATTTTTTTAACTTACTAATTTTTTATTTTAAATTTTTTACAAATAATGTAAGTAAATAACCTTTTCTTTATTATACAATTTAAATTTTAACAATATGTTGAGTAAAACAAAAGTTACAGATGTAAATGTATCGAAAATAACTGTCCTGGTTTTATCTGTCCTGTTTTAGACCTTCCCAATTTTGAGACCGTCCATTCAGACCCGTTAACTCTTGTATAACTTAGATATCAGACACCCCACCAGTAAGGCACTGAGAGCAAGATGTCACAAGAGAATGTTACCCCAGATTTGGCTAGAGAAAGATCTAAGGCTACATTCGATGTTGAGAATTTAGCAGAATTTATGATTGGAGGGCGTGACAGATTGAAAAGGAAAAGATTTTTACGTAAGTCTTTTTTTAAATTTTAGTGAATTTGGGATAAGGTCATAAAGTAGAACACTGTACATGACATTACATATGTATGACTTAAATGATCAAAGGCCAGAGAGAACGTGACATGACTTTTAAAGATGTGTTGAAAATTAAATTGATTAAACGAAAGATATAATTAATATTCTGTCATTTTGTTTCTGTTTTTGGTTTTAAATCTTTTGGGGATTCTGTCAGAGTATACAGATCGGTTTTATACGACCGCAAAAATTTTTGTGGTCGTATATTGGTATGACGTTAGCGCGTCGTCGTCGTCGTCCGAAGACGCATTGGTTTTCGCACTCTAACTTTAGTTTAAGTGAATGGATCTCTATGAAATTTTACCATAAGGTTCAATATCACAAAAGGAAGGTTGGGATTGATTTTGGGGTTATGGTACCAACAGTTAAGGAATTAGGGGCCAAAAGGGCCAAAAATAAGCATTTTGTAACTTCCAGACATAACTTGTGTGTTAGTGTATGGATTTCTCTGACATTGTACCACAAGGTTCCATATCACAAAGGGAATGCTTGGATTGATTTTGGGGTAATTGCTAAAAATTTTAGGAATTAGGGCCAAAAACAAGCATTTTCTAGTTTCATGACAATAACTTCCCTGCAGGCACACTTTGTTGAATCAACGTTGAATCTTTGTTGATTTTTGGTTATACATTGATCAACAAATATTCAACATTGATTCAACGTTGACAATGCAACGTTGAAATTAGTACATTGTTTCAACGTTGAATTAACATTGTGTTGAAATACCAACACTGAATCAACGTTGGCTAAACAATATATAAAACCCAGTAGTTGTGGATACCAGAATTGTCAAGAAAAAGTATTGGGCACATCACAATTCTTTTAAATTGACAACGCTATTCACATAAAATAGAATATTTTAGTAGATTTATCATTAATTGTCGTGGTGATTATAGAATTATATATAAAACAATCGCAGTGTATATAAGCATTCAATTAATCATGAACTTTGCACCCCAAATAATAGAAATTTTAAAATTTCACCCCAACCCAAAACATAATAATAGAACCAGCTTGTATAATCCCTTTCCCTTAAAATATGCCCCCCCTTTTTTTTCGTGACTGCTGATGTCAAATATCTTGTTTTCATTCCTTTTTTTTTCTTTTCTATTCTTTTTATCAATTCAAAGAGAAAGACGTATACATCAGTACATAAACAATGGTTGACAACTTGTAATATAACCAACCGATAGATCTATTGGAAAGTGATTTAAATTTTCGCGGCAATTTTAATATTTCTATTTTAAGAAAATTGCGCATGCGCAGTTGTTTTTGTTGCCAAAGTTTGAATATCCGCTAACGAGACCACAAGGTGATTCTACAGAGTTTTCATCAATATCTTTCCTGTATACAGCTTTTACATTTTAATCGTAAGTATTTATAGTAATTGTATTGATTACGGTATCGTATTTTAGAAATGTGAGCATATCATGTTGTTATGAAAACTGTACTGAAAAGTTGAAATTTTACACGAGGAAAGGGGATGTTTATCATGTTACCATTCCCAAGATATCTTGCAACGTCTCATGAATTTTATCATTGACTATTTGAAATCATCATATGATTGAATCAAAAGTAAAAGAAATTTTAATCGTTATTTACCTGATCAATTCAGTTGTAAACACGAAATCTCATAAAAGGGGCTTGTTTACAAAATTGGGATGGAAAGGTCAGACGCTATATGACTTACCAAGTTGGACCTTTAATATTTTACTGTCAAAATTGAAGTCGAGTTTTGGCAAGCAAGGTAATTAAATATGAAGGGTATATGAGGGTCGTAAGAGTTATTTGCATCAATATCTGGCCTTTTTATTTCACGTGTTTCGTGTTTTGACATTTTATTTCTGGGTACAAGTCAAATCGGTACCGGTCAATTCAGCACCCAAAGAAAAGTCAAATCGGCACCTGGTTAAATCGGCATCTAGTCAAATCGGCACCTATTCAAAGTCAATTCGGCATCCAATTATATTTGATATAGTACTAAGAATATATATATATATATAATTTTAATAATGTGTAAATAATCCGTGTTTCGTGTTGGTACTCTTAATTTCTCGTGCTTGTCCCACATTCAACATTCAAGATAAAAAAAGGAAACCGGGACTAAATTCGAAGTCAGTCTGGAGATTGTTTTAAATTATGTGTTCCCAGGATATTAATTGCGATCAAGTTTTGAATAAAAAAAAATGGTGAATCGGATGCAACTAGCAGACGCGAAAAGGTGACCACAGGGTCTTCGTGTCCATTATCATGAATGAGTGATCTCCAAGAACGACTGATTAATTACTTCTAGTTCCTTAATATTTACGATTTTATTTCTCGTGCTTGATTACCTCAATTTGTATTTCACGTCTTTCCTGTTAAGAACCCCCTTTACCACCCTCGTATATGTCATTTAGACAGATATCCATGCAGCAGCACAAGTATTACAGAAAAAGACATAAGTGGATAAACCTTCAATTTAGTCAAATTAAAATGTAGTATTTAGGATTTTCTTGCAGATTATACATTCTGGTCTATATAAAAGGAAATGTAGTTGAGACTTGAAGGAAATTTAACTGTCATTTAGTTTTCACAGGTTCTTATGCTTTTGACTTATACTTTAAAATAATATCATTATGAAGTTATAGTTAAATGTGTTGAACAGAATAAAACTTGACAATGTTATAACTTCTGATTTTGTAGATGTTATCATGAAGACCTAGATGGAATCACTGAACAACAAGTGTTTGACAAAACTACAAACTTTCTAAAATGGGCTCCAAAAGACAAGGTGTGAGAAGAAAGAAGTTGAAGTTTTCACTATTAATAAATAAATTTATTTTAATTTTACCGTATTGAATATTTCTCTATAATCAGTTGTTGGACATAAGAATACATGGGGTAGGAACAGCAAACTTTGTTTTATATTTTGACCACTCAGACATTTGAAATAGACATTTGGCAAAAAAAATGTGTTTTAAGGATTGTGTGCTTTCGAAAATTAGGATAGTTCAATATTGAAATTATTTTTGCTGATTTTTCAATAATTCTCTTGGATGATAATTTGTGTTGTTATATGCATATCGTTGAATGTAAAAAAATCTTGGTGGTTAAATTATGGTTTGTAGGAAAGCCCTTAACACATATTTGTTATTCATTTGATTGGTTGTTGACATCATCATGGTCAAGCCATGCTCTCATCACACGAATGTGGTCACTCAGTTTTATTGTTGAAAATAGTAATCTTTTATAAGTAATTGACAGGCAATGGCATCTGTTCAAAGTTTTGTGTACCCAACCACTTAATTGTTGTACCTATTGTACACAAGACAACCATCAACCAAAGAACATTATTTATATATCTTTGGGTCACCATACAGTCTTCAGCAATGAGCAAAAGCCCACACCATGTCAAATATAACCAGACAATGACTTAATTTAAAGTTAAACAATTTTTTTGAGATTATTTTTATACTAGGGTCTGATGGAGCAGTTATTGGATCAAGTTTCCTGCGGCAGAATGTTGCTATGGCATTTAGCATGTTGAGTGCCTTGAACTAGCTTGAATATTGCTACAGTATAAAATTATGGACTGCAAGACACAGAAAATACAGGATGAATGAAATTTAAGTTTTAGGTTGAAACACAGTTGAACACAACCACTAACCAATTTTTATTCCGTGTTGAATATTGTATTCACCCTGAATTCAATCTGAATTCAAATGAAGCTATTGGTTGAAACAATGCTGAAGCAACCATTATTTTATATTGATTCAAAGTTGAACATCAACGTTGATACAAATTTGCAAAATCTAATAATAATTCAACATTGATTCAACATAGAAAATAAACATTGATTCAATGTTTAATCAATGTTGTGTGCCTGCTGGGTTGTGTGTAAGTGTATGGATCTTTCTGAAATTGTACTACAAGGTTCCATATCACAAAGGAAAGCTGGAATTGAGATTGGGGTAATTGCCTGAAACGTTTAGGAATTAGGGGCCAAAAGGGCAAAAACAAGCATTTTCTAGTTTCATGACAATAACTTGTGTGTAAGTGTATGGATCTTTCTGAAATTGTACTACAAGGTTCCATATCACAAAGGAAAGCTGGAATTGAGTTTGGGGTAATTGCCTGAAACGTTTAGGAATTAGGGGCCAAAAGGGCCAAAAATAAGCATTTTCTAGTTTCCAGACAATAACTTGTGTTCAAGTGTATGGATCTCTCTGAAATTGTACTGCAAGGTACCATACCTCAAAGGAAGGCTGGGATTGAGTTTGGGGTGATGAATCATAAGGGGTTCAAAAATTTGGGGGTTTTTTTTTCCTTTTTTTTTCTTTAAAATTTTCCATTTTAAGTTGGTTATTTCTGATTTATATTTAAAAGCAAATAATAATGATATGGCAGGAGATACACACCTAACAGGATGTGTAAATTATTAAATAATAAGTATTGTGCAATAGCAAGAAATTTTCAATTGCACAGTATTGCGCAATAGCAAGAAATCTTCTATTGCACAATAGCAAGAAATATCCAATAGCACAATATTGCGCAATAGCAAGAAATTGTCAATTGAACAGTATTGCGCAATAGCAAGAAATATTCAATTGCACAGTATTGCGCAATTGCAAGAAATATTCAGTTGCACAGTATTGTGCAAAAGAAGACACTTTGTATAAATTGCTTATTTCTTGACCAATTTCAATGGGGTTTTATTCTTGAACTCTTGGGGTTCTTTAATATGCTGAATCTAATCGTGTATTAAGTTTTTGGATTTTGGGCCCGTTTTAAATTGGTCCACATTGAGGTCCAAAGGGTCCAAAATTAAACTTTGTTTGATTTCATAAAAATTGAATTATTGGGGTTCTTTGATATGCGAAGCTAACCGTGTATTTAGATTCTTAATTTTGGTCCTGTTTTCAAATTGGTCTACATTAAGGTCCAAAGGGTCCAAAATTAAACTTAGTTTGATTTCATCAAAATTGAACTCTTGGGGTTGTTTGATATGCTGAATCTAAACATGTATTTAGATTTTTGATTATGGGCCCAGTTTTCAAGTTGGTCCAAATCGGGTCCAAAATTAAACTTTGTTTGATTTCAACAAAATTGAATATATGGGGTTCTTTGATATGCTGAATCTAACCATGTATTTAGATTTTTGATTTTGGGCCCGTTATCAATTTTTCCACATTGAGGTCAAAAGGGTCCAAAATTAAACTTTGTTTGATTTCATCAAAATTGAATTATTGGGGTTCTTTGATATGCCGAATCTAACCGTGTATTTAGATTCTTAATTTTGGTCCCATTTTCAAATTGGTCTACATTAAGGTCCAAAGGGTCCAAAATTAAACTTAGTTTGATTTTAACAAAATTGAATTCATAGGGTTCTTTGATATGCTAAATCTAAACATGTATTTAGATTTTGATTATGGGCCCAGTTTTCAAGTTGGTCCAAATCGGGGTCAAAATTAAACTTTGTTTGATTTCAACAAAATTGAATATATGGGGTTCTTTGATATGCTGAATCTAACCATGTATTTAGATTTTTGATTTTTGGGCCCGTTATCAACTTTGTCCACATTGAGGTCAAAAGGGTCCAAAATTAAACTTTGTTTGATTTCATCAAAAATTGAACTCTTGGGGTTCTTTGATATGCTGAATCTAACCATGTATTTAGATTTTGGATATTGGACCATAGTAGGTGAATGTCCAATTTAAAATTTTTAAGTTCTTAGACCACATTCATTCTGTGTCAGAAACCTATGCTGTGTCAAATATTTAATCACAATCCAAATTCAGAGCTGTATCAAGCTTGAATGTTGTGTCCATACTTGCCCCAACTATTCAGGGTTCGACCTCTGCGGTCGTATCAAGCTGCCCTCATGGAGCATTTTATTAATTTTGTCGAATTGCTTATGCCTCAGAATCTCAAATAATATGATTTATTTTTTAGATGTTTTGCAGATTAACAAATTATTGTTTATACGTCTTCGTCTATATTTATCAGGTTGGGTACAACCCACCAAATGAAATAGGGAACTAATTTCCCCAAATGAGTATCAATCCCTCATTTGAGTAAATGATTTGCTTTTGCTAAAAATGAAATTTGCGTAACTGGGTCTTTTACTTAAGGTTCATCTATACACTTCAACAAAAATGGCTGTGTTTACACCATGAAATTTTCTCTGAATGCAGACAAAACTGTGTAATTCTAATAGTTTTAAATCCTGGCAGCACCTAGATATATACAAGTTGTATTCATTTTGTGTTTTAAAAAGAAAAAAAACTTTTGTGGATTTTGCTAAACATTTTCTTTCCTTGCCACAGGCGGGGTAAAAATAAACAAAGTCATGTGAAATCTTTGAGATGGTCCCCCCTCAGGTAATGATTGTATTGTATCATATTGATTGATATGGACAATAGAGGGACAATAGAAATCTACTCACAACAAAGGTGATTTAAATAGTGTAAATGAGTGGACTGTATCAAAGAAAACTCCGTGTTTGTTTATTTCACCATCTTCAGTTGCAAGGAAAGAAAATGTTCATCAAAATTCATAAAGTGTTTTGTCCGGTACCAGAGGAAAAAAAGGTCGGACAAGTAAAAGCCATATATCAAGCTTGTCCAACGGGACAAGTAAGAAAATAAATTAAATCCAACTTTGATGATCAAAGTAATAAACAAAAAACAAGAAAAGAAGATAAAAACAAATATTTATCATGTTTATTTGACATGTTTACTTGCGATCCATAATTTAAAACTGGTTCTTTGTCAGATACTTTATAACAGATAAAACATGAATCGAATGGGCTCCATGTTTAATAGACAGTTTGGAACCATTGGAGACATTTCGGGACCAAGACAAACCAGTACCTGTGTTTTCCTACCTTATTATGTTGCTTTATGATAAATATATGATAAATTTTATGTAGCAAAAATATTTTTAAAAGAAAAATGAAAAAATTATTGACCATAAAATTTATAAAATCATATTTGATCATGTTTAGACAAAAAAATATTTGATTGTGTTTGAATAAACATTTTAATATATTAAAAACAAATCTGATTGTAGTAAGGCATTAATCATAATAATCAATATTTTATCAATATAAAAGACCAGGATACAAACCAAATGAGTGCAGACTGACAGGCCTACCAGACTGTGCCTGATGTGCAGAGTCTGATGAGACTTTGGCATTGATGAAAATTAGATCCTAAGTCCTGTGACTAGACATGACTAGATTCAGTTGTTCTCGAATCATATTTTTGAAAAGGATATCAAGAGATATATCATATAAATCAAATTCTGTTCTATTGTTTTATTTCATTTTGTTCATTGAATCAACCTAAAATGCAAAAAAGGTTAATATAAACAATGATAAAGGTTTTTTATTGGACAAGTTACCATTCCATTCAGACAAGTACTTGTCCTATTGGGCAAGTTGAAAAAAAAGTTATTGTAGAGGCCTGATTCTTCTTTTATTTCGTCAGGACTTTGAGAGTCAACTTTGAGACTCAACTAGAAATTTTTGGATAGATATGACAATTCTTACCTTTGTGTGCTTGTTGGTGTAAAATATTTCCAGGAATATCAAAAATTAATGATGATATAAGTTACAATTCCAGCCGAGAAGCTGATGACCTACCGGTACTTCTTTTTTCAAAAGGTTTCCTAGATTTCCCAAGATCCTTCACTTTCCCAAAGTATAAAATAAATCTACAAAGCAAACTTAGAAAAATCGACGGACCCAAATTTACATTATCCTGAAATTTAGTATGTTAAATTTTACGGAGTTCGGTTTGTAGATTTTTTGTCCAGATTTCAGGGATAATTGGTTGGTTTTAATTATGCGAGTCTCAAAATCTTACCAAAGAAACCAGGCTTATAATTTTTTACGGAAGAGACATTGGTTGTCCTATACAGAAGACTCATTGAGGACACTCAAATCAAAACAGTTGTTTGAAGGCCGAATCAAATAAGCAGTTGAAGAGCAATTAAAAACTGAAATCCCCAAAAAGTTGTGCAAAATAAGGTCAAGGCAAATATATAGGTACCTGTGGGTAGAAAAAACCGTAGTGTTTCCCGGTTATCAAAATTTGAAAGTTTTTGTGAGTCACAGATTAAAATTGATGAATATATTGTAGAGCTATTGCATATGATCAGTCACCATTAATGAGCCATAATCTTTTTGTAGAGAACATTGCAATCCAAGATCCCTTTTTCAAGAAACAGAAGTCATGGGCATTCTGTAGTGTAGAAGAACAGTATGATATGGGACTATCTAAAAGTATTTACATACAGAAAAAACTTCAGGAAATGGGGATAACAGACATGCAAGAGGCTTTTTATTATAGAGAGTAAGTAATAAAATGATTAGCCAACAGGAAAAAAAAATTATAAGATATTAAAGAATCACAGATATGGAGGGAGTTTTTGTTTTAAAGAATGTCATGCATGTAAAATACAATGTAGGTCAGCATTTTCACTAAATTCATTGCAACTTGACTATAAAACAGAAGTACATGTAGTATGAATCTTGTGCAATGCCAAAAGAAAGAGAATATTTTATAGAAATTATAACAATTAAAAAACGAATCAATTTCATGAATTTCCAGATGATTTTATCTTATTTAAATGAAAGAATATGTGATATGACTGCTAATGAGACAACTATCCACCAGAGACCAAAATGTAAAACAATTAAAATCAAAATAAGGAAACCAACAGTCTGATTTATACCTAAGCAATAAAAGAAAATCAAACATGTTAGACAGCAACCAACAACAACCACTGAATAACAATCTCCTGACTTAAGACAGGCACATACAGAATGCATTGGGGTAAAACATGTTTGCAAGTACTCAACCCTCCCCCTAATCTAGGAAAAAGGTGTAACAACACAGCATAAGAGAAACCAGTTGGAAAGATCCTCAAAGGGATTGACTCATCAGATTGGTATAAAGCATTAAAAACAACTAACAAAAAAAAAAACCCAAAAGCCTGAGGGCCTCAAATATAAAAATAAGAAGATATGGTATGTTTGCCAATGAGAAAACTCTCCACAAGAGACCAAATGACTAAGAAATTCAAGGCTACTTTAAAAGCCAATTATACATAATATATCTGTACTGAAACCTTCTGGTTGTTCTAGATAAAATAAGTTTTATCAATGTTTCTCCGTACACAACATTTTTGTACTAATTACCATGATTACAGACTTAAATCACTTTTGCTTTTCTGTCAAGTGTGAAATTGATTATAATTAATTATAATTATAGGTCAAAGTACGGCCTTCAACACGGAGCCTTGGCTCGCACCGAACAGCAAGCTATAAAGGGCCCCAAAATGACTAGTGTAAAACAATTCAAACAGGAAAACCAACTGTCTAATCTATAAATTACAAAATTAATAAATTTGTTGTTCATAGTACGAGTACAGAAGTGAAAATTTATCGTCAGGCCAAAAACGTTTCAAAGGTGGTACATATTAAAAATAGTGAGACGAGATATAACATAAAAATAAGTAAAAATTGAATAACAAAAATGCATTACAAATTATAAGGATGAATAAAAAGAAATGTGCTGTGTATGTCAATCAAACAGCAACCCAATGACACAAATAACAAACACCATTGCTTTATTATAAATAGATATAAGATGTGGTATGAGTGCCAATGAGACAACTCTCCATCCAAGTCACAATTTGTAAAAGTAATCCATTATAGGTCAAAGCACGGTCTTCAACACGGAGCCTTGGCTCACACCGAACAGCAAGCTATAAAGGGCCCCAAAAATGACTAGTGTAAAACCATTCAAACAGGAAAACCAACGGTCTAATCTATATAAAGAATGAGAAACACTTATGAACCACACCAACAAACAACAACCACTGAACATCAGGTTCCTGACCTTGGACAGGTGCAAACAAATGCAGCAGGTTTAAACGTTTTAATAGGTGCCAACCTTCACCCTACCTGTAACAATAGTGTAACATCACAACATAGAAAGACACACTATAAAATATCAATTGAAATGGCTTAACTCAATCAAAAGACATATTAACAAAAACAAGTGAACATACACTGAACGAATAAATTTGATCTATGACACAATGTAAATACAAAAATAATAAAAGAAGGGGGTTAGATTTAAAACAATATCAGAAAGACAACCATAAAGTCTGTTACATTGCAGAAAAAAATTAAATAAGGTTCATTTATAGATCTGATGTACTGTAATGCATGCCAAGTGCTGATACAATTATATTAATTTTGAGGTCTGTTGTAATACATGCTCACAGCTGGGATCTTAGTCTTAATAACATTATATTTATTTTTTAGGTCTGATGTAATACATGCTCAGAGAGATCTAAGTCTAAACAACATTAGGTTTATTTTTAGGTCTGATGTAATACATGCTCAGAGAGATCAAAGTCTTTACAATATTAGGTTTATTTTTAGGTCTTATGTTAAACATGCTCAGAGAGATCTAAGTCTTTACAACATAAGCATGATTAGGTGATGTAATACATGCTCAGAGAGATCAAAGTCTTTACAACATTAGGTTTATTTTTAGGTCTGATGTAATACATGCTCAGAGAGATCAAAGTCTTTACAACATTAGGTTTATTTTTAGGTCTGATGTAATACATGCTCAGAGAGATCTAAGTCTTTATAATATTTGCTTTATTTTTTCAGCCACAGCAGTTAAGACTAAACTGTAGAAAAGCAACTTTCTTTTCTTGTATTTGGCTTAATCATGTTAATTAAATCATGTTTATGTTTTTTATTATGCATATGTTGACTAAGCATGCCACAGTCCAGTGAAGGGCCACCATTTTATTGGGGTGGGGTCAGAAAATCTGGGAAATGAACTGAAAAAAAATAATCTTGATAAAGATTGGAGGAAAATGAATGGAAATAATTGTTAAAATATATTTTCATGCAACAAAGCTGCGTTAAAAAATTAATCTGCATAGCAACAGATGAAAATGAATATTCTGTCTGCAAAAAATCCTCTTGGCCCTTATAGAATATCAAATTGTAGTCCCCTAAGGCTTCTATTTCATCTTGTTTCTTTTTAGACCAGCCACATCACACGAGAACAGTCCTCTTGACCTCCATTATGGCATGTTTATCCCTACTATTGATAAACAAGGAACTCCAGAACAGAAGCAAAAATGGTTACATTTATCTGAGAGCTTGCAAATAGTGGGAACTTATGCCCAAACAGAATTAGGACACGGTTGGTTCTGAAGTTTAAATTTTTTGTCTCCCATGTACAGTCTAAGTGTCATTGATTTTCTCCATCTCAAGAATATAAAAATCCTAAACTTGCTGCTAGGTTTGCTAGTTCAGATCTATTGTTTGTTTGTAAGTGTGTTCTACAACATGCTAGTTCAGATATATTGTTTGTTTGTACGTGTGTTCTACAACATGCTAGTTCAGATCTATTGTTTGTTTGTTTGTAAGTGTGTTCTACAACATGCTAGTTCAGATATATTGTTTGTTTGTACGTGTGTTCTACAACATGCTAGTTCAGATCTATTGGTTGTTTGTACGTGTGTTCTACAAAGTGTTAGTTCAGATCTATTATTTGTTTGTTTGTAGGTGTGTTCTACAACATGCTAGTTCAGATCTATTGTTTGTGTTTCTAGGTGTGTTCTTCAACATGCTAGTTCAGATCTATTGTTTGTTTGTAAGTGTGTTCTACAGCATTCTAGTTCAGATCTATTGTTTGTTGTTTGAAAGTGTGTTCTACAACGTGTTAGTTCAGATCTATTGTTTGTTGTTTGTAAGTGTGTTCTTCAATGTGCTAGTTCAGATCTATTGTCTGTTTGTTTTAAGTGTGTTCTACAGCATTTTATGTCATATCTATTGTTTGTTGTTTGTAGGTGTGTTCTAGCACATGCTAGTTCAGATCTATTGTTTGTTTGTACGTTTGTTCTAGAACATGTTAGTTCAGATTTGTTGTTTGTTGTTATTAGGTCTGTTCTACAACATGCTTGTTCAGATCTATTGTTTGTTTGTAAGTGTGTTCTACAACATGCTAGTTCAGATCTATTGTTTGTTTGTAAGTGTATTATACCACATGCTAGTTCAAATATATGATTTGTTTTTTTGTTTGTACGTGTGTTCTACAAAGTGCTAGTTGAGATCTATTGTTTGTTTGTTTGTAAGTGTGTTCTACAACGTGCGAGTTGAAATCTAGTGTTTGTTGTTTGTAGGTGTGTTCTACAAGATGCTAGTTCAGATTTATTGTGTGTTTGTTTGTACATGTGTTCTACTACATGCTAGTTCAGATTTATTATTTGTTGTTTTTAGGTGTATTCTACCACATGCTAGTTCAAATCTATTGTTTGTTGTTTGTAGGTGTGTTCTACAAGATGCTAGTTCAGATTTATCGTATGTTTGTTTGTACATGTGTTCTACTACATGCTAGTTCAGATTTATTATTTGTTGTTTTTAGGTGTGTTCTACCACATGCTAGTTCAAATCTATTGTTTGTTTGTTTGTACATGTGTTCTACAATGTGCTAGTTCAGATCTATTGTTTGTTGTTTGTAGGTGTGTTCTACAACATGCTAGTACACCTTTAGATTTACAAATCCAAGCATTCATACCTACAATTGAAAAACAGGGCACAAATCAACAAAAAGATAGGTGGCTTCTGAAATCACAAGAACTGAAAATTATCGGAGCATATGCTCAAACTGAGCTAGGACATGGTAATTTTGCAATTGTCTATGATCCTGAAATGCTAGTGTGGCGGTTTTGCTTTTCTTTCCAGTACACAAAAATTGTTTTTAATTTGTCTGTGGGAGGGTCCTATATTTCAGGGAGGAGGTCCTATATCTCAAGGGTGAGGTTCCTATATGTCAATAGAGAGAGTCCTATATTTCAAGGGGTGGGTCCTTTATTTCAAGGGGAGGCACGTCCTATATTTTAGGAGGGAGGAATATACATTCAAACTTCTATGTTGTAATGTAGATACCTAATAACTGAGTGACCATGAGATAAATATTTCTTGCCAGATACAATTCCAGGATATATAACTTGACAGAAAGTAAAACTGGGGAGACGATTCAAATGGGGCATTATAAAACCATAAGTTAAAAAAAAATGTTCACATTTTGCCTAGGATGCACAAGTATGGCAATAACAGTGTTGCTTTAGAGACAATATGTGCTAGGGGAATTTATGTATGATGCCCCCTATTCCAAGTGGAAAATAACTTAATAAGAAAAGAGGGGCATCATAAGAGCAAGAACACATTAAATAAATGAAAATTAGTAAAGATGTAAAGTGAAGAAAAACTCAAACTACCATAAAAAAAACAATATAGAGAAAAAAGTGGGTACATTCCCAAGCGCATGTGATAGAGGCTTTTAGATATGGTCCAGCCCATTTTAGTTCTGAAATATCTACTAGTGTCAATAGACGAAGTATTCATCATGTTCATATTGAATTCCTTTTGATGATCACTTTTGCCTACTTTTAGCTTTAGCTTTCCAGGCAGAAATCAGCTGATGTAGACATTTTTGTTTAATTATTTATTTTTATTGTAGAGGCCTCCAGCTTAAATCCATTCTTCTAATGCCTCCATGTTAAATTTATTCAGCTTTTACCACAAGCCTTTTTATAATGTCATCTCATTGTAGATTGTCCAGCTTAATTATAGTCGTTTATTGTCAGCTTAATAATGCCTCCATGATTGAATTTTATTCAGCTTTTATCGCATACCTATTAACAATATCCTCTCATTGTAGATGTGCAGCTGCACATGAAAATAGTCCTCTTGGTCTATACTATGCAATATTTTTATCATTGTAGATGTGCAGCTGCACATGAAAATAGTCCTCTGGGTCTGCACTATGCTATGTTTTTACCAACAATCAATAAACAAGCTACATCTGAACAAAAAAAGAAATGGTTGCCTCTAGCAGAAAGTTATAAAATGATTGGCACTTATGCTCAGACGGAACTAGGACATGGTAATATTTTCCATTAACCAAAACCTTGTGATCTTTTATTTCTATGATAATGGCATAACTTTGATGTAGCTTCAAATAAGTATTTATTTATTATAATGTGACTTTTTAAACGAATTGAAGGACTATCTGATTATTTACTTCTTTTGTTAGATATTTTGTAGGGGACATGATTTGAATCTTGTGTTAAGGCCACATGGGGCAATGATTATCTCCTACGTAATATCAGAGTTTTTTTGAGAAAATGTAAACACATAATGTTGTAGTTTGTCTTTTGACTGTAGAGTTACTGCTAGCCATTTATTATCTGAGACTCTTTGAAATCTTTTTCCCTTATTTGTCTTTGTTGTTGATTGTCTCCCTTAGAACTAGCAGTGAGATATCTCCCTTAAAGCCTACTATAGTGACAATGATTATCTCCCCTAGAACTAGCAGTGAGATATCTCCCTTAAAGCCTACTATAGTGACAATGATTATCTCCCCTAGAACTAGCAGTGAGATATCTCCCTTAAAGTCTACTACAGTGACAATGATCATCTCCCCTAGAACTAGCAGTGAAATATCTCCCTTAAAGTCTACTATAGTGACAATGTTTATCTCCCCTAGAACTAGCAGTGAGATATCTCCCTTAAAGCCTACTATAGTGACAATGATTATCTCCCCTAGAACTAGCAGTGAGAAATCTCCCTTAAAGTCTATTATAGTGACAATGATTAACTCCCCTAGAACTAGCAGTGAGATATCTCCCTTAAAGTCTACTATAGTGACAATGATTGTCTCCCCTAGAACTAGCAGTGAGATATCTCCCTTAAAGTCTACTATAGTGTCAATGATTATCTGCCCTAGAACTAGCAGTGAGATATCTCCCTTAAAGTCTACTACACTGACAATGATCATCTCCCTTACAACAAGTAGTGAGGTTTCTCCCTTAAAGCCTTCTATAGTGACAATGTTTATCTCCCCTAGAACTAGCAGTGAGATATCTCCCTTAAAGCCTACTATAGTGACAATGATTATCTCCCCTAGAACTAGCGTTGAGATATCTCCCTTAAAGTCTACTACAGTGACAGTGATTATCTCCCGAGAACTAGCAGTGTGATATCTCCCTAAAGTCTACTACAGTGACAATGATTATCTCCCTAGAACTAGCAGTGAGATATCTCCCTTAAAGTCTACTATAGTGACAATGATTATCTCCCTAGAACTAGCAGTGAGATATCTCCTTAAAGTCTACTAAATTGACAATGATCATCTCCCTAGAACTAGCAGTGAGATATCTCCTTAAAGCCTACTATAGTGACAATGATTATCTCCCCTAGAACTAGCGTTGAGATATCTCCCTTAAAGTCTACTACAGTGACAGTGATTATCTCCCCTAGAACTAGCAGTGAGATATCTCCCTTAAAGTCTACTACAGTGACAATGATTATCTCCCTTAGAACTAGCAGTGAGATATCTCCCTTAAAGTCTACTACACTGACAATGATTATCTCCCCTAGAACTAGCAGTGAGATATCACCCTTAAAGTCTACTACACTGACAATGATCATCTCCCTTACAACAAGTAGTGAGGTTTCTCCCTTAAAGCCTTCTATAGTGACAATGTTTATCTCCCCTAGAACTAGCAGTGATATCTCCCTTAAAGCCTACTATAGTGACAATGATTATCTCCCTAGAACTAGCAGTGAGATATCTCCTTTAAAGTCTACTACAGTGACAATGATTATCTCCCGAGAACTAGCAGTGTGATATCTCCTTAAAGTCTACTACAGTGACAATGATTATCTCCCTAGAACTAGTAAAGTCTACTATAGTGACAATGATTATCTCCCTAGAACTAGCAGTGAGAAATCTCCTTAAAGTCTACTATAGTGACAATGATTATCTCCCTAGAACTAGCAGTGAGATATCTCCTTAAAGTCTACTAAATTGACAATGATCATCTCCCTAGAACTAGCAGTGAGATATTTCCTTAAAGTCTACTATAGTGACAATGATTATCTCCCTAGAACTAGCAGTGATATCTCCCTTAAAGCCTACTATAGTGACAATGATTATCTCCCCTAGAACTAGCAGTGAGATATCTCCCTTAAAGTCTACTAGACAATGATTATCTCCCCTAGAACTAGCAGTGAGATATATCTCCCCTAAAGTCTACTACAGTGACAATGATTAACTCCCCTAGAACTAGCAGTGAGATATCTCCCTTAAAGTCTACTACACTGACAATGATCATCTCCCTTACAACAAGTAGTGAGGTTTCTCCCTTAAAGCCTTCTATAGTGACAATGTTTATCTCCCCTAGAACTAGCAGTGAGATATCTCCCTTAAGCCTACTATAGTGACAATGATTATCTCCCCTAGAACTAGCAGTGAGATATATCCCTTAAAGCCTACTATAGTGACAATGATTATTTCCCCTAGAACTAGCAGTGAGATATCACCCTAAAAGCCTACTACAGTAAGAATGATTATCTCCCCTATAACTAGTAGTGAAATATCTCCCTTAAAGTTTTACTTCAGTGACAATGAATATCTCCTCTTCAAATAACATTGACTCAAAACTCCAAAAGTGAAACTCCAATTCCTACCCTCCCGTATTTATTTTGAATGGAATACCCTTACTTTTGCCAATAAAAGTTTCCATTATATATATATATATATACATATATCTTCCTTTTATCCTTCTTTGATATGTACATCTCAGTGTTACACAATACTGCTTATATACACATGTTATGCACTAATGCAAATGGAATTTAGACAGGTCTGCACTGAGTTTGGCTATAAACTGTGATTCTTAACAATACAGGAACAAGTCTGCTATCAAAGGGGCGCAATAGATGCCAATACGTATACTTATATACACAAGTTATTTCAGTGATGAGATCATTATTATATACAAAATGAGATACCGGTATATTGGAACAAGTCTGCTATCAAAGGGGCGCAATTGGTGCCACTACTTATATACACAAGTTATTTCAGTGAAGAGTTCATTATTATATGTAAAATGAGATATATTGGAACAAGGCTGCTATTAAAAGGGCGCAATTGGTGCCACTACTTATATACACAAGTTATGAAAAGCACTGATAATTAGATATAAGAAGATGTTGTATGAGTGCCAATGAGACAACTCTCCATCCAAGTCACAATTTGTAAAAGTAAACCATTATAGGTCAAAGTACGGTCTTCAACACAGAGCCTTGGCTCACACCGAACAGCAAGCTATAAAGAGCTCCAAAAATGACTAGTGTAAAATCATTCAAACGGGAAAACCAACGGTCTAATCTATATAAAAAATGAGAAACGAGAAATACTTATGAACCACATCAACAAACGACAACTACTGAACATCAGATTCCTGACTTAGGTCAGGTGCAAACAAATGCAGCAGGTTTAAACGTTTTAATAGGTACCAACCTTCACCCTTATCTGAAACAATAGTGTAACATCACAACATAGAAAGACACACTATAAAATATCAGATAAGTTCATAAATGAGAAATATGAGTTTGAATGAGACAGAAATCTTACAACTTAAGTTACCTTTAAAATCACACTAGAAAACCAATTCATCTGATATTTTTCTTAATATGAGTTACTGTTAATAAAGTGCTTACATTTAAAGCATCGATTCTACATGTAGAAATTGTTTACCAATAAATGCCAATTATAAGTTTGTTTTTGATATTACAAAGAATTTGCTTTTAGTTAAAAAGAGTGAAAAGATACTAAGGGCAATACAAAAAAATCATAAATCAAATAAAAACTTGACAATATCATGGCTGTGATAAAATCAAAACAACAACATGAAAAACAAGAATAACAAAATATTACATAAAAACTAAAGACTGAGCTATGTAACTGTAGTGCACTCAACTCTAATCTTAATTGACTAGGATTGTCAGTTTTCCAACGAAGGTTGGTGGTTCCCTCAGGACACTCCAGTTTCCTCCACAAATAAATATTGACTGCCAGAAGATAAACTTGTGATATATTTTCAGGCACATTTATCCGTGGACTGGAAACAAGAGCAACATATGATCCAAAAACTAAAGAATTTATTCTGGACAGTCCTACTTTGACATCAATGAAGTACTGGCCTGGATGTTGTAAGTCTAAATAAATATAGAATAAATATTGGATGAATATATATATATGAAAATTTGAGACCGTGTTGTCTCGATATCTCAATAGCATGAGTTCTAATCCCAGTGAGGGAAGAACAAAAATTTGCTTAAGCATAGCAGATTTAACATTGTTGTGCTGATATTTAGAGTTGTTTTGAATATGAAACTTTGAATATAAACTAGAAATGGGATGAATTTTTATACCCCACCTACGATAGTAGAGGGGCATTATGTTTTCTGGTCTGTGCATCCGTCCGTCCGTTCCTCCGTCCGTCCATTCGTCCCGCTTCAGGTTAAAGTTTTTGGTCGAGGTAGTTTTTGATGAAGTTGAAGTCCAATCAACTTGAAACTTAGAATACATATTACCTATGATATGATCTTTCTAATTTTAATGCCAAATTAGAGATTTTCCCCCATTTCCACGGTCCACTGAACATAGAAAATGATAGTGCGAGTGGGGCATCCGTGTACTATGGACACATTCTTGTTTAAAAGAGAAATCAGAAATTTTTTTTGTCCAAATAGAGAATAAAAATGTGAGGAATGTAAGTTTGAATCCTAAAAATTGGACAAGCTCAAGTCTGTATTCTAAATAAAGAAAAAAAAGGGAGGAATTGTAGTCAATTCCTAATACTGTGAAAGTACTTGTAGTCAATTCCTAATATAGAATTGAAATGGTGAGAACTTTTAAAAAGTCTGAATTCTGAATCAAAATTAAATTGTATCATAAATTTAAATTTTGAAAATTAATTGAAAGTGGCCTAGATAATTTATTGAAGTTGAGTACTATGAAAAATATAGATTAACTCTGGGAGAGGAGGATTGTTATATGAGCGAGATAGCTTTTGTCTAAATTAAAGAAATTATTGTAATTTTAAGTTCTTATTTTTGTAAACAATATTCTTACAGTGGGTAAAACTTCCAACCATTGTGTGGTGATGGCTCAACTGTACACTCAGGGAAAAAGTCATGGTCCACACATGTTTATGGTACAGATCAGGTCCATGGAAGATCACTCTGTCTTACCAGGTTAGTAGAATTACTTACCCTTACATACAGATCTCTTACAATGTACACTCAGGGAAAAGTCATGTTCCACACATGTTTATGGTACAGATCAGGAGCATGGGAGATCACTCTGTCTTGCCAGGTTAGAAGAAATACTTCCTTATTACAGATTTCATACACTGTACACTCAGGAAAAAAGTCATGGTTCACTCATGTTCATGGTACAGATAAGTAGCATGAGAGATCACTCTGTCTTGCCAGGTTAGTAGAGTTACTTCCCCTTACAGATTTCTTACACTGGACACTCAATAAAAAAATCACGGTCTACTTATGTTCATGGTACAGATCAATTGCATGGGAGATCACTCTGTCTTGCCAGCCAAATCAGTTACTTCCCCTTGCATACAGATTCTCAGGAAAAAGTCACATTCCAAACATATTCATGGTATAGATCAGGAACATGGGAGATCTCTCTGTCTTGCCAGGTTAGTATATAAGGATCACTCTATCTTGTTTATTAGTAGAGTTACTTCCCCTTAAATATCTTGTACTTCTTAAAGCCATTACCTTAAAGAAAGCAACAAATGACAAGAATTATTGTAGTAACATTCCAAGTTTCAGTGAGAACTTTCTTCACAAAATCATGTTCAGTAAACCCTGTATTTTTTAAAAGTAATAAGCAATTCACAATCAGTAATTAAGGCACATGTTAATTTCTAAATTTACAGTACTCATTTAAAAGTCACTTACTTCTCAGTCGAAAACAAATTTTAACTATGTACTAAGAAAGCTTCAAATAAGTGGACAGAAACAGAATTCTTACGCTTTTAAAAATCAATGATATTATGATTAATCTTTATTGACTTTCAGGAATTGAAGTGGGAGTAATTGGAAATAAATTTGGTTATGGTACCAATGATAATGGATTCCTACGTTTTGATAAACTTAGGATTCCTAGGGAAAATATGTTAATGAGATATTCACAGGTAGGTCGGTCTAACTATAGTTTGGTAGTCCAGATAGCCTTATATTATGGTGCCAATAATTCCTGTACAAAAAAAAAAAAAAACTGTGCAAAAAACTAAATTAACGTATTTAATGTAACAAAATATCATTTCCACATTGGTCTGTATTTCCAACAGAGCTGGCATGAGGATTTCTATCTTATTTTGCATTCATTTCCCCTTGCTATGCTTATCCCCTCTTACCCCTAAGAAAACAAGCCCCCTCCCCTCTCTCCAAATAAAAAGTGTTTGGTTCCAGGTGTATCATCTTTTGACAGCAAATTTATGTTGAAACATTTCTATATGCTGACTGATAAAAGATGGGCGAAAGATACCAGAGGGAAACTCAAACTCATAGTTCATAAATAAACTGACAATTTCATAGCTAAAGAAGAAAAAGACAAATAATAATACACTAAACACAACATAGAAAAATAAAGACTAAGCATCAATAACCCCACCAAAAAATGGGGGTAATCTCAGGTTCTCCAGACAGGTAAGCAGATCCTGCTCCACAATAAATTATATCAATATAGTTCTATGTCAATGAAACAACCACATAACTACACAAGACAAAACACATCTAGAGTTAACGTGCAGTCTTTACAATAGACAAATATCTGTACAAAATGTCAATTGATTGCCTTGAATTGATTCAGTTGTCAGGAAATTCTCAATTATTAAAATATGTCTATTTAAACAGGTGCATGAAGATGGAACTTATGTTAAACCACAAAATGCCAAGCTTGCTTATGGTTCTATGGTGTTGATTAGATCTTCCATTGTTAGTGATGCTGCACGTGGCTTAGCTCAGGCTTGTGTCATTTCTATACGATACAGTGCTGTTCGTAGACAGACAGAGGCCTACCCAGGGTAAGTTTTGGTCTGGTGCTTGGCACAGGCTTGTGTTATTTCTATATGTACAGTGCTGTATGTAGACAAAATGCTTACTCTGGGTAAGTTCTGCTTAGAGCTTGGCACAGATGTATGTTAGTCCTTCTGTTTGTTTGTCTGTTTGTCCTTCTATCAATATGTCTGACCGACAGACCATCCCATGAAATTTTTGTTGAATTTTTTCAGAAACTACAATGCAGAGTTTCCTGAAAATTGTTAAATGGCTTCCTGTGAGCATGCTATACCATGTAAAGTGGTTTCAGATTCATTGCTCATCAACTTCCTGTTTACCAAACACTTTCAAGTAATGTCTTCCATGGACCTGCCATGGTCAAAATAATAACATCATGGTTAAGTGAAAATTTGTTTTCCATTATTATAAATCAACAATTATAAACAAAACCATATCAAAGAACAGTAGTTAATTTCCAGTGTCTAAATCAAGTGGAAAGTGAGCTTGTGATATTTAATAGACTACTATACACATAAAAGTATAGATTATTTCCCTTTGTAACTACTTTCTGTATCTAATTATAGTGGCGAAGAACCCCAGATATTGGACTACCAGACCCAACAGTATAGATTATTCCCCTTGTTAGCTTCAGCTTATTCCTTACAGCTTGCTGGGAAGTATGTGTTTAATACATACTTAGAAGTAAATGATCAGATAGAAAAAGGAAACTTAGAATCAATGCCAGAGGTATGTATGTACAAAGATCTCTCCGCTATGCAGAGCAACCCAGGTTTGTCTGTACTCAGAGTTAATTTAGAGGTGAAAATACAGCCATTTTAGCCGAAGGTTCAGTGTGTTTGACACCAAAGCTGTCAAGTGAAGCCATACGCTTAATGGGTCACATGATTTGACAGTAAACACAGCTATTTAAAATCTCTTGTCTAGGAAGATTTACGAATTTGCCATTATTTCTAAGGAAAATCACTGATGAAATCAGTCTTAAGGCTCAAGAATTCTAGTGAAAATGGGTCACTTTCTGAATTCACAAGTTAATTGACAACCCAGCCGGAACTTAAAAATTTCCAGGTATTGGATGAAATTCTCAGGTGTGACAGTTGACAGGTATGGTCATATTTCTAACATGTCTAAGTATCTGACAGATATCAATATACAGTCTAGTGTGAGGAAGCTGTTATGGATCACCAAGATCACTATATCCACATGTTACCATGAATTTATTAATTGAAGCTTTTTCACAAAGTTCTATCTGGCTTATTTGGAGCACATTCAACACAATTGGCAAATAATTTTCTAAGACATCAAAAGAGAATGAAAACTTCTGAAACAAGGGGAATACTGATACCTTGTGCTTATTAATTCATTTGTGCTTTGTGTTTTTTATATATGTTTAGCTCCATGCTTTACTTTTAGTACTTACAAAGAATCAAGTAGATTTGTTCCGGTATCTATGGTTACTATATTTTTCTATTTTTAGCTCCATGCTTTATCTGCTGGACTTAAAGCTTTCAGTACCTATGAGGCCTCTGCAGGAATAGAAGTATGTAGAATATGCTGTGGTGGCCATGGTTACTCACAAGCCAGTGGCTTACCAAAGATTTATGTAGATGTCGTTCCTGGTTGTACTTATGAAGGAGAAAACACAGTTATGATGCTACAGACAGCCAGGTAAGTCAGGTTGCTAGGTAATAATTGTTGACTTCAATTTCCTAAGTAACATATTTTCTTTTACAAATTGTGACTTGGATGGAGAGTTGTCTCATTGGCACTCATACCACATCTTCTTATATCTATTTAATATTTTCTTCAGTTAGGCATTGTAGTAGCTACAGAAGTATGAACCTTCTCTTAGTAGGTAACTTTTACTTGCATCATTATGTAATTTGTAGTGATATATTTTATTTTGAGAAATTGAAATTACATAGTGGACTATGGTGGATAGTTGTTTCATTGGCAATCATACATCAGGAGTCGGTTTCACAAAAAACTTACAATTAAGATTAATAGTAAGTATACTAAATTGTTCATGACTTACAATCAATCTAAGTCAAAAGTTTTTTTGTGAAAGCGACTCCTGCTCAGTATTTTTATATAGGATTTCAACAGTCCAAAAAATAATATACATCTACTATAAGGAGATGTGATATTATTGTCAATTAGACAATTATCCAGCAAATTTCAATTGAAGCAGAAGCAAGGAATGATAGGTAACTGTATGGCCTACAACAATAAGAAAAACCCATACTGTAGAGCTATAAAAGACCTTGACATGAAATATATGAAACTATTGTATCAGGTATGGTATGTCAGAGGTCATAAACCCAATTTTCGTCAGATTTATCAAAATGCAGACAACATGTATGTGGTTTAGCCAACACTTTTGCATTCTAGGAAAAGTACCATAAGAAGCAATCAGATTTTAAATAAAATACCTAGAGAAAATCATTCCAACTAGAAAAACCGAAGATAAGAAAGAGTGTATATTTAATGGATTGTTTTTCCTCTTTGAAACAGTCCTTTATTACTAAGTTTTCAACTAGATGCTGTTTTATAATGGCATTATATCACTTTGATCCATTTGCAGTCCTCCAGAAAACCTTTTACTGAGGTGTAAAAACTCCTACTCTGAAGTATTTTTCTTCTTTTTACAGATATTTAATGAAATGTTACAGTCGTGCAAAACAGGGGCAAAAGCTGCCAGGTTTTGTCCAGTATATAGGTCAGAATCTGAACA
Source organism: Mytilus coruscus (assembly GCA_017311375.1). Classification (NCBI taxonomy): domain Eukaryota; kingdom Metazoa; phylum Mollusca; class Bivalvia; order Mytilida; family Mytilidae; genus Mytilus; species Mytilus coruscus. The sequence continues at coordinate 43,477,216 of CM029606.1, read as the reverse complement.
AGAAGTCATGCATGAGTGAGGAAATTGCCCTTGGATGTCTGGTCATGGCCTATGAACATAGAGCTGCCAGGTAGGTTTCTTGCTTTCGTATGTTAACACCTACTGGTACTCACAATACTGATTTCTAATACTGTAAATTCAGAAATTATTGCATGCATTTATTATTGCGATTGCATCTTTTAAACTAAAATGCAATTTTTATTTTTGCGATATTGACAAAAATCATGTTTAATTCATATACAAAAATTCACAATTAATGCGAGTTAAATTTTTGCGATTTATAACCCTATCACATTTTTTGCAATAATAAAAACATCTGTAAAACAGAATTGCAGAGGCGGAATATTTCCTGTTGTTTTTGCTTCAATGTCACCATGATAATACCTGGTATAAATTCACTGCCATTTTTTGTCAGAATAGGTACATGTCCAATGCCTTGTGTGGAGAGAGAACCATTAGGACACTTTCAGGGTTATGTAGGTGGCCTCTTGCAATGAAACCCTTATTTACCAGCATTCTCCATTATGATTGCCACCTATTAAAAGACCTACCAATTGATGAATTTGTTATTTGTTCTCATCTTGAGCATGCATTAGATATTTGCCACTGGAAGTTAAACATACAACAATCAATCAATAAATCAATTGAATCAATTATATTGTGTATATGATTGATATAATTTATGTTTTAGATTGGTTGAAGCAGCAGCAATGAGAATGCAGTCACTTATACAGGGAGGGAAAAAACAACATGAAGCTTGGAATGGAAGTTCTGTACAACTGCTATGGGCAGCAAAGGTAAAGAGAGTAAAGGGACTGAGGCAAGAGGCATCAATGAAGGATCCTCACATGAATACTGTCTTCAAACTTATTTTCACAGATTTAAAGTTTCGCATTTATCACTTTCTTTGTGGCGATATAATTTTGCAATTTTAAAATCTGCTTGATGTAGTAATATTAGAAAAGATCCAACTTTTACATATTAGCTACAATTTATATTCACTTCATTTTTCACTTCAAAAATAAATTGCACCTTAAGGTGGTACCTAACACTACAGGGAGATAACTCTGTAAAAATCAGCTAAACGTTTTAATCACGTTGCATTGTTAAGGAAATATTAAGCTTCTCAATGATCAAAATTAGTGTTTGTCAAACTGCTATATAACCAATGAAATTTTTCTGATAAAGTGGTTGGTTCAAATTTTTTGAAATTTTTATATTTTTGTCAAAGGGTCAAAGTAAACATTTTGTCAAAATTTTATGAAAATTAAACGAGCCAAATTAATATTAGTCAAGGTGTTGGGTACCACCTTAAAATTAGATCCTTTAGAGTATAACATGCAAACATCTATCTTTTTTTCACTGATATATAATTATATTTTGTTTACAGGCCCATTGTCATCTGTTCTGTGTAAAGAACTTTGTAAATGCCATTCAGGCAAAATCTTTATCCTCCAAAACAGCCACAGTGATGAAGTCTGTCTGTCAATTATATGGTGTTCATGGTATACTGGAAAATCTTGGTGAATTTATGCAGGTAAGGGGGCATCAAATCATGATAATTCAGCTTCTTGGGGTTTGTGTATTTAGGGGTCATCTCAAAATGTAATATGAAAGCTTTTAAGTTGATGTAAGTAGGGGGTAATCTAAGGATTAAGATAAAAGTTCTTGAGATTTACAGTAACATTAGAGAATTGGAATGAACTGAATATTTCAAAGTGTCATCTATGGAGCATCATTCTTTATGATTTTTTCTATAAATATTCTTATAATAGGTGAACAAAACATACTATGTTTTTGTACATATAATAAATTGATGTTTATTTTTGTAGGATGGGTTTTTCTCTGGAGAGCAAGTCGGCTACCTTCAGAGGAAGATGTTAGCCCTGTTTGAGGACATCAGACCAAATGCTGTGGCCCTTGTTGATGCATTTGATTATCCAGACATGGTATTGAGTAGCTGCCTAGGAAGATATGACGGTCAAGTTTATCAAGCTTTGTATGACTATGCTAAGTCTGCTCCTATGAATCAAACAGAAGTAAGTATTTCATCTTCCACATAAAAATCTGTAAACGAAAAAACACCTTGCAAAGTACTCCAAATTATTTTAGAGAAAAATGTTCTTGTCAGAGGTGATATTGGTCATGGAATAAATCTCTAGTGGGAACACATCATTTGAAAAGATTTAAAGGTGGGAAAGCCTTTTTTCTCTCAGATCCCATGCATATACAATGGAGACAATCACCATAGCAAATTTCCAAAAAGTCAAACATTTGTTGTTTTCCCCTACTTAGTTATGTCAGATAATATAAATGCATGTAACTTCAACTTACTGTAGTGCTGGTGTGTGACAGTATGTCATTAAGCCTAATCTAATTTTATGATTTTGATAACATGAGGAACACGACAGGTGCCACATATGGAGCAGGATCTGCTTACCCTTCTGGAGCACCTGAGATCACCCCAAGTTTTTGGTAGGGTTTGTTTCGCTTAGTCTTTAGTTTTATATGTTGTGTCTTCAACACTCTTGTGTACTATTGTTTTTCTGTTTTTTTTCTTTTTGGCCATGGTGTTGTCAAGTATTTACACAGCTTGGAGCCAATATACACATTTAATAATAATCAAATAATCTTCAAATGGAGGTTTACTTTCAAGCAGAAAAAATAGCCTGATCAGCATTTTTATAACAAAGATCAAAAGCAAAACTCCTGTCAACAACTACTGTCCAATTGAAAGCAGTTTCAAGGTATCCAAACTGATACGGGTAAAATATTAAGAAATGAAGACACATGGCAGTTTTAAGGGGCTATTATTTGTACTTCTAAGAACAGCTTACGAACTGCTTAGAATATGAAAAACTGACAAATAATAGCCAAAAAAAACAGCTGTTAATAGCAGTTCAAATTGACTTGGGAAAGGACATTTTAAAAATTATTCTAAATGTTGACATATTTATCAAACTCCTTTGTGTCTTTCATTGTAGATACACAGTACATATTATAAACATCTGAGACCACTGATTAATCCAGAGACAACATCTGATGCAATGCAGTTTGCAAAACTATAAATAGACATGATGAAATGTACCACAAAGCTTTATTGGTGCTATATAATGTCTTAACCAGATAGAACTTAAATGGACCAATGTGTTTTAACCAAAGTCTTAGCTGTGTATAAAATAATTATGCACATCTTTTTTTAACATATTAACTGTGATTATTTTATTATTTAAACTCGGCTTAGAATGTATCAATCAATCAATCAGTTATTCAAAAAGTAATGAGATAGAGAAATGAAAATATTCCGTAATTTTTAAGTTGATATTTTGTATGTATCCCTAAATATGGTATCCAACAGCCTGTTCAGAAAAAAAGATGTATTAACACTTTTGGTATTTACCTGAAATTTGTCTTCTAATGAACCTCAGAATAGTTTTCTGAGGTTAAGTAAAAATCACTTTTTAATAAAAACATCGATATTCTAAAATTGTGATGCAACGTTTTGTGGGAACTTGTTTGATTCAAGTAATGGCGGACAATATTGTATACAAGTGAAACACGTCTGTTCAATCATTTCAATAAAAACAAGAATAAATCATATTGTGACTAGATTTCTGGCAAACTATCAATTATTCAAAGCTGTAGACTTTAGCTGCTTTAAGAAAATATACTGTAAATTTATGAAATTCAAAGTAAGAACTGAATAAATGATGAATGTGGTAAATATATATATGCCAAGATGAACAAGATTATTGACTATATATAACCAATGCAATATTTAATGTTGATTTTCAAATTTATTAGAAAGTATATGCATCTGCTTTAAACTGCTTTAATTATTTTAAACAAAGGAAAAAAAGGACGCATTTAATTTAGGAAACATTGAAAATTTGTCTGAGATAGGAGATTTTTTTTATTTCTCTGAATTGCTGTTATATCAAATCAATGTGAATATTGCAGTCTTCGCTTCAGTTGATTTAAAAACCCACATTGTAAATATTTGTATCTATAATTCAAAATAAACGTTTCACCAGTGAAGTAAACATAAACTGGATTTATGTAATGTTTGTGTCACATCTGCTTAATGTTAAAATTTTTTATCGACCGCAAAAAAATTTTGCCGTCAGATATTGGTATGACGTTGGCGTTGTCGTCGTCGTCCGAAAACACATTGGTTTTCGCACTCTAACTTTAGTTTAAGTGAATGGATCTCTATGAAATTTTACCATAAGGTTCAATATCACAAAAGGAAGGTTGGGATTGATTTTGGGGTTATGGTACCAACAGTTAAGGAATTAGGGCCAAAATAAGCATTTTGTAACTTCCAGACATAACTTGTGTGTTAGTGTATGGATCTCTGACATTGTACCACAAGGTTCCATATCACAAAGGGAATGCTGGGATTGATTTTGGGGTAATTGCCTCAAAATTTTAGGAATTAGGGCCAAAAAGGGCAAAAACAAGCATTTTCTAGTTTCATGACAATAAATTGTGTGTAAGTGTATGGATCTTTCTGAAATTGTACTACCAGGTTCCATATCACAAAGGAAAGCTGGAATTGAGTTTGGGGTAATTGCCTGAAACGTTTAGGAATTAGGGGCCAAAAGGGCCAAAATAAGCATTTTCTAGTTTCCAGACAATAACTTGTGTTCAAGTGTATGGATCTCTGAAATTGTACTGCAAGGTACCATACCTCAAAGGGAAGGCTGGGATTGAGTTTGGGGTGATGAATCATAAGGGGTTCAAAAATTTGGGGGTATTTTTTTTTCCTTTTTTCCTTTTTTTTCCTTTAAAATTTTCCATTTTAAGTTGGTTATTTCTGATTTATATTTAAAAGCATATAATAATGATATGGCAGGAGATACACACCAAACAGGATGTGTAAATTATTATATAATAAGTATTGTGCAATAGCAAGAAATTTTCAATTGCACAGTATTGCTAATAGCAAGAAATCTTCAATTGCACAGTATTGCGCAATAGCAAGAAATATCCAATAGCACAATATTGTGCAATAGCAAGAAATTGTCAATTGTACAGTATTGCGCAATAGCAAGAAATATTCAATTGCACAGTATTGCGCAATTGCAAGAAATATTCAATTGCACAGTATTGTGCAAAAGAAGATACTTTGTATAAATTGCTTATTTCTTGACCAATTTCAATGGGGTTTTATTCCTGAACTCTTGGGGTTCTTTAATATGCTGAATCTAACCGTGTATTAAGTTTTTGGATTTTGGGCCCCATTTTAAATTGGTCCACATTGAGGTCCAAAGGGTCCAAAATTAAACTTTGTTTGATTTCATCAAAATTGAATTATTGGGGTTCTTTGATATGGCGAATCTAACTGTGTATTTCGATTCTTAATTTTGGTCCTGTTTTCAAATTGGTCTACATTAAGGTCCAAAGGGTCCAAAATTAAACTTAGTTTGATTTTAACAAAATTGAATTCTTAGGGTTCTTTGATATGCTGAATCTAAACATGTATTTAGATTTTTGATTATGGGCCCAGTTTTCAAGTTGGTCCAAATCGGGTCCAAAATTAAACTTTGTTTGATTTCAACAAAATTGAATATATGGGGTTCTTTGATATGCTGAATCTAACCATGTATTTAGATTTTTGATTTTGGGCCCGTTATTAACTTTGTCCACATTGAGGTCAAAAGGGTCCAAAATTAAACTTTGTTTGATTTCATCAAAATTGAACTCTTGGGGTTCTTTGATATGCTGAATCTAACCATGTATTTAGATTTTGGATATTGGACCATAATAGGTGAATGTCCAATTTAAAATTTTTAAGTTCTTAGACCACATTCATTCTGTGTCAGAAACCTATGCTGTGTCAAATATTTAATCACAATCCAAATTCAGAGCTGTATCAAGCTTGAATGTTGTGTCCATACTTGCTCCAACTGTTCAGGGTTCCACCTCTGCGGTCGTATCAAGCTGTGCCCTGCAGAGCATTATATTTTATATTTATAAAAGTCTAGACTTAATGTGGATTCATTTATTTTCGTGGGTACCAATTTTGGAGAAAATGAAAATTTGTATGTTCGTGGATATTTAATTTGGTTTTGCCAATGTCTGCATACAAGCCGATAGAAAATTTGTCATTCATTGAACATTTAATTTGGTGGTTTACCTGTACCCATGAAATTCTCCTAAATTGGTATCCAACGAATAATAGTGAATCCACAGTATTGTGATTTCAATGTATTTTATTTTATTTTATTTAATTAATGATATATGTTTTAGAATATTTAATGCCTACAATTGTTGATAATTCTTGTTATTTATATAATAAATGGGAAAAATAGTGTTGTATTACTGCAAATTGTATGGTCATTGAACAAATTTCTCTAGTTATAATCTACCATAATATTCTGTATGGCTATGGATCTCATTGCTCGAGCGAAATAGATCATACCTTGAGTCACAATTCTATCATTCACAAAATGATATACTGCAACAACCTTAATGGGCCATTAGTCTGTTCATTGGTATTTCCATTAGAACATAATAGTTCTTACCCTTGACTAATATTTTAAGATGACATATGGAAATCGTAAATAGGGTAAATTGTCAATTTAACATAAACCTAACAACTCCTTTTATTGGATATAAGAAGATTTGGTATGAGTGCCAATGAGACAACTCTCCATCCAAGTCACAATTTGTAAAAAGTAAACCATTATCATAATTACAGTTCAAAGTATGGCCCCAACACGGAGCCTTGGTTCACACCGAACAGCAAGCTATAAATTGCGCCAAAATGACTAGTGTAAAACCATTCAAACAGGAAAACCAATGGTCTAACTTATATAAAAACGAGAAACACTCATGAACCACATCAACAAATGACAACCACTGAACATCTAATTCCTGACTTCCTGATTGATCAAGATATAGAAACTAGGGAAGACTGGGTATATTCGGACACTTGGGTATATTCGGACATTTTGTTTACTAAAGAAAAATATATATTCGTCCAATCAAAAGAAGTTTAATTTTTGTAACAGCTAATCATACGTCTTTTCCTTTCTACTTGCTGTCACCCAAAATACATGTAACAGTACAGAACAAATTATTGGCCAAAATAGCTTTAATGCAAAATCATGTGACAAGGCGCCATTTTTCAAAAACTTAGAATACAGAAACTTCAAAATATCACTGTTGCTTTTCGTTATTTCTGAAGAACATCCGAGAAGTATTAACCTGAAATGTATCCTTTATGTTGCTAAATATTACAGTTTTCAATAACATATCTGTTTAAAACCATTGTTATCATTATCAACGGAATTAAATACCTTTCACTCTGTCCGAATGTACCCTTTCTATAAAATAAAATTTACTGGGTACATTCGGTCACTTTGGTTTTGTAATTTTAAATTCAATTTATACAATAATGAGAATAAACCTGCCAAAATTGTTGTGCCCTGTATTAGTTTCACTTTCCAATCACTTCCGCAAGATGGTCTAATTTTAGATCATATTGACAATGTGGTCCAGATCAAAATAAAATAGAATGTCAGAAATGTAATGTGAGAATAATCAACAGTACTGTAATGACATAATGCATCGTGATGTCCTAATATAGTATGACATGTTTCTACTGTGAATATGATAGAGTGACCGGATACTGAAGAAACGTATACAGGAAAAGGGTTGGTGTATGTGTTTGGGGTGGGATTTTGTGAGTTTGGTTTCATGCAAAATATTGGCCAAAATTGACATGATGGAACAGATATTACAAATTCCAAGCCGAGGAAACCAATATTAGAACGGTTTTAGCGTCAACGACCCTCGAGCAACGACCAATGCCAGACCAAGAAAAAAGACAAAACACCAAAAACAGGAAATATATAAGCTAAAGATAACACTTTGAAATTAAAATAAATGATCAGCCATCCCTTATCTGGCCCCACTTTCTTAAAATGTCTACATCGGCTCCAGTGTGTATAATTTGATCGACAGATGTAAACATGCGTAGCAGAGAAAAATCAACTTGCTGTATTTTCTTAACAAAATATTACAGATGTCAAACAATATTGTGATTGGTCTAATGAGGAGAGAAGTTGGAATTTCAAATCTAACCCAAGTTTTAAAACTAGAAAGTGAAAAGAAAATCTCTATCAGTTTGAATATTATTTTGAGAGCAACCTGCTCTTCGACTTAAAAGTTTTTCTTCGCCGTGTTGTAAGAAAATATACATTTATACGACCACAAGTGTGGCATTATTTAGATGAAGAAATTGATGAGGACAATCAGTTTCAAAGTTTGGTAATCCTTGCTAAAAGAATTCTTTCTTCAGTGCCAGATCCAGAACAAGAATATCTTAATGACATTATTGAAGAAATCGTACAATGTTCTTACTGATCTTATTACAATAAATAAACATTTGTCCCTACTATAGAACCTTTTAACTAGCTATAAAACCAGGTTTAATTCACCATTTTCTGCTTAAGAAAATGCCTGTACCGACTAACGAGTCGGGGAATATGACAGTTATAATAATCAAGTCGTTTGATGTGTTTGCGCTTTTGATTTTGTCATTTGATTAGGAACTTTCCGTTTTGAACTTTTCTCCTTTAATATAAAAGAAGATTTGGTATGATTGCCAATGAGACAACTCTTCACAAGGGACCAAAATGACAGAATTTAACAACTATAGGTCACCGTACGTCCTTCAAAATAAACAAAGCCCATACCGCATAGTCCGCTATAAAAGGCCCCGAAATGACAATGGAAAACACTTCAAACGAGAAAACTAACGGCCTTATTTATATAAAAAAAAAAAAATGAACGAAAAGCAAATATGTAACACACAAACAAACGACAACCACTGAATCTGGGAACAGTATATGTTCCTGACTGAATTATAGGTTCCTGACTACATAAACTGTTAACACAGACCTGGGACTATTATACTACATGTAACTCTTGTTAGTATAATAGTTCCAGCACAGACATTTGTCTCGCCTTTTGCAATTTTGATAATGCAACTGTTGACATTAAAAGCAAAATTTTAAAATGCAAGTTATGCAAATATTTGAAGTAAACCATGATTGACGGTACATGGCTTAACAATCTCTATGGAAATAAGATGTGCTAATCTTCATACAACTGCATACCAATTTAACATTGTCCTACCACTAATGTTTCCCTTGAACTGACATAATCACAAATTAATACATGTAATTTAAACTAAGCAACATATCACAGTTAATAGACCATGACTGAGGGACGGAGCGAAATATTTCTATTGAAATGAGATGTTCCACTGCTTATACAACTGCATACCATATATCATTGAACAAGTGGTTCACCGTAAACTAGACCTAATCACAAACTGATACAATTGTTGACGCCGCCGACGCTAGAAACAGTATACCTCCTATGTCTTGCTTATCATGTAGTACGGATGTTCCGCTGTAATAGGTCCCCTTTTCACAATTCCTGATATATGAATAGGGTATGAAATTCAGATAAAAATGTGTGTTAACGTCAGGAATTTCAACCTGTCCGTGTATTTAATGGCGATTAAACCCTTTGTGAAATAATTTGGCATCAAAACTTTCCTAGCTTGGTAGTTTATATAGTTATAAACATATATATAAATATAGCGATGGAAATTTGCATACAGCATGACATTACTTTAATATACATGTACATGTATATGAAATGTGTGGGTTTTGCGATTTTTAATGTATATGATGAGGGTTTTTCTTTTTTCCTTTTTTATATATCTTAAGGGTGGGGTGCTGGAGGGTCCAGCGTCTCACCCCTACCAGAAAAAATATGAAGTTACCTCCTCCCCCTTTTGTCTCCGAGTATACGTGGAGACAAACCCCATACCCACCACTATACAACTGCTGCTTTTAAACTTAAAATTTTATTTAAAAACAAAACAAATGAAACCCTTTTCTTTTTAACCAATGTACATGTATTGTCCTTAACTTAATATATAGATGCCTAGGATTGGTAAACATATATATGGTTTACTTTTATAAATTGTTATTTGGATGGAGAGTTGTCTCATTGGCACTCACACCACATCTTCCTATATCTATATAGTCAACATGGTCCTGAAAAGATGGTTAATGCCCTTCAAGCCGTTAGATCTGGCGAAATGTCCATCAGGAAGCCAGCGTCCAGTTTGATGTACCAAAGTCAACACTTGCTGACCGAGTATCCGGGAAATACTCTGTGGACACAAAGCCGGCAAGAAACCAGTCATTCCTGGTGATGTAGAGACAAAATGGTAAATAAAGTTATGGGTCTTGCTGAACAAGGCTTTGGGGTCAGTCGTCGGCAGATGTTGGGCAGAGCTGCTACTGTGTGTAGTCAGTTGAAATTGAAGAACAACTTCAAAGATGGGGTCCCTGGAATAGACTGGCTCGCGGGTCTGCGTCGTAGACACCCGGTTCTTGTTCTACGTAAACCAGAGAAATTAGCCACCGTCCGCTCTAGAATGCTTAATCCCATCAAGGTTGGGAGGTATTTTGTAGATTTGTCTAGATACAGTAAAGATCTGTCTCCTACAGAAATCTGGAACATGGATGAGACAAACCTCAATATGGAGCATCGTCCAGTAAAGGTATTGGCTTCAGTTGGAGCCAGGAGTGTGCCCAGTAGAACCGGTAACACTAGGAAGGGTGACTGTCCTTCCATGTGTAAATGCCGCTGGTGAGAAAATTCCACCTCTATTGATTGTAAGAGGAAAACTGAGCGATCCCTTAGGTCATTCAATACCCACGAAGGACCTCCTGGTGCAATGGACATACCAACCAAAGGGTTGGATGATTGACTCGATAGGAGTAGATTGGTTTAGGAAATCTTTCTTCCCAACTGTGGTCCCAAACGGCCTCAACTGATAATTCTGGATTCCCATCACCACATGAAACTCTAGGTCTTCTTGAACTGGCTCAAGAAAATAACATAATGATCATGACAATGCCAGCACATACCACTCACTATTTATGTCCTCTTGATCGGTGTGTTTTCGGGCCATTTAAAAGGGAGTATGATGCTGTATGCTCGGAGTTTATGTCAACTAATACAGACAACATAGTTAATAAACTTTCTTTTGCCAAACTGATGAAAACATCTTATGATAAATCTTTCAAGAGAGCGAATATCATGTCTGGTTTTGAGGCAACGGGCATTGTTGATTGAATCCACTGGCTATTCCGGTTTCTGCTTTTGCAACTGCCTCAGCATTTGACAATCCGGACATTGAGTTGGACAAGTCGGAGATATAATTGCCCGGTGACAACCATCCATTGTTATGGGTTGTAGGTAAAGTCAAGTCTGCTGCTACATCTGAACCTGTTGTTTCCCAAACTGCTACTGCTGTTTCTCTTGCTACTGCTGTTATTTCACAGGCAAGCACACCACATGATTTTGCCACTCCATCAACTCAGAACATACTGTCAGCTACCGTTGTGTCACCATCAATTCCTTGCCCTATTGGCGTTTCCACACTTTCTTTACAAGTAATTCCTACATATTTTGACAGTCCTAATCACACTGGTGATCATCAAAATCTTGTTAACTTCAATGATTCTTTCGACGTGAACGTTACCTCAGACACCGATCCATTCTTGCCAGATATTTTATCTGACAATGATGCAGCCGAGATTCTTGCTAGCTTAACAGATTCGTCTTCCTCTCAAACTGCCCCTGCAATAGTTGAACTTGAGTCATTTGTATGACGTCATGTTTAGCCATGACGTCTTTGCGCCAAAATCATTCATGAAGTTTCGCGGAATTTTATTAAATTTCAAATTTATACATTTTTCAAGCTCTAACGCATTATTTCTTTTTGTAATGTATTAGAATCGGAATAACAGTACTGTAGTTGAAGAGTTGCCACCGTCAATTTTGATTTGACGGTCGCAAATATCCGTTTTACTGTCTCCGCTACGTGTCGCCAGTAAAACTGCATTTACGACCGTCAAATCGCCAATTGACGGTGGCAACTCTTCAACTACAGTACAGTTATTCCTTAAATACAATAGGGACATTTAAATTGACCAGTTGGTATTGTTAGAGTTGATGAATAGATGATCACTCATGCATTTAGAGTCTACCTGGATGCTGTCCTATTACTTCACCTGTTCAATTGTTACTGTTGTAGTATAACTGAGATAGGTTTTCAAAAGTTATAAATGTGGCTTCAATTTTTATCTTTGTTAAATAACATAATATGCATTCAGTCTAAACTAGTTTATATGGTATGAATAAAGCTAGAATATGACCACTAGAAGCAAACTTATTTCGTGTTCTAATATTTGCTAAAAACTGCTGATTTAAAAAAAATCATTTTAAGTAAAGGAAATTAACATTGTAATAACTGTCTTTTGTCTTTGAAATGATTGTATTCCTAGAAGTCATTGGTCATACATGTACAATTGCCAAAGAAACAACATTTAGTAGGAAAAGAGAGATTTTTATTTTACTGTCATTTCAAATTTTAGGAGTGAGCAAGCCAGAACAAGACTGTATATATGTTTTTTCTTGCAGGGAATTTAATTGCATGCTGTATAATGCACTACATTTCCTCTTACTGTTTTCATAGCAAAATACAATGAGACCCTTTTTATTATCCTTGTTTTTTCTAATGGGAGATAACTCAATATAATTTGTTTTGCTCTTGTGGAAATCTTAATTGCTTTATGATTTCCATAATTTGATCAATACTAATGACTTGTCCCTTGTATAAATTGTTTATGCATATTAAAATATCAAAATCATAGTTGAATCAAAATTGTATTTATTGATACTGATATTTGACATCTCATCCAATATTCCAGTTTCACTACTTGAAATGATTTAAAATATTTTCTTATTTAATTAACTTTTGGAAATTTCTCACAATTTTAACTACATCACTAGTGTTTTCTTTATCCACAGTATATTCTGTTTAATTTCCCATGATGTGCATCCCATTCAAACAGGTGCAGTATCTGTATATAATTCAGAAGTTGTAATTTTGTATGCTTCCATTATTATATTCAAAATAATTATCCTCACTTTACAAATATTTTGGAATATTTTATTCAAATTTGTAACAAGATCACTTGATTTTAATATATCCACAGTATTCATTTTTCATTTCATTTCCTATGATAAATGTCCCAAATATTAAACAATATATGATCCAGAATTTTATAATGATTATTTTTGATTTCACATTCACATAAAAATTATCCTCATGTAGGAATATTTTGGAATATTTTACTTTCATTTTCACTTTATCACTAGACAAGACTATATCCACTGCATTAATATAACATTTAACTTCATTTCCATGATATATATCTAATTAAACAGGTTAATCATCTTCATAATATTTCCCGAAATTTATAATGAATGTTTTCAAAATCACATTTAAAGCCACAAAAACATGTTGGTTGAACTCTCACTATTTCTCTTACTTGCATTCCAGTTTTGAAATTTTTTAACCTTTTACATAACTAAATCCCATCTTATGAATTTAAATTGAATTTTCTTGAATGAACACAGTATTTTATGCACAAAAGTCCTATTATAATACATGTAAAAGAAAAACACTGCAAGGTGTACTCCTAAATTATATCGAAGTTTACATGTACATCATCATGTGAGCACCCACAAAACATTTTGAAAGATTTTTCCTCTTCATGATAATCCATTCTTGAAAAAAACAAGTCACATTTTAAAATCAAAATTACTATAAAAGGCATCTGAAATGTGAATTAAAACAAAATAAATCCAATATTGTATGCACATTGATACCAACCCAAACAGAAAAATAAATGAACAAATTGCTTTCAAATCGTATTCAAATCTCTTTCAAATCATGATTCTGCGATTTGTTAGTACCATTTGCTTGCGATTCATTAAACAAATCATAAACAAATCAGAATTTTCCAAATTCCCTAAAACTGATTTCTTTGTGATTTCTTTCTATTGTATGATTTGTAAGCAATTTGTTTCTGTTTTTGTGTGATTTCTTTATGATTTGTTTACTTAGAATATCGTATGAAATGATTTGAAAGAGATTTGTTAACTTTGTTAGCTAGAATGGTGTGATTTCGTTATGATTTGTTAACTTTGAATATCATATAAAATGATTTGAAAATGATTTGTTAACTTTGTTAGCTATCTTGGTGTGATTCATTGATGATTTGCTACAATGAATAAAATATTAATGCATTCAAACTTTCTTTGTTTATCTATCTCTCTGACTTCCGGTTGAGGTCAAATTCAAATTTCAAATACTGTTCTATAATAACTGAACAAAGAAGGTTGCAAGATGAGGAGTTTTATTCAGTCTATGAAAGATGATGGTGGTAAGGAATCTCAGTTATTTATTTATAATTTCACATATTCCAAACGTTAATTAACCTTTAAAACTCAGAAACTGTGCATTTCAGTATCTCGTTATAATCATGATATTTTTGTGCTGTAAGGATTAATTTTCAAAAAAAAATGTGCAAAAGATGTGTAAACAGATCAAAACATTCATTTCAAGACTAGCTTCCCGTGCCAGCAGACAAAATTCACTGGCAAGTTCAATGTTTTAATTGTTGTTTACTGACCAGGTCCCGGGCAAAATGAACAAAGCTATAATACAATGTAGCAGATTTGGACCAAGACTAACCCCATCACCTATTCGACATCATTCTACTAAGTACACGTGGTTGCCTATGTCTTTTTCAAATTTCGTTATAGTCAAATTCGGGAGAAAAGTAAGAGAAACCTACACAGAGGAACAATTCGTCCTCATCGCAACCAAAGATAGTATTCCTTTTTACAATTAGAGGAGTAGCTATTAAAAGTAAAATGAAGACAATTGCGCTTCAAAGTTTGGGGTTTTCAGGGGCAGAACATATTTTTGACCTGGATGTAAATGATTTAATCTGTGAATTGATGATTGATGCCAATTTATTTACGATTTGCTTGTGATTTGCTTGGGGTAGGAATATATGATTTTCTTCTGATTTGTTAAAGATTTGATAACAATTTGTTAATAATTTCTTCATAATTTGAAAACAATTTGTTTATGATTTGCTTGAGGTAGGAATATGATTTACTTCTGATTTGTTAAAGATTTGATAACAATTTCTTTACAATTTCTTTACGATTTGAAAACAACTTGTTTGTGATTTGCTTGAAGTATGAAAGCATTTACTTCTGATTTGTTAATGATTTCAAAACAATTTCTTGGCAATTTGTTTGCGATTTGCTTATGAATTGTAAGCAATTTGTTCGTGATTTGTTCTTGTGATTTGTTAGCTTATTTGCATGTGAAATTTTATCACTTTCAAATCATAAAGAAATCATACGATTTGTTTATCATTTGTTACCATGATTTGTTCCTCAATTTTTTGTTTGGGAAAAGATTTCAAACATTGCAAATAATAATCCAAAATGAAAATCTTGAAGGGACATATGAAGAAATGCACAACATATCCATCTGAAAATTGAAACTGAAAATACCTGAATAGCTATTTCTTGTTTTACTGACAACTGGACAATAAATACTATGTGTAAGGGTTAAAATTTTAAAGAATCATTATTATGTAAAACAGTTTTGATTTTCATACATATTAACATGCAGTTAATGAAATCTTTTACTGATTTAGACTTTTGGTAAAATTAGATAAATCATCTATATTGGGGATTTAAAAGAATGAAAACCAAAAATATTTTCTTCCCAACAATTTTTATAATAGAATGATCCTAGGTGAAGAAAAACTTCAGGAAAAAGCATGCTGTAAGGTTGGAATAGGTGGAAAAAACTGTACAATCTGGTTGAACAATAGGTAAAGGTAAACAGTAACACCCATAATCAAGTCAGAGTAATTTGATATATCCAGAATCAAATTCTGCTCAGATTTAGAAATTTTAAATTAATGCAATGAAGAATGTAAAATCTTTATTCTGTCCACTTTATACTTACTGTGCCTGTATCAAGTCAGGAATATGACAGTTGTTTTCGTTAGTTTAATGTGTTTACTCTTTTGATTTTGTCATTTGATAAAAGAGTATCCGTTTTGAATTTTCCTTCGAGGTCGGTATTTTTGCTATTTTGCTCTTTGTTATTGTTCTGTCGATAAATTCATGGTGTTGTATGTTCTAATTGTTCCTTCTAAGCTTTGCTTTACATTTTTGTAACAATGAACAATATTTTGAAGAACATGACATTCCAGGCAGGCCAGTAATAGCACTCAATGTGTTTCATGTAAAGAACAACTGACATAAATCAGGTATTAGCAACACATTACTAAAAATAAACAAGATTAATCCTATGTTCTTATTGGTGGATAAGAAAATTATACTGTCTTTTCATAATGATGGTTTTGTACTGTAAAACAATTTGATTAATAAATATGAAAATAAGGAGATGAAAATTGATCGCCAACTATCCATGAGAGACCCTTTGATGAGGATATACACAACTATAGGTTACCCTACAGTCTTCAACGATGAGCAAATTTCAGACCGTCTAGTAAACCTGTTCATGACAAAATGTAAAACAATAAATATAGAAAAGAAGATGTGGTATGATTGCCAATTGAGACAACGCTTCAAAAGAGACCAAATAACACAGAAATTAACAAAGGTCACCGTACGGTCCACAACAATGAGCAAAGTTCCTACCGCATAGTCGGCTATAAAGGCCCCGTATGACAAATGTAAAACATGTCAAACGGGAAAACTAACTGCCTTATTAATTTAATAAAAAATGAACTATAAAACAAATATGTAAAACTGCAACAAACGATTACCACTGAATTCTGACTTGGGATAGGCACAAACATACAGAATGTGGCGGAGTTTAACCTGCTAGCGGGATCCCAACCCTCCCTTTAACCTGGGACAGTGGTGTAACAGTACAAAATAAGAAAGAACGAACTATAAAAATTAGTTGAAAAGGCTTAATTCAAAAGATGGATACAAATAAAGCATACTAAGAAGATGATGAAATTAAACTGAAACACTCTGCAAAACGTATCAATTGATGGACAGATACTACAACAACTAGGAATACTGCTACATAAATAGAGCGGTGACAGCAGGAGCTTTGAACGTATATCTTTGTTTATTTCGAGAATTGGAACATATTGGCCGTGATCTATGAATCAGATACTAGTATTAAATAACGGTAAACGAACTCGTGATTGCGACATTAAGTTTTCATAGGAATCACTTCAGCTACACCACTTGGAACCTTTGGTATAACTGCTTATGGCCAGTGTATATCACCTTGAGATGCTTATAGATTGCATAGTATCTAGATATTTACGTTCTTACCTTGCACTGTATATGAAATATGTGATTAAATCTTAATTTTTATCTTCTAAGTATTAGATCCACCTGTGTATGTATACATGGTAAACCGTGTAAGCGTTGATACTGCATTCACAAAGTGTCATAGGAAGAGGATTGCATTGTTTAGCGCTGGGGTCATTGATGTAAACTTAGGTTCCATTACATGTTTATTATACGATCTTTATTATCAGATCCACTTGGAGTTCCATTATGGTACATATATAAGAAGAATCCAACCTATATATATTATGCACGAGGTGATTCACGGACGAAATTCAAACGAAAATTCCTAGTAACAAGATACCATATCTCCTTATTATAACATATACTTAAGTACGAAGTTGAAGAGCATTGAGGACCAACAATTCCTAAAAGTTTTGCCAAATTTACTTAAGTGGTTTATTTACAACCACTGGTTCGATGCCACTGCTGGTAGAGTTTTTATTCCCTGAGGGTTCACACGCCCAGTAGTCAGCATGAATTATCAATAATAAATTAGCTGTTTACAAAACATTGAATTTTTGAAATACTAAGGCTTTCCTACCTCAGGAATCAATTACCTTAGCTGTATTTGGCAAAACTTTTATGAATTTTGGTCCTCAATGCTCTTCAACTTCGTACTTTATTTGGCCTTTAACATTTTTCGATTCGAGTGTCACGGACGAGTCTTTTGTAGACGAAACGCGTATCTAACGCAAGTATAAAATTTTAGTCCTGATATCTATGACGAGTTTATTTAAAAATTAAAACAACTACTACAAAGCGTGGCATGTACCAGAAGAAAAATAAATAACATTCATCAGACTCTTACATGTGACTTCTGGAAAATGTATAATAATATAAAAATAAAAATTGAGTGGGGTTTCGAAATATTGTTCAGTAAAGTTGTGTTTCAATTTCCTTTAAAATGAACATATACAAGTGTTTTACACTATTTATCAGAAGCTTTTCATCTCTTTGTTTTAACATTACCAATATAAGATACCATCTGTACAATAACATTTCAATTCGTTAACCAGGAAAGTTTTGTTTTAGTTCTTAGCTTTAAGCTTAATGAACTAAACAAATATTGGAGTAAAAACAGTGCATGTTTTTCCAGGACTCAATGATAACAAGAATAGGTTTATAATTATCATATCGGACAATATATATATAATCGAATAAAATAAGGTCATCCCCGAAAAGTTACAGTTGCAAAGTGTTCCTTGAAGTGAGCTTGAATACCTTTCGGGTCTCTTTTGAGTCAAAACTGTTTAATCATAGTACTGTATCAATATCCATAATATTATTAAATGACAGATGGATAGATAGCAAAACAGAAAAACGGATGCAAAAATTAATTTTATCTGTTGTTATCAGTAGACGTTGTTAAGTCCAGTAATTCAGCATGTCATTGTTGTGAAAACACTTCAAAGTTATTGTGAAACTGCCTATTCTAGAGGTGGTGTGAATCAGATGTGGATATTAAAAATCCAAAGATCTTTTAGAGTACATACAATCTAACTCTCTTTCATCTTGCAATAGTATTAAAACATTTGACTTTTCTACACTTTACACAAGTATTCCACATTCCAAACTAAAAGACAAATTGAAAGAGTTGGTATTGCTTTGTTTCATAAAAAAGAATGGCCAACGTAGATACAAGTATCTTGTCTTAGGGAGGGATAAATCCTACTTTGTAAAGGATCACTCTGATTCAAACAAAAATTCTCTGAAACTGACATTATCAAGATGCTTGATTTCTTGATTGACAACATATTTGTTACGTTCGGAGGACGTGTTTTTCAACAGACTGTCGGCATTCCAATGGGAACCAATTGTGCCCTCTTCTTGCCGACTTGTTTCTTTATTATCATGAGGCTGACTTCATACAGAAACTTCTTAGGAAGAAAGATAAGAAGTTAGCAATATCCTTTAACTTTACTTTCCGCTATATAGATGATGTTCTCTCACTAAATAATTCAAAATTTGGTGACTATGTTGAACGCATCTATCCCATCGAACTAGAGATAAAGAATACAACAGATACAGTTAAGTCGGCCTCATATCTTGACTTACATCTAGAAATTGACAATGAGGGTCGGTTGAAAACAAAACTTTACGACAAATGAGATGATTTCAGCTTTCCAATTGTGAACTTTCCATTTCTGATTAGCAACATTCCAGCAGCACCTACATACGGGGTATATATCTCCCAATTGATACGATATTCCCGTGCTTGTATTTCCTATCATGATTTTCTTGATAGAGGTTGCTGCTCACAAGGAAGCTATTAAACCAAGAGTTCCAAATGGTGAAGTTGAAATCATCTTTTCGTAAATTTTACGGACGCCATCACGAGTTGGTTGACCGTAATGGAATAACCGTTTCACAGATGATATCGGATATGTTCCTTATGTCGTAACTACAATCCCTTCCCTTTCATGAATATGACCTACCGAATTAGACTATTTACCGGATTTTTATAACATGAGCAACATGACGGGTGCCACATGTGGAGCAGGATCTGCTTACTTTTCCGGAGCACCTGAGATCACGCCTAGTTTTTGTGGGTTCGTGTTGCTTATTCTTTAGTTTTCTATGTTGTGTAATGTGTACTATTGTTTGTCTGTTTGTCTTTTCCTTTTTAGCCATGGCGTTGTCAGTTTATTTTCGATTTATGAGTTTGACTGTCCCTCTTGTATCTTTCGACCCTATTTTACAGATGATGGTTTCCAGAAAAAACTCGTGTTGATTAGAATCTTTCATTAGGCAATCAAAATATAAACTCAAACAGCAATTCTCGCCTCGAAAGTCGTCCTTTTGGTTTGGTGTTTTAAACAGTTTGTTCTCTATAAATTTCCTGACTGTTTTCAGAATCACGTATTTTAAAACATTCAATTACCAACTGAGATTTATTTAGTTTTGCTTACAAGGAAGCTATTAAATCAAGAGTTTCAAGTTGTGAAATTGACGTGATCCCATCGAAATCGACATCACGAGTTGGTTGGCGAATATTACTTTCATCTGAGTAATACTCAAATTCATTAATCACCTTATCATTTCATTTCATCTTTTGGAAAAGGGAATGTCATATACCGTAATATCCACATATCTTAACCAAATACGATCCTGTTTTGTATGAAACTCTCCTTTATATCAGGTTTATAAATAAAGTTTGATATTCTGCTGTCTATACATCCCGTTAAGTCAAACAGACATGCCCAAATTAGCAAGGCTTTAACTATCGGTCGGATGAATATGACCATATTTCTATTCCCAAGTCACTCAGAAAACAACAATTGTAGGGAAAATGTGTTAAATCCAATATTATTTTCATCTATGTTTTCCTAGATTGTTTAATTTATTTTATCTACAAAACAGCTTATATGCTTAAATATCCGGAAATATGTTTTGATGATGAAAACACGAGAAAAGCAAAAAAAAAAAAAATATAATAAAAAAATTATTGATTCATCCTATGAGCCCAAGAAAAATTACATCGACTTATTATATTTAACTTTTGTTTTCTCATTGTATATTTAAACAAGCATTAAACACTTATGATCAGTATATGTCCATCTCTTAGTTAAAATTATGAGCCAATGAACAATTTCCAGGGCAAGTATTGTTAATTTCCTCAGGATTTTTTCTTTTTCTTTAACTACAGTGTAAAATCATAGACATGGTATAGTGTCAGTTTATTTTCGATCTATGAGTTTGACTGTGCCTCTTGTATCTTTTGCCCCTCTTTACCAATAAGTAGAAAACCAGTCAAAATTTTTAACAGATACAATTATATATGCAATAGTAAACTATGTTCCAAACCATGACTTCTTTAACAATGTTTAATGATAGTCCACATATTTTAAAATAAGGTCAACATTTCAGTTATTTTAAATGATTTAAATATAACGACAATTGACGACCGACATATAATTGTTTTATGAAATAAGCTATTGTCTGCTTATTAAAAAGAAGAAGCAAAACCACCTTTGTCCTATTTTTAACCTATAACATCCAATCGATGAATGATTAAATAATTTTACTCTTTCACTATTTTCCATTAAATGAAATAGCTAGCACTTCAACATAAATTTAAGATTTACAGAATCTTAAAACATGAATTTATTGATCGGTCATGTGCCAACTTATTGGGTGAATGGAGTGACACATTCATGACATTCAATTAATAATTGATCCAAAGTAAATTATTGGTTGATGGATTTGATTTGTTTCTAACTTAACTCATCTGCGATATGTTCTCACGATCGTAGATCCTTAGATACAAAAATAAGTGTCTGATCTTAGAATGTACCAGTTTTCCTATCCATGATTGTTTACCTTTGACTGAGTGTGATATTAGAATGTAACAGTTTTTCTATCCCCGATTGTTTACTTTTGACTGAGTGTGGAGTCGCACTATGTGTGATGCATGAAAAGATAGAATGTTGCATTGTCTTTCATTTTGTAGCATACATAACGCTATTGTCTTTGTATATTTTGTAATATCGATGCCATTTAAAGCTTTCTATACCATGCATAGCAATGTTTTTTTATTGTTGTAGGTCGTACGGTAACAAAACAATACTACTTAAAATTGATGTGCTGTCCTCTGAAGATAACTGTCATATTGGAAGTCATACCAAATATCCTTATTATTTCATATGTTAAGGCATTGATAGTTTACTATAATGTGAAAAAGCAAAATGACTGATATAAAAAAGTTCTATTTGCAAATGACTTATCAGGTTCAAAACAGAACAAGTGAAAGTGTGAGCTACTGCTCACTGATGATACCCCGTCCGAATATTTCGGTAAACAGGAAGTTGTGATGGATCTAAAATGCATCACACGGTATTGCTGACTTATATAACCCTGAAACCAAATTTCAGAAATATTCGTATTGTAGTTCCTGAGAAAGATGTGACGAAAATTTTCAACTTGGCTATAATGTGTAAAATGATACAAGTGTTCGGTAAACAGGAAGTTGTTGAGTGATGAATCTGAAAACGCACCACACGGTATAGCTGACTTATATAAACCCTGAAACCAAATTTCAGAAATCCTTGTATTGCAGTTCCCGAGAAAAATATTCATGGTACGGACTGACGGACGGACTGACGGATGGATGAATGGATGGACTGACGGACAGACAGGGGTAAAACAGTATACCCCCACTTTTTAAAGCGGGGCATAAAAACTACTAAATCCATTTGACATATAACATAACCATTGGAAAATGTATGAACACAGGAAACTTCCACTCACATCAATTTCATTGAATTTGAATTCATATGTATTTCACGTGAAATTCACCTAAATTTCACCCAAAACGAGGACATACGTGGAGTTCACGTTACAATAATACATAAAAAAGTAATTCAAATTACACCTAAATTTTCAACTTTAATCAAAATCATGAAAAACATAGTTTTTTTGTGTGTGAAAATTTCACGTGAATTTCATGTAAATCTGAAGTCAACTTTAAGACTTGAAAAAGGTTTTGAATAAAGATTCATTAACATTGTGTTTCGATTTTCTTTGTAATTATATTTTATACAAGTGTTTTAACAATTTGTGAAGTGACCGTCCATCCTTGATATAGTACGAACGACAACAGATATTATCCACACAAGAATTTATAGTATTTCATCAGGAAGTTTTTTTTTTCTATTTGTTTCAGTTTCCCTAAACTCCTACGTTTAATCATTCAAGTAAAAGTGTGAAGCAACAAGTGAACATCCAGCGGCCCTGTGATAAAAGGTAAGATATCCATTTTGATAGAACATTCTTAGCAAGAGACGTTAAAAACAACTCTGTCTACGCAACTTGTGTTTTCATACGAACAAAATGAGATAGCCTCAGTACAAGAATTTATAGTATTTTCATCGGGAGGTTTTCTCTCTTTGTTTCAGTTTTCCTAAACTCCAACATTTAATCATTCAAGTAAAAGTGTGAAGCAACAAGTGAACATCAAGCGGCCCAGTACTAAAAGGTAAGACATTTTATTTTTGATAAAACATTCATAGCAGAACGTTTACCCCTTCAACGCAAGTTATGTCGATCTTTTTTTAAAACATTGAACGACAAAATTATTTTATATTTCTTCCTATGTGATGTTTACATTTTATGACGTCAAACACACGAAGCAATGCATGTGGTTTATAAATTTGATGCTTTTGTTCTTTTTGTTAAATATTTGTTTGTTTTGAGATTGTGAC
The DNA here is from genome assembly GCA_017311375.1 of Mytilus coruscus. Classification (NCBI taxonomy): domain Eukaryota; kingdom Metazoa; phylum Mollusca; class Bivalvia; order Mytilida; family Mytilidae; genus Mytilus; species Mytilus coruscus. The sequence goes on along the minus strand of CM029606.1, from coordinate 43,453,691 downwards.
ACAGTGATGACTGCTGTATTTTACCTATTGTGTCTGTTTTGTTCACGCATCGTTGTAAATATAATGGAATTTGATGCGACTGTCATACAAGTGAGAAGTTTAGCGCTATAAAACCAGGTTCAATCCATCATTTTCTACATTTGACAATGCCTGTGCTAAGTCAGGAATATGACAGTTGTTGTCCATTCGTTTGATGTGTTTTATCATTTGATTTTGCCTTTGAGTAGGGACTTTCCGTTTTGGATTTTCCTCGTAGTTCAGTATGTTTGTGATTTTACTTTTGAACTTCCATGGATTGCCTCAGTCTATGTTGTTAACTTGATTCGTTACGAGAGTTAAACATCTATAACCTCCAATAGCCATAATATATCAGACAAGAAACAGATGTTCCTGGTATCATCTAATTAACAATACAGGTATTTCAACATTAATCAATGTTAACGTATCAATCGCACATGATTTGAAGACAATACGTATTTATTATAAGGTTTCTGTCTTTTCTTCCTTAAATTTGGTGCTGGTGCTTGAGCACGTTTGTAATCCTCTGTTATTAAGACATTTATAAAAGTTAGTTCTTGAACTATGAATAAAATCTACTGATTCACGATGAAAATACGCGAGTTCGAACCCTTCATATACAAATCGTTATAAAGTAATAAAATAAATTATCTCAAGTAAAAGCAGTGGTCAGTGGATTCTTAAAGATAATAAACGGACGTCAGAGAGATGGGTTAAACACGATTGAATAGATAAAAACATAATTTATAAAACTTTTGTACAATTTAATATATGGGGACACACATATATACCAGCAGCTGACTTCTAACCTGGGTTATCAGTGGAATATTACAGGATACATCAAGAAAAGCGTGGTTTGAAGTAACAATGTAATAAACATATTTGGTAAATAAATATATGATGCTATTGAAAATATAAAAGAAATAATAAAAACAAAAACAAAAACAAAACTGCTAAAATGTGTTTACAAAAATCTACCCGGAAATATGTGTTTAATTACAGCGAAGTGTGTAAAGATGTTAATATCAGTGACAATACACCTACCTCATGAAATTGCAGTAAATCCGAATACATTTATGGCCCCAGTTCCCATGTTATAACATGAGACCTTAACATCGTTCGCGACCGAGAGTTGAAATCATTCCTCAGTAAGGGACCTAAATATCGTCCCCTTCAATTATTAATTGGAATGAGTGTCGTAACATCATCCACGACTCACTCCGTACTTACTGCTCTAAATGGATAAAACGAGAAAAAGCTGACAAGAAATCATTAGATTCTTTTTTAATTCGGTAATGAACATATTCAAGAAATCAAGAACACCTTTACCGCTTTCGTAGACCTAAAAATTCAAAAGTTTGATATATCAACATTTAGATAAGCATAATCACAATCTAAAATTTATTAAATTCCAACCACTTGAAACCGTTCAGAAACAGCCAGGAGAATCACACAAGCAATTTGAAAATCACGTGAAATTCGCGAATTATTTTGGATAAAAGACTTCAAACTGCTTATCCTCTCGGTCTTAATGACAAAATATTAGGACAGGGAACATAACTAAAACTTCAATCGATGTCATTAATATTGTCGATAAACGACTTAGAAATAAAAGGTCTCATGGCAAACGCAAAACCGTAATCAACGTATTAAACATCGTATAAATTATACACTTGCTGATCTGTTATCTATAATAAAAATAATGGCAGACATCAAGTATTATGCAAACTGGGTCAGATACCAATAAGTAAATTATATGCTATTTTTCTGGAGTGTGATACAATTTCTTTTTAGCCCGATGTATGAATACACCCGTATTATTACAGCCTTTTGTCATCATAGGCTATTTCCTAGTATCGATAAACCTGAAAATCATAAACGGCATTTCTTAAATTAAAATATATAAATAGAGGTATTGATTTTATTAATTTATCTAGTATATTCAATGACTCTACCATCCAAAGCCAAATACCTCCATATTTTGATAATATAGAACCACCTATTATTTCGTATTCTTATAAAAACCCAGCAGAAGTTTGATTTTTAATTATACGTCAGTTACATCAGACGTCAATATAGTAAATAATGTTCATTCCACTTGAGATTGTGAAACATCTAGTTTTAGATATGTTCCCTATGGTCATGTCCTTACAGGAGACCTCAACATCGTCGAAGACCGTGAGGTCATAACTTTTCTTAAGAAAGGACCGAAATATCGTCCTCCATCTAAAATAGATTGGAAACAGTGTCGTCAGGTTATTAAAGACGCTCTGTCTGTCTACTGTAAAATTGGTGTAAACGTGAAAAATCTGATAAAAAATCTCTAGACAGTTATTTGAATAAAATTATGAATACTGTTAATATTCGTATATCTCATTTTGAAAACAATTCTGAAATTAGTAATAGGGTCCATGATATTCCCATTTCCAGAATAAAAAATAAACTCCAAGTACTCGCAAAGCGGTTTGTGTTCGTACCGGCAGATAAAGCAGCAAATAATGTAGTGGTGGTGTGACGCATATACTACACGGAAGTTCTCCAAAACGAAATTACAAATTCATCTACATTCAGGTCCGTACGCTCCACAGAGAGTCAAATTGTAAACAAGCATATCACTGCCACTACCCAGCTTAAAGCCTCTTCCGAACATTTGAAAGTCCCTACTATGTACTGGTTACCTAAATTGCACAAAAAACCATTTAAATTCCGTTTCATCTCCGCATCTAGTAAGTGTTCTACTACCAATCTATCAGTTCTTCTAACTACCTCCTTACTACTATCAAAGAACTTGTTATTAACTTTTGTAATAAAGCTTATGAAAATAATGGTATTAATTATTTTGGAGTGTTAAATTTTTTAGAGGTTTTAAATAAAATACATGCTTTTGATGGTCCTTTTAATTCTGTTGACAGTTATGATTTTTCTACTCTATACTACACTTCCACACAATCTTATCAAGAAAAGTTTTCATATTTAATTAAATGGTCTTTTGAAAATCTCATTACAAATTTATTTGCTGTAACTCGTTTAAAGCCTTTTCTGTAACGAAAAGGAAAGTATGCTAGATACACTTACTGGAAATGTGAAGATATGATTGAAGCTTTAAATTTTCTCCTGGACAACATATTTGTACGTTTCGGCGATAAAGTGTATCGACAAGTAGTAGGTATTCCTATGGGCACTAACTGCGCCCCTTTAATAGCAGATTTATTCCTGTATTGCTATGAATCTCAGTTTATGACCAAACTCAGTAAAGACACGTCATTGTTACATTTGGTTGATACATTCAACAATACCTTCCGTTATCTAGATGATATTTTTCGTTAAATAATCCAGAGTTCTCTAAATATACTACCGAAATTTACCCAATAGAACTTACTTTAACTAAATCTAACATAAACAGCAGTAGTTGTCCTTTTCTGGACTTGGACATTTCAATCTCTAAAGGAAAACTCCATACGAAAATTTACGACAAAAGAGACGATTTTTCATTCCCTATTGTTAATTTTCCTTTTTCAGACGGCGATGTTCCTTTGGCTCCATCATACGGTGTGTATATATCCCAACTCGTTCGTTATGCCCGTGTGTGTAGTGATGTCATAGATTTTAACGAACGTAATCAATGCATCACTAGTAAATTATTAAGTCAGGGATTTCGTTACCATAAATTACGTAAAACTTTTGCTAAGTTCTTTCATAGATACAAAGATTTGATTAGTAAATTTGGCTGTACCTGTAGAAAACTGATTAAAAACGGTATTTCACATCCTAAATTTTACGGTAATATTGTACTTAAAGCGCGGAAATCACTATATGATCCGTGTAAACTCATCGAACCTTTAAATAAACTTATTAGTTCAGGTTATCTTACCAATGTTGTAATTAGATCTTTGAATATAGTTTACATTGGCACTAATATCGATTTTGTCATCAGCAAATTAAAACATAACTAAATTTGTATTCTTTTCAAACGGGATGTTTAAAGACACACCCACGTTCATTTTGATCTATAAAGAGGTTAAACTCCTAACTATCCTACTGTCTGTCGATACATTTATTTTTGGCATTGCACTAGTCATGTCTTCTTTGACTGTCCATGACGTTAAAATACTAAATCCCTGGGATGTGTTTTAGTTGATTTTAGTCTCTGAGGCATAATTTTTATTATTAATTGTTTTGGCTTTTAACTAGCTGTCAGTAACTGCGAGTACTCTCAAATCGTACTTTCTTGTTTATTTGACCTGCTGATACTAATTGTAATGCTTTTTTGTTATTTAATCTTATTCAGGGTTATATCTGGTCTATATACCAGCTTTGATAAGTGTTTGGTACTAATATAAATTTCCACTTCGTACTATGAACATCAAAATTATTTATTTTGTTAAAATATTTCCTTTCTCTATTGTAACTGTATACGTATACCTAACAACAAAATTATTTTATTTACCTGTGTTTAAAGTTATTGCAAATGGCTGATATTTTGTTCGAGCATATTGTTTTTCTTAAATTGTTTAACATTTCATACCGATATAACATGTTACTTTTATTATTCTTCCTTAGTTTATTTATTTTGAATTTGCATTGTATCATAGGTCAAATTTATTTGTTCAGTGTATGTTCAATGGTGTTAATATGTCCTTTGATTTAGTTAAGCTATTTCAGTTGATATTTTATAGTGTGTCTTTCTATGTTGTGATGTTACACTATTGTTTCAGAAAAAGGGTGAAGGTTTGGTACCATTAAAACGTTTAAACCAGCTGCATTTGTTTGCACCTGTCCTAAGTCAGGAATCTGATGTTCAGTAGTTGTCGTTTGTTGATGTGGTTCATAAGTGTTTCTCGTTTCTCGTTTTATATAGATTAGACCGTTGGTTTTCCCGTTTGAATGGTTTTACACTTGTAATTTTTGGGGCCCTTTATAGCTTACTGTTCGGTGTGAGCCTAGGCTCCGTGTTGAAGACCGTACTTTGACCTATAATGGTTTACATTTATAAATTTTGACTTGGATGGACTCATACCACATCTTCTTATATCTATAGTTGATATATGTATTCAACATTTTAAAGATCATTTTACTCCTAACAACAACCATAATAGCCCAATTTCCCGTATCAAACATAAGCTAAAAGAACTCGCCAAGGAATATATTTTGTCCCGGCTGATAAGGCTGCTAACAATATCATTATTGTTTGACGTAAATTTAACATTAATGTTCTACAATAGGAAATCACGAATTCACCAACATTCCTACTGACTCCATTTTCGGAAAATGACATCTGTAACAAACATAAACTTTTAGCTACCTCTTTACAAGCAGAACCAAATACAATGAAAGTTCCAACTATGTACTGGCTTCCGAAGCTACATAAAACTCCATACAAATATAGATTTATTTCGTCTTCAAGCCATTGTTCCACTACTAAACTATCTATTCTACTTACTAGTACACTTGGTACAATCAAAAGCCTGGTAATAAATTGTTCAAATAAGGCCTTTGAAAATAGTGGAATTAATTACTTTTTGGAGAGTCAAAAATTCGTTGGAAGTACTTGCTTATATTGGTGATTTCAAATCTGTTCAAAGTTTTGATTTGTCTACCCTATATACCACTTTGCCTCATAATCTTATTAAGAAACAAGAATGTGTCCCCAGTACACGGATGCTCCATCCGCACTAACATTTTCTATGTTCAGTGGACCGTGAAAATGGGGGAAAATCTCTAATTTGGCATTAAAATTAGAAAGATCATATCATAGGGAACATGTATTCTAAGTTTCAAGTTGATTGGACTTCAACTTCATCAAAACTACCTCGACCAAAACTTTAACCTGAAGCGGGACGAACGTACGGACGGACGGACGAACAGACGAACGAATGAACGGACGGACGAACGCACAGACCAGAAAACATAATGCCCATAAATGGGGCATAAAATTCACACACCTGATTAAATGGGCATTTAAAAGTCAGAATGCGAATATATATGTTCAAACTCTTTTAGGTCATTTTTAGTAACAACAAATAAAAGAACTATGTCAATTGGACCTGCTTTGATACTATAACTGCCCTTGAATTTTTACTAGATAACATTTTGTTCGCTATAGAGATTCCGTATATCGTCAGGTTATCGGAATTCCCATGGGGACTAACTGTGCACCACTTATTGCGAACCTGTTTCTGTATTGTTATGTGTTACAATTTATGACTAAAATCAGCTAAGACCCATCGAAACAACATCTCATTCAAAAAAATTTAATAACACTTTTAGATATTTAGATGATATATTGTCTCTCAATAATGACGACTTCAGTATGTACACTAAAGAGATTTATCCTGCCGAACTGACTTTAAATAAAGCTAATACTAACAATGAACACTGCCCTTTCCTGGATCTATATCTTTAACGGGAAGCTTAATACCAAAATTTATGATAAAAGAGATGATTTATCATTTCCTATTGTTAATTATCCATTTTAGATGGTGACATTCCTTATATATCTCAACTTGTTCGATTCGCTCGTGTATGTAACAACGTATTTGATTTCAACGAAAGAAATCTCTGTATTACTGAAAAATTTTTACACCAGGGTTTTCGATATCACAAACTAGTCAAAACATTTACTTAATTTTATCATCGGTACAATGACATCATTCGTAAATATAAATCAACATGCAGACATCTTATACGTTCAGGTATTTCACATCCAATATTTTATGGTAATATTCTTTACAAAGCACAAAATGTCGGCATTCACCTCAAAAGCTAACTAAACCTTTAAACAGACTTATTAGGAAAGGATATAGTTACGATACTGTTGTCGAGTCATTAAGGATTGCATATTTTGGTATTAATATTGATTCACTCATAGGGTCTTTGCATCGAAAATAAACACATGTATTCTAAAACCAGTTGTTGGCATGATACGGGTTGTGTTCTTCTCATATATTTTATGATGGTATGATACTAAACCCTAACGGGAGGGATTGTAATTGATTTTCATATGATGAAGACATAATCTTTCAATCAGTTTAATTGAGGTTTGGAGCTGGCATGTCAGTAACTGCTAGTAGTCCTTTGTTCATTTATATATCATTGTCATTTTGCTTAGTTTCTTTTGTTACCTATTCTGACATCGGACTCGGACTTCTTTTATACTGAGTTTTACTGTGCGTATTGCTATGTGTTTCTTTATTCTACATTGGCTAGAGGTATAGGGGGAGGGTTGAGATCTCACAAAACATGTTTAACCCCGCCGCATTTTAGCGCCTGTCCCAAGTCAGGAGCCTCTGGACTTTGTTAGTCTAGTACGTTTTTAATTTTAGTTCATTTATATGTTTTGGAGTTTAGTGTGACGTCCATTTTCACTGAACTAGCACACAATTTTAGTTAGGGGCCAGCTGAGGACCACCTCCGGGTGCAGGATTTTCTCGCTGTATTGAAGACCCATTGGTGGCCTTCGGCTGTTGTCTGCTCTTTGGTCGGGTTGTTGTCTCTTTGACATATTTCCCATTTCCATTCTCAATTTTATTTACATGTTGTCATGTTACTTCTGGAAAATGTATAAATTAAAAAGAGAAAAGTTTCCAATTATGATTCACTAATTTCCTTGTGATCATAATCATCATAATCATCAAGTGTTAAACACTTTAGCTAAGTGACCGCCCATCCTTGGTTGTGTACTAACACAAGCAGATAGCATCAGTACAAGTATTTATAATGTTTTCATCAGGAAGTTTCTGTATCTCTGTTTGTTTCAGCTTCCCTCAACGCCTCCTTTTAATCATGCAAGATATATTATAAAGCAGCTGATGAACACCAGGCGGCCCTGTGATAAAAGGAAGACATATATCGTTGATAAAACATTGCAGGAGACGTTTATCCTGTCGATACAATATGTGTCGCTCTTTTTAATTTCATGGAATCGCTTCAGTGTTTTTTTTTGTAATTTTGATTCGTTACTTCTTAATTGCTTTATACGAAATGTAAATCACGATAATCTTCAATTACCTTAAAATATCATACAAAATATATGTTCCTGTTATCATCAAATAATAATAGATCACATGGAAAATGTATGCAAACAAAGTATTAATTCGTACTTAACAATACAGTTATTACAACATAGTCAACTAAAGCCATGAAACCTTACTACATATATGTTAGAAAGTATTTTGAAATTGAAGGAAACTAATTTATAGCTAAAATGTAGAAGCCAACTCTTATACATGGACTTATTATATAAATAATTTTAAATATTGTTCCTTACCATAAAACCTTGAATTCATTGCATACAAATATTTAATTCATAATTGAATCTATGTAATCTTATCTTTCTCACAGGGATCATGAACGGAACCTCCAGAAACCAAGACAATTCTGATGATGAAAATTTATTTGGCATAAAAAAAACAACGTACTGGGAAATATACGGAGTAAAACGTTTTCCGTACCGTGGAAAGCGTAAGTTTACACCATTACTTTACCAATCTTTAGATGGAGGAATGGTTATCTCAAATGATGTTTGGACTTACAATCAGTCAGTTTGAACGAATGTATAAAGCTTGTTTAGAAAGAAGGAAAACAAAAGAACAGTGGATACTGAACCTTAGATATCCTGACAAATCTTCAAAAGAATATCTTGAATACTTAGAGAACTGTACGGACTGCAATACAGGTATTTACTTTATTTCATCAATTTCTAAAACTCTAAAATCCATCAATATAAGCCAAAACAACAAACAGAACCATGATCAGAACGGCTAATAATTTTATAACTGACAGCAACATAACCCCAAATGAGAAATGAATAAGGAAAAAGCGACAACGACTCAAATACGTTTACCAAAATTGCACACGAAACTAATGACTGAGAAACAGAAAGCCCTCCAAACCTCGGGCTAATATCAGTTTCTCCATAATATAACACCGACTGGCTGTGATGCACATGACAAGACAATTTGGTAAGAAGCTTTCTGTTATTTACACTCGAAGACCAACTGACGAAATAAACCTTAATTGACAATGTAAATAATGCCTGAAACTTGACAACTTAAATAATGTATGTAATGTAAAATTCGTAGTATTCGGTGAAATGTATTACTTGATCCTCCTTGACCGAGAATTCCTTTTAATTTCAATGTCCAAACAAGCTTCAGATTCACATGCATTATATGCCACAGTATAATGGTCGCTAATAGTATAATACTCTTTATAACGTAGGTTCGAGTCAACTGCGTTTCTGAATTTTCCTTAATGAGAAGCGATTAAACCCAAAATGTGAGCGCAACACTATACATTGATTTCCCGTGCCTGAGGGAGATATGAAGATTTGTTCATCCAAGAACAATTTCACGAGGGCTTCGCTTGAGGAAATATGACTTTTCGAGTGTGAACAAATCTTCATATCTCCCTTAGCCAAGGAAATGAATGTTTTATTCCACTGCATATACTTTTGTTTTACTTCTGAATAAAAGATATTGTTTAAATAATTGTTTTATTGTCCGTTTTTTATATAACAAAACACAACATACACAGTGATAATCAGTACCGATAAAATGTAATTATTCATTTATTTCTGTTTGTTTTTTTATCTGAAATAATTTTAAAAACGAAATTACTATGCTATCTTTAAAAAAAAAACATTAAAAATTTTAAAACATTAACCGCGGTAACTTCATACAAGCCAATCCCGACGTTCAGAATGGAATATGATACTCGGAAGGAATATGAAGTTTTGTTTGACGTCACGTGGAATAGTTTCAACCAATAAAATGTTGATTTTGCTATAAAATCAACATGCAGTGGAATAATGCCAACTGGTAAAACACCTGTTTGTTTTGAATAATTTAATAGTAAAGAAAATTGGTAAAAGTTGTCATAGTTTGTATTTTTGTTGTGTCGTTTTACCACCGTCAAAGGGAATTGGAGGGTTTGCGCCTTAAAACATATTTAACCTCGACACATTCTTAATGAACTGTCCCAAGGCTGTAGCCTATAGTTAGGTGGTTGTCGTTGGTTCATGCCTGTCGTATTCATTTTCATTATTTGTTTTGTCGTAGATTAATTAGGCCGTTAATTTTCTCAATTGATTTGTTTCATATCTTTCAAGTCGGGTCTTGTATAGCTGTAAAGTAAGTTTCATTCTTATTGTTGATGACTTTTCAATTTCCTCTTTTCCTTACATCTACTTCATTTAAACTTTGGTGGATAGATGTCTCATCCTATAACATGTCCTTTATTTTGTATAAAGGATACTTAATGATGACGTTCGTTCATCAAGACAAAACAAAACAAAACTGTACAAGCTGACATTTAATAGGAAGTGAAATTCGGTCCGTGAATATGATTCCGTAATATATACAAACTACCGCAAGACGTTACTATTATGTAACGTCACACGTCGTTATTAGTAACGTTAACAATTCTGTCTGATGAACCGTAGGAGATGCGATGAAAGCGCTAACAGAAATAATGTACGAATTATAATGTGATTGTTTGTGTTTTTTAATTTTAAACTATATTTTCTGTACCAAGGACTTTTATTTATCAATATATATATTATAGATCACCTCCTGGGAATTATCCTAGACAGAAATACTTATTTGAACACAGTTGGTTCTGAAATACGAAGGAGACAACGACTATTTGTCATAAATGATATGATCACCAATGCATGTGTATCTGATCATACACAAATATCCAGTGGAAGTTTATCTGAAGGACTTGATTTACCAGGCAGTGACATGGATGTAATGTACCTAAATAACAAGTTCCATGTTATTCAGAATGAAATTAATATCCAACACCCAATGCGCTGTGATACATTTGTTATGGAGACAGATATAAATCATCCGGATTTACTAGAATAAGAATGGTAGCACAATCAGATAGGAAATCTAGCTTTATTTTAAAATGTTTCGATTGTCCACCAGGTAAATGTACTGGTAAATGGTTTTACCTAAATCAAACCGCCTTTTATAATATGTGTAGGCGGCAAATTATGAATACGCAGATATTTGTACACGGTCCGTGTTTTGCAAACGAAGACCAAACGATAGATATTGCATTCTGCATACGGAGTAAACATCTACCACACAACGCAATTCCATGGACATCCGTCATCGCAGACAATGGCCCCTACTTTCATAATTGACAGGATCATAAATAATGGATGCTTGTTAGTACCTATAGGACCTAAGACCGTATCAGATGATACATTATGGAGAGTATCGTTCTCTGTTGCAGAAAAATACTTGTATATTCTTTCAATTTTACTCAACTATTATGTTACGCATTACTTAAATTAACATTAAAGCGTATCGTTAACACACACAATGATGTCAAAGACTTGTTGTGTTCCTACTTTCTGAAGACGGCTTTATTCCGAAGAGTCGGATATAGAAAATTTCAATTATCCACACTGTATTCTAGATTTTCTCTCTGTCTTGATAGATTAATATCATGGGTGAACATATTATACCGTCCGAACTATTTTATACCAGAACACAATATGTTCGTAGGAAAGATCAATAAGAGTAATCAAAAAATACTTTTATGTGTACTTGAGAGTATCAAGTTAGGAGGGATTGAGGGGTTGATAACTAGTGTATTTTCGCCTGAAAATGAAAAACCCAGTTTGTCAAGTACAAATAGTGAATCTCTGTCCGTTATGTTAAACTTCCTATTTTACAGAATTCATACAGGGGAGTTGACATCGGACATTTTAAAGTTGTATGAAACACTTGCATTTACTAAATTTTTACTAAAGTCCGAATCGTCCACATTTATTATTAATGTATGCAAACATCAGTATGCCAAAATCAGTAAACATGTAGCACAGAAAATATCACCGCCAAACACAATAGATAACATGTACAACATACGCAAATGTTATCATAAACATTTACAAAACGGCACGATGACAGATGCTGTATCGGGTTGGTTGTTATATTATGTCGTTTTATTATGTAACGGGACAGTTCAATATAACACTAAGACTTACGGATTTTGTTCTGTCAAGATGTTCCCCTAATATGGTGTTTAGATGCAGTGAGCGAAGCTGTGGACATAGAAAAATGTACAGACAAAATATACATTCTTCAATGACTTTAAATTACAGGATGAAAATGGCTATCGTAAGAAATGTCAGGTACTGTAAGGACTCATCATTAATACCAGAAGAACTAAAACTAGAGGTTGAAACAAAACTAATAGACATACCGCCTGTTGTAATGTCATACTACCTTAGATTTTTATGCTATCATCACCTAATGATATCGCCAACAGACAAAAGTCTTTACGTCATTTACATTTAACAGTGAAACATGAATATTTAATTGAACCCGAATTTTTTTCTGATTCAATAACAATAGTTGGAGTATGCTATGAGATATCGGGTGCTAAAGACACAGCCTATCAGTGATATGAAGAAGCTTTGCAAGTGGACGATTGGATAGCTAGTACCGCACAAATAAGAAAATCAAAATTAGATGGCAGCTATTGTGGACTTTGATAGTTATGAAGTCATACATGGGTTTACCTTATCGTGAATCTCACTTTCTTGTTAATTATAAGACGCTAATGTTGATGATACTGACATAAAACAATATGCATTACATGATGTATGCATAAAAGATAATTATAATTATGTTATGCTTATATTGATTCATAGTTCGAATATAATATGATTTATCAGTCGATGCTGACACAGGTTATTGGTGATACAAGAGAGCTTTACAATGTAGCCAAACATCAACATTAAGACAACTCAAAATTGCCTTCTGATAGTCATTTTTTCATTGCAGTTGTGAAGGCTAATTTGATTTACCCTTAAAAAAATGATATAACGTATATATAAAAAAATATGTAGTACGAATGCCAATGAAACAGCTCTTCCCAAGAGACCAACTGACACAGACATTAACAACTATAGGTCACTATAAGGGTTTCAACAAAAAGCAAAGCCCATACTTCTTAATCAGCAGTGCCTAAAACTTCATGCATGTTGAGGACGAGAAATATTAGACAATACACACAATAGGAAGGTCCTGTAATATACGACGTTCAGGATGAAGATCGAGAAATGATCGATTGCCAGCGGAGAATACGGGTATATTGGATAAGGATATTGGCTATATAACAGGCCTCCTCTTGACGACTTAAAGAGTTGTTTCAAGGTTCTACATGTTAAGAGTGCTTACAAATATTTCTAACTGAGGCATAGGATTTAACGACCACATTATGATACTTTCCTGACAGCTAAAATGACAACCAACCTTGTTTGATTGAGTACAGCCATTTCAATTGATATTTTATAGTGTGCCTTTCTATGTTGTGATGTAACACTATTGTTTTTAGATAAGGTTGAAGGTTGGATCCTATCCAAACGTTTGAATCCGCTGCATTTGTTTGCACCTGTCCTAAGTCAGGAATCTGATGTTCAGTTGTTGTCGTTTGTTGATGTGGTTCATAATCGTTTCTCGTTTCTCGTTTTTTATATAGATACATGTATGATCGTTGGTTTTCCCGTTTGAATGGTTTTATACTAGTCAGCTTTTGGGGCCCTTTATAGCTTGCTGTTTGGTGTGAGGCAATGCCCCGTGTTAAAGACCGTATTCTGACCTATAATGATTTACTTTTACAAATTGTGACTTGGATGGAGAGTTGTCACAATGGCACTCATACCACATTTTCTTATATGTATATATGATATTTTTTAATTATTACAGATTGAATTATGTTAGGTGTCAATATTATATGGTCAAATTGTTGAAACTCTTAATTATCTAAATTATTGAAAACTATCATTCTGCTTTGACAATAGGATCTTGGCGTAAATTTAATACATCCATTCGGACTAACCTCAAGGTGTATCTAATGCATATATTTTGAATTTCAATTTTGCAGCAACTAATCCTACGACTTTGAAAGTCAAATTAAAGAAATGTTTTTCGCACTACTATTGCTTGAAAGAAGTAAAATAAAAAAAATACTGCACTCCGAGGAAAATTCAAAATGTAAATTCCTTAATCAAATGGGAAAATCAAAAGCTCAAATACATCTAAAACATTAAACAAATGGGTAACAACTGTCAAATCCGTGGCTTGCTACAGGCATTTTCGAAAGTAGAAAATAGTGGATTTTTATAGCTTGTAAAATCTCTCCCTTGTATGACAGTCAAATAAAAATCGATTATATTGACAACAATGTGTGAACAAAAAAAAAAAAAAAAAACAAAAAAAAACACATGATATGTAAAAATGTCACAGATATGGATATAGCATCCAACATTGTGTTATAATCACAATCACTATGAACAGAAACAAATTATGTCAACAAAGAAATAAAAGGCATATAGACAAATCAAATAAGCAAAAAACGAAAGACAAGAATACAAACAATTTACCATAGCAAAATAACATAATGATGGGATGTATAAGTACGGGTCACATTAAATGGATATTACCAAAAAAAAAAAACATACTAAACAGTAAAAGTAATAGTTTCCAAAGACAGATACAAGAACACTTTAGAATGTAATTAATATGATAAACAACGTCAGTACCTAGTAAAGTTGATACCGAATGTTAATCAACAACGTCTTGATGACCTATGAACTTTTGTACACGTTTTTTTGACATAACCCTGGTTCATCAACATTTTGCTCAGACACTAGTGACATTTTATAAAATCTGAGTAGCAGGTGTAAGCTCTTGAATTACTAATGCATTGTTAAATGTATATCCCATATGTAGGTGAAACTGCACTTTGACCGTAAAAGGACAGTGTTTATACTGTAAATAGCACACAATCAGTTAGAGCTTTTCATAAAAATAATAAGCAGAAACTCGTTGAGCTAACTATGAACACAATGACTTGTACATCTCCTTATACAATGTAAAGCGCAAAATAATTCGTTCTTTATAATTGCAACATGCAGTACCTTAAAACAAGATCAGATCAGACTTAGGGTCAATTACATGTCAAAGTAATTAATTACATTTTATTTACATTGCTTTTTTAATGTAATTAATTATTGCTTGAGTTACCATTTACAAACATTTACAATATCTCTTTGTATAAATATATATTGGTAATTGGTTAGAACGTAAAAAGAACTTCTGTACATGGTGTCTTTATCAAACGTGTGCAATTACATCAAACGTATCAGGGACCAAAAGAAAAAAAATTAAAACATTTAGTTGGACTGTTGCAAGTGACCACTGGGAAATGTATGTAAACAATTAGGAATGGAGTGGGTTTCGGAAGATGATTCAGTAAAGTTGTGTTTCATTTTCTTCAAAGTGTACTTATAAAAGTGTTTATACATTTCATCAGAAGTTTTCTATCTATTTGTTTTAACACATAAAAAGGAAGTTATCATCTGAACAAGTGCTTTTAATTTTGTTTACCGGGAAGTTTGTTTCCTCTTAGTTTCAGCTTCTCTTAACGATTTCTGTTGATTTGACTGAATATAAGCAAACACAAATTAACAATGAGGGCTGTTTTCTGCTCTTTGGTCTGATTGTTGTCTTTTTGGCACATTTCTTATTTCCATTCTCAATTTTAATTGTTAGTCGGAAATATGTTGGTATAAAGTAATATGGATAAAGATATATTTTCTGGGGGTTAATTTTTTGTTAACTTGGTAGCTGACTTACAAGCTTTACATACAAGTTCTTTTGTCTTTAACTCTGCTTTTGAATTGAATACCCTAAGTAACCGGGAGACGGATTGATTGATGTTTATGTTTTGTCAAGAATAATTTAACAATAAATACTTTAAAATGTCCTGTAATAGAGATCAATGTATCTACACAAGACATCGGATTCACCGTCCCATTCTTATCCATATTCATTACGCACGAGCCACACAGACCACCGTCAAGGTTTTTTTTTATTCCGGTCGGTAGGAGACCAAAGTGATCATATTTCCATTCCATATTTTCAACTTAACCTAATGTTTTATTAGATCAAGGTAAATAAGTATGCATACAGGTTTCATATTGATTAAACATGTAGAGATTAACTAGGGTAACGTGTCAATCACGAAACACATGTCATCTTTAAGATTCATTTAACGTTAATGCATCTCCAGTTATATCGTTTTTTTTGGAACAGTGTTAAATGTATAAAGTTTGAGCGCTGTACAATGTATTCTCCAATTAACTTACAATATATGGTTCTAAAAGGCAAATAGAAGAGTTTTTGTTTACGTAAAAGTGTTTAAATTCAACCATACTTTGTGATTTACCTATTTGGGATATCATACCAATTTGTTTACATGTTTGTCTTTTTTCAAAAAAAGCTGGATGTATGTGGTAGGTAGTTGAACAATCAAGTATCTTTAATAATTCTTTCTGTCCTTTTTGATAAGAATGAACTATACATTGTACCCTGCGCTATTTACTGTGTTTGTTTTTCTCACAGAAACAAGGTTTACGTAGTTAGTTTTGTTCATGTTCAGTGTTTGGTTTTGTCAAAAATAACTGTATTTGTCGCTAACAATTATCACGAAATATACCACGTGCTTTTTTCATGTTTTCACTGAGGAATTGGATAAATATGATGAGATTAGGTTATTCCCCATTTCCATTCTCAATTCTAATTCTATGGTATGATCAATTAATTTTGATAACGTCTACAGTCCTTTTCAATTATCATGATGTTTACCATGGGCGTGTTATTTGTATTCTTGTCACAAAGAATGCTAGTGTCAAGTATCATTTTATGAACTATTTATAAAGTTTGATGAATATCGAGGTACTTATAGATTATAATAAGAAATACCACGTTATTTCTTATTCGTCCTTTTTCATGATTAGTCGGACGTTGGTGGTTTGTTAGTATGTAAATTTATGTTGATCATCATGAAGCATACTAGTATTCAGGTAGATTTTCATCATTCACATGTGTATCTTCTAAAATAAATGTACTTGATGATGTGGAAGCTGATTTAAATAAAGGCAACAGTAGTATACCGCTGTTCGAAATTCATAAATCGATTGAGAAAAAAAAATCCGGGTTACAGACTAAAACTGAGGGAAACGTATCAAATATAAGAGGAGAACTACGACACAACAGAAACACAACATTAAAATGTAACACACACAGAAACGAACTATAATAGAACAATGGCCATTTTCCTGACTTGGTACAGGACATTTTAAGAAAAAAAAAATGGTGGGTTGAACCTGGTTTTGTGGCATGCCAAACCTCCCGCTTTTATGGCAATGTTAAATATAACATTTAAATGACAAAATTACATGACAGGACTACAATACAAAAAAAAAAAAAAATAAATAAAAAATGGGAGAACATATAGGACAGAGAAACACACGAATAATAGCTAACAAAAGGTACCAGGTTTAAAATTTAAAACGCCAGACGTGCGTTTTGTCCACACAAGACTAACCAGTGACGCTCAGATCGAAAAAGTTAAACTACCTTACCTTCCGTTAGTCTGTTTTGATTTCTAAAGTCATCGGCCTCGAACAAGACTAAATAGACATGTTCAAAATTAAAATACATGTGTATATTCTAAAAATAGTTTAATTGAACGTCCAACGTATATTGCCGATAGCCGGATGTAGGTTTTTTTTATTTGTCGATTGTTGTTTAGTGCATATGTTGTATAATGTCGGATATAGGTTTTCTATAGTATTTAGTGTATTAGGGGCTTAAGATGTTGTATATACAATGTGTCTCAAAATAATACATGTGTACACATCTAAATGACAGAGCTGTTGTATCACTGAAATGTTGCACCATGGTACCCAAGGCATACATTGTTTTTTTTCAGCAACCGATTATTCAATATTTTAATTATGTGCTTATGCGGTACTTGACGGATAGTAAATCATGTTCAATTGTTTTGTTTTATTACCAACAAAATGGTGTTTGTTTTTCCCAGAATAACATGTTTACAATCATGTATACGGAAGTATTAGTGACTTTTTCATTTTTCCACATTAATTTCATTTTCAATAACATTGTAAAGTGACTGAAATCTACAAATATCTACCATGATTAATGAATTATACATTCGTAGAAAGTCAAAAATAATATGTAACTATGTACGCGTCTTTGAAATATATTTCTATAAATATACTCTCAGTGTATCAGTCACTAATCTTTATGAAAGGCTAGCATTTTTGCTGACGTGAGTGTTTCTTAAAATAAAAAGTGACCCGCATATATACTATTGTTTAAACGAAATATACGAAACTCTCCCTCTTAAATTATGAACTAGTTTTTAGCATGCGTCCAATGAATGATGGAATGCAAAATTTTACAAACTTTATCCATTCAATAGTAGTAAATACATGCAATAGTAGTGTACCGCTGTTCAATATTTACAAATCAATTAAGATAGATCAAATCAGGGTTACAAACTAAAAAATGTTCTCTTTTGATTTTTCATAGCTTAATCATTGACAAGTTTGAGTTCTCCAATACTATTAAAAAATAACAACGATTTTATAAGACTTTTACAGATGGCTTATAATGATACATGTAAAAGATTTATAAAAAGAAAAAAAGGTGTCAATGGGCAAAATTCCAAAAATCTGACAAAAGTTCCAAAACATGACAAGCTAACTTCCTTAAGAAAATACTACCAAAAAGTATGAATACTGATCAAACAGGGTATATTAAAACAGATTTATTGGATTTAAATATAATAAGTTACTATGAGGATGTATATTCGATTTAAGGGGCAATAGTTATTGTAGATTTTAACAAAGCTTTTAATTCATTGGAATTGGATTTTAAGTTAATCATTTTGAAACATTTAGGATTTAACGAATTTCAAAAATGTTTTGATTCGAGTGTCACTGATGAGTCTTTTGTAGACTAAACGCGCGTCTGGCGCAAATATAAAATTTCAATCCTAGTATCTATGATGCTTCTATTTATAAACTGGGTATAACAATATGCACTGGAATATAAACTTGTGGTATTAAAAGAGGATGGTTTTCAGAACTTTTTCAGGAATAGTGCAAGGGTGTCCCTTATCAGCTATCTTCTTCGCTTTATCTGTGAAGATCATGGCTTTAAGACTTTGAAAAAACAGAGATATCAAAGGGTTCGTAGCTAAACTATATAACTAAAAACAATAGCATTACAATTTCTCAATTAGCTGATAAAACGACTCTATCTCTCAGTAGTAAGAAACTTTCTAATCATTTTCTGGGTTTGTTTTCAATTAAAAAAAAGAGAGTACATAGATAGGAAAACTAATAGAACATTTAAAGCATTATGAATACAAATTGGTCACAATAGAGGAGAATGTGAAAATTTTAACTTGGAGAATAATATTGAGAAAATGTATAAATTATTTCATTAGAGGCGTTAACGTAATTTAACTTAAATTTGGAAAATACTAATTGTAAAAACATTAGTTTTACCACTTTTTACATTTTTGGCAAATGCATGTACAGTACCAGAGATATTCAGAACAGATATAGAAAGAACATGCTATAAATACATCTGGGATGGTAATCCAGATAAGGTTAAAAGAAATACCATGATTAAGTCGTACGAAGAAGGGGGATTACAAATGATTGATTAACAAAGTAATGATATGTCTCTGAAATCATCTTGGGTAAGTAAACTCATTAGGAATCTGATGTTCAGTAGTTGTCGTTTGTTGATGTGTTTCATAAGAGTTTCTCGTTTCTCGTTTTTATATAGGTTAGACAGTTGGTTTTCCCGTTTAAATGGTTTAACAACTTTTGGGGCCCTTTATAGATAGCTGTTGGATGTGAGTCAAAGCTCCGTGTTGAAGACCGTACTTTGACCTATAATGGTATACGTTTATGAATTGTGACTTGGATGAAGAATTGTCTATAAGTTAACTTTGTTTAAACTGTTTCAGTTTCCTTAAGTTTAGATTATTTATCGTTATTACATTTTGCATCCATCGTCAACCAGTCATTAATCTAGTATTATCTGTGCATGCTACTCATATTCGAATCCCAAACAGAATTGCTCATGCTACAGATGTACGAAAATCATGCTTAGTCGTACCCAATAGTTTAAAATCTGATGTTCTTCTGCATTGCAATGATTCAAAAGTAGCGGAGCGGAACACCTTGGACAACAGAAAACCCTGGACTGTGTGAAGCAGTCGTTCCTCTGGTATCACCTCCATTCAGACTGTATTGACTATGTTAAGTCATGCCATATTTGTAACCAGGATAAAAAGGCGCACATTAACCCCCGAGCTGCATGATAATACAAATGATTCGTTGCTACATTAAGAAGAAAAACAAGTTGTGTGACGTTGATTTGCCATTACTAACGATGGCATTACACTCAATAGTAAACCGACAAACCGGTTATTCACCCAATCGTATAATGTTAGGAAGAGAAACAATTCAGCAAATACAGTTACTGCTTGGAACTGTTCCTTGTTCTGTCGGGAAATTTGATCCCGATTCCTGGGTAGCGCATCTGGCAACATCATTAAATGAGGTGCATACACTCGCTCGTGAAAACCTTCAGACAACTGAACATCGACAGAAGAGAGATTATGATCTGCGACTGGCACAAAATCAATATCATACTGGAGAATTGGTGTACAAGATTGATTCATCAACTAAGATAGGACACAGTAAGAAACTTCGATCTCTATGGATAGAACCATATTTAGTTGTTTCAGATCAATTTCGGCTTTATACAATAAAAGATCGAAAGAGAGAGTCCGTGATTCACCATGACCGTTTGAAGAGATGTAATGACAGAGAGATACCATTGTGGTTACGCCGATTGAGACACAATCTGTTCAAAGACACAAGTTTTGTGCATGCTGACGAGAGTACAGATGAAGATACACTAACAAATCCTGAAAACGCCCTTCTTTATTCCGGTGGACAGCTGTTACAGTTATTTATCGATCAGGAGAATCCGAACGATGAGGCACCACAGGGGCTATTAGCCTCGTCTACTAATGATGGTTTTCTCATTTCAGAAGTTGCCAGTCAAAGTCTAGAGGTTCAGGGGACCAGGTCCCCGACCACCAGTCATGACTATCCATGTACCAGGAGGGGGCGAACATTTAAGCCTCCGGCTCGGTACACAGATTTCCAGTAGTTTTGTAAAACGTTGTTACGTAGTGTACATGTTGTATATAATATTGGATTGTATATACTTACGTTATCTTTTGTCTCTTGCAGTTTCCTCATATATGGAGGATGACGTTCTTTCATTAAGTGCTCATGGAGAGTCGATTGGTGATGACAGTTATTCTAAAGCAACAGAGCTTTCTGATATGATGGTCATTAATATAGTTGGGTATGAAGACATAACCGACGAACCATCTGATAACCGTGAAGTGCATGACGAAGGAATCTACCAACAGTATGTTCATAATCAGAGATCTGCAGGGGCCCCAGGTCCCGCACCGTATACTGTTACTGCATTAAGTTTAGAGGAAATTGAAAGTAATTCAATAACCACATTTAAAAGTCGGTCACATCAATGTTTTGTATGTGGATTAGTAACACATGGCAAGATGAGACGCCATGTCTTGAAGACACATTTGCCTTGGTATTGGGACACCACACACCGCATTTTGGAGCTGTGAAGTTCAAGAGGCTCAAGCCGGTTCTTTGGCGCACCGACATACAATGGAACATGGGGTAGAAAGTACCGTATTTGACGAAGATCATATGCACCTTTGGTGCCAGCTTATGTTGGGATCACTTCATCATATAAGGTCATGGTTATAATGTTCCACTCTTAACGATCTCTTAGACTATATTTTACAGAGAGAACTTTACACTTTCGTCAAAAACCAATTTTCATCACAAGAACTTCAACTTTTGACCTATTGGGCCGATGATTACTGTCCTTCATCTCATTTGTATATTAAACTGGGAACTGATAGCAGTTCTCCTGTCCCGAGTCGGTTCAGTGAAACAAGAAAGATTTTTACTACAGAAACAACGCTTGACATATGAAGGTGCTAACATAGCTGAGCCAATTTCACAGTCAGAGGATCAACTTGCGTTCGAGGATAGCCATTTTCATCTAGATCAGATACTAGGATGAGACTAAGAAACTTTCAACACTTACAATCAGTAGTGGCACCTGGCGGCTCTCAATATTTTTATTATGGAGTTGTAAATTATGTTTTCCCATCAAGATGGAACAACTGGGCTTGCACGTGGTGTTTACGTCTCTTTCGGAATACATCCACATCTTACTGCAGAAGGCATATCCAAGAGGCAGATTGATCAACTGGACTCACTGACAGATAGCCATTTATGTGTAACTAAGATGAAGTAGAACTCGATTGCACTCCAACCTGTATGTGTCGTCCTTAATCCTAGCAAGTGTAAAGAAGAGGCACGTCGTAATCAGGAGGAGGCCTTCGTACACATGCTGCTCTAAGCCAGGAGGAAAAATTTTCCTGTCATAATTCCTTGCAGAGATTGCGGTGACGGTTCAGCCGCCAAACGTACTTTTATAATACTTCACCATGATCTACCAGACTTGAAATTCTACCGCCACTATTTTGAAGGAACTATTGGGGAGATGACTGCTTGGCAACAACCACCAACTATAATTTTCGGTGTATCTGGGAAATTCATTAGGGGCAAACCCGGTTTAGAAGTAATTTCTAGGATCCGCCACACCAGCTTGTGCTTGAAACTGATTCGCCGTTCTTATCCCCGTTCGCATGGTGCCAAGTAAACCACCCATGGATTCCATTGTCTGTGCTGATGTGGACCGTTAATGACAATGCTCTGAAATTCTTTCAGATGCCAAAACAAAAAGAATAGTGTCGAACAGTAGCTATCTATTCTAGCGCATTGGATTATGTTTCCTAAGAGGAAGAGACATATTTTATTCCTAGGAACGTTTATTTTTGCGTATTTCAACTATATATCCTATCGTATTGGATAATGCTTCCAGAGAGGAAAAGACATATCTTATTCTTAAGTCCGTTTATTTTGTGTATTTTATGAACTCTGAATCTTTACTTGTATTTAGAGGAATATAGAACTTTTATAATGTGGATTTATGCATGAACTTTTGTGCAACTGTATGTGCAAAATGAGACCAATTTATTACGACATTACTATATGGATTACTTTTCACAAACAGTGAGTTATTTCTAGTCGTTTTATTTATCCCTGGTCTGGTTCTACTGAGATGGGGCGATTGTGGTGCTGAACACCAATATATAGTACTGAACCAATCCATGTTTTATATGTACCTTATCATGAATCCGTGACGTTATACACATAATGCTACATTTCGACTCTTCACCTATAACCACATGCATTGATCGTATATTGACATTATTGATTGTATTGATTGTTTATATTATAACTTGTTCTTTGTGTATAATTGCTGTATCACCTGAATAAACCCTGGTGAGTTTCATATATTATTTTATATTATTAGTATATGCTCGGATCTCACTACAAATTGTGAACATACATATATATCAGCAGCTGACTTCTAACCTGGGTAATCAATGGAATGTTACATGATACAAGAAAAGCTTGATCTCTTGAGATAACAATGTAACAAGCATATTTGGTGAGTAAATATATAATGATGTTTGAAAGAAAAACAGATAAGAAATAAAATTACTAAAATATGTCATTTGACTACTGGAAAATGTATGAATTAAAAGGCAGAGAAAGGTTTCCAATTATGATTCACTTAATTTGAGTATGATTTTCTTATGATCTTAATCATCAAGTGATTAACACTTTAGCTTAGTGACCGCCCATCCTGTGTTATGTACTTACAAAATCAGATAGCCTCAGCACAAGTATTTACAATCAGGAAGTTGTTTCTCCCTTTATTTCAGTTTCCCTAAACTTCTACGTTTAATCATGAAAGAAATATTAATAAGCAACAAGTGAACACAAGAAGCTCTGTAATCAAAGGTAAGACATATATCTTTAATAAAACATGCATTTCAGGAGATGTGTACCCTGTCGACGGAACCGGTGTCGGTCTTTTTGAAGTTCAAGGGATTACCTCAGTGTTTGTTTGTTACTTTGATTTGTTTCTACTTCAATCTTCAATTACTTTAATATATCCTACAAATAAATATATTCTGTTATCATCGAATAGTATAAGATCACATAGAAAATGTATGCCAACAAAGTATTTCATCTACTTACTTATACAGTTATTACAACATACTCAACTAAAGCCATGAAACGTTACTACAAATATATGTTAGAACGTATTTTGAATGGAACTATAGTAAATTATAGCTAAAATGTAGAACCAACTCCTATACATGGACTCATTATTTATATAATTTTAATATTGTACATTAATATAAAACTTTGAATTCATTGTATACATGTATTTAATCCATAATTGAATCTATGTAATAGCATCTTTCTAACAGTCATCATGAACAGAAACTCCAGAAACCAAAAAAAAAAAAAAAACAAACTCTGATGATGAAAATCTATATGGCATACAAAAAACAACGTACTGGGAAATATACGGAGTAAAACGTTTTTCGTACTGTGGGAAGCGTAAGTTTACACCATTAATGTACCAATCTTTAAATGGAGGAATGGTGATCTCAAATGATGTGTTTGGACTTACAACCAGTCAATTTGATCGAATGTATAAAGCTTGTTTGGAAAGAAGGAAAACAAAAGAACAGTGGATATTGAACCTTAGATATCCAGACAAATCTTCAAAAGAATATTTGGAATACTTAGAGAGGTGTACAGATTGCAATACAGGTATTTACTTTATTTCATCAATTTTGAAAACTCTAAAATCCATCAGTATAAGCCAAAAACAACAAAAAGCACCATGATCAGAATTGGTAATGATTAACTGACAGCAACATAACCCCAAAAGATAAATGACTAAAGAAAAAACGACAATGACTCAAATACGTTTACCAAAAATTGCACACGAAACTTATGACTGAGAAACAGAAACCCTTCCAAACTTCAGGCTAATTTCAAATTCTTTATAATGTAACACCCACTAGTTTACTACTGGATGTGATGCATATGACAAGACAAGTTGGTAAGAAGCATTCTGTTATTTACCCTCGAAGACCAACTGACTAAATAAACCTTAATTGTCAATGTAAATAATGCCTGAAACTTGATATCCGTAAAATTTGTTGAAATTGCTTCCTTGGTTCTCCTCGAAAAGAAATTTATGTTTTAAATACTTGCCGTGATACTCACGACAACACAAATTGATAATAAATGTTTTTACAACCGAAGACCAATTAACGAAATGACCTAAATTGACAATTTAAATAATGTCTGTAACGTAAAGTTCGTATTATTCGGTGCAATGTATTACTTGATCCTCCTTGACGGAGAATTCCTGTTAATTTCAATGTCTAAACAAGCTTTAGATTCAGATGCATTCTATGCAAAAGTATAATGGTCGATAATAGTACAATACTCTTTATAACGTAGGTTCGAGTCAACTACGTTTCTGAATTTGCCTTTTAAATGAGACGCGATTACACCCAATATGCGAGAGCAACAAAATACATTAATTTCCTGTGCCTGAGGGAGATATGAAGATTTGTTCTTCCATGAAAAATCGTATTTCACGAGTGCATCGCCCGAGGGAATTATGACTTTTCGAGGGTGAACAAATCTTCATATCTCCTTAGCCAAGGGAAATAAATGTTTTATTCCACTGCTTATACTTTTTTTTACTTGTGAATAGAAAATATTGGTTTAAATAATTGTTTTATTATCCGTTTGGTTTTACATACACGTTGGTAATCAGTACCGATTAAACGGTAATAACTCATTTATTTCTGTTTGTTTTTTTATCTGAAATAATTTAAAAAAAAAAAATTACTATGCTATCGTTAAAAAAAACCGATTCAAAAATTTTAAAACATTAACCGCGGGTAATGTCACACACTGCAACCTCGACGTTTAGATGGGAATATGATACTCAGAAGGGAATATGAAGTTTTGTTTGACGTCACGTGGGATAGTTACAACCAATAAAATGTTGATTTTGCTATCAAAATCAACATGCATTGGGATAATACCCTTTGGCTATGTATGCCACCTGGTAAAACACCTGTTTGTTTTGAATAATTTAATAGATTATAAATAGTAAACAAAAATGGTAAAAGTTGTCATAGTGTGTTTTTGTTGTGTCGTTATACCACCGTCAAAGGCAAATGGAGGGTTTGCGACTCTAAACATATTTAACCTTGAACAATCTCAATGACCTGTCTCAAGGCTGTAGCCTATAGTAAAGTGGTTGTCGTTGATTCATGTCTGTCGTATTTATTTTCATTTTTTGTTTTGTTATAGATTAGACCGTTAATTTCTCGATTGTTTTGTTTCATATCTTTCAAGTCGGGTCTTGGTATAGCTGTAAAGTAAGTGTTTTTCTCATTGTTGATGGCCTTTCAGTTTCGTCTAATGCCTTACATCTACTTCATTTGAACTTTGGTGGATAGTTGTCTCATCCTACAACATGTCTTTTATTTTGTATCAAGGATACTAATGATGACGTTCTTTCATAAAGACAAAACAAAACAAAACTGTACAAGCTGACTTTAAATAGGACGTGAAATTCGGACCGTGGATATGATTATCGCAAGACGTTGCTATTAGGTAACGTCACTAGTCGTTACTATTAACGTTAACAATTCTGTCTGATGAACCGTAGAAGATGCGGTGAAAGCGCTAACAGAAATAATGTTCGATTTATAATGTGATTTTCTGTGTTTTTTATTTTTAAACTATATTTTCTGTACCAAAGACTTTTTATTTATCAATATAGATATATACATATATTTAATTATAGATCACTTGCTTTGGCTCGGGAATTACCCTAGACAGAAATACTTATTTGAACACTTGGTTAACACATTTGGTTCTGTAATAGATATACGAAAGAAACAACGACTATTTATCATAAATGATATGATCTACAATGCATGTATGCCTCATTCTATCCAGTGGAAGTTTATCAGAAGGACTTGATTTACCAGGTAGTGACATAGATATAATCTACGTACGGAACGAGTTCGACATTATGCAGAATGTAAGCAATATAAAACACCAAAAACATTGTGATACATTAGTTATGGAGACAGATATTAATCATCCTGGATTCACTAGACTCAGATTGGTAGCAAAAGCGGATGAGAAATCTGTCGTTTATGTACAATGTTTCAATTGTCCACCAGGTACATGTACCGGTAAATCGTCGTATCTACTTGTAAACGACTTTTTTGATTCTTGGAAGAGTATAATTGGTTCACTGGTATTTGTACACGGTCCATGCCTATCAAATCAAAATCAAACGATTGACATTGCACACTGCAGACGGAGTAAACATCTACCTCAAAACGCAATTCCATGGGCATCTCATCATCGATCTCAATGGCCACCTATTTTTGTAATTGACAGGATCATACATTGCGGATGCTTGTTAGTACCTATAGAACCTACGACTGTATCAGATGAAAGTTTATGGAGAGTGTCGTTCTCTGTGGCAGAAAAACTTCTAGTACATTCGTTTAATTTTACTCAACTCTTATGTTACGGTTTTCTTAAATTAACATTAAAGCGTATAGTTAACACAAATAATGATGTCAAAGAGTTGATGTGTTCATACTTCCTGAAGACGGCTTTATTCTGGGTCTCAGAGTAGTCGGATATTGAAACATTTCAATTGTCTAAATTGTACTATTGTTTTTCTCTCTGTCTTGATAAATTAATATCATGGGTGAACACATGTAACTGTCCGAACTATTTTATACCTGAACACAATATGTTCCAAGGAAAGATCAATCAGAATAACAATAAGATACTACTAGGTGTACTTGAGAGTATTAAGTTTGGAGGGATTGATGGGTTGGCAACTAGTGTATTTCCGCCTGACAAGCAAAGTCACTGTATATTAAGTACAAATAGAGAATCTCCGTCCATCAATTTAGACTTCCTATTCTACATGGTTAATACATTGTATTTGGAGTTTCCAATTGACCTTTCAAGTTGGTATAAAAGACTTGCATTTACTAAATCTTTACTTAAGTTCGAATCATCTTTATTTATTATTGATACATGTAAATATCATTATGCTAACATCATTCAAATGGTAGCACAACTACTACCACCGCCTAACACAATAGGTAACACGTACAACATACACAAATGTTATCAAAGACATTTACAAGACAGTATAAAAAAAGATGCTGTATCGGGATGGTTGTTATACGCGTCGTTCTATTATGTAACGGGACAGTTCAATGTTACACTTAGACTGATAGATTTTGTTCTGTCAAGATGTTCCCCTGATATGATGTTTGGATGCGATGAACCAGGCTGTGTACATAGAATCAAGTACAGACAAAATGTACATTCTTCAATGACTTTAAATTACAGGATGAAAATGGCTATCGTAAGAAATGTCAGGTACTGTAAGGACTCATCAATGATACCAGGAGAACTTAAACTAGAGGTTGAAAGAACAATGATAGACATTCCGCCTGTTGTAATGTCACACTGCCTCAGATTTTTATGCTATCATCATCTTGGTGATATCATCAACAGAGAAAAGTCTTTACGTGATTTATATACTACAGTAAAATATAAATATTTAATTGAGTTGTCACAATATTTATCTGATTCAATAACAATAGTCGGAGTATGCTATGAGATATCGGGTGCTAAAGACACAGCCTATCAGTGCTATGAGGAAGCATTGAAAGAGGACGATAGGATATCTATTACCGCACAAATAAGAAAATCAAAATTAGATGGCAGCTTTTGTGGACTTTGATAGTTATGATGTCATACCATGGTTAACCTTATCGTGAATCTCACTATCTTGTTAATTATAATACGCAAATGTTGATGATACTGACATAAAACAATATGCATTACATTATGTATGCATAATAGATGGATATAATTATGTTATGCTTATATTGATTCATAGTTCGAATATAATATGATATATCAGTCGATGCTGACACATGTTATTGGTGTTACAAGAAAGCTTTACAATATGGCTAAACATTAAAATTAAGACAACTAAAATTGCCATCTGATAGACAATTTTTCATTGCAGCTTTGATCGATGATCGATTTACCCCTAAAAATGACATACCGTCTATATAAAAAAGAAGATGTGGTATGAAAGCCAATGAAACAGCTCTTCCCAAGATATCAAATGACACAGACATTAATAACTATGGGTCACTTTAAGGTTATTAACAATGAGCAAAGCCAATAATGCATAGTCAGCTGTAAAAGGCCCGAAATGACAAAATCTGAAGAACGGGTTGATTTGTATGCGGTATCTAATCCATTGACTATGGTTTAAATATACTTGTAAAGGCAAATCAAAAAATTGAAATGTAAAACAAATAAATCGTTTACATTAAGTTGCTTTAGTCTAAAATCATATATAAAATGAACTGGATGATTAAGTATCTTTACATACGAATAGAAAAAAAATCGGGAATAGGTCATGTTCGGTACTTAAAAGACCAGACGAAAATACTGAATTCAAACCACAAACAATATTATATACCAAAATATACAACCGAACCCCCCAAAAAAGAAACTATATTTGAATTACATTGAATAAATGAATGTTGGATGTATATTATACCGAGACATGTCGTATAACAATGATAATTCACACTCGACAAAACAGTCATTTTCAGGAGTATGTCACGTTCGGTACTTAGCAGACAGACGTTATAAATGTTAAACCACAATCTAAGACGCGGTAAATAGAGACAGACAACAGTGGTATACCGGTGTTCAAAAGTCATATGGTATATTTACATAATAAGTTTGAACATAAAAACACCTACTACATAGCGTACAAGAAGGCTCACATTCGGAAACAGTGAGCTGGATTGTAGTAACGGCGTTATCCGCTATGATATATGAAACGGATATTCCATAACGGTCAACCAACTCATGTTGTCGTCCGTAAAATTTAGGAAGGGATGATTTCAGCTTCACCAATTGTCAATCATCCACTAACAAAGAGTTCCAGAGTTTTAAGTAATATATGATCATATAAGACATATGCTGCTCATAGGATACACATTACATCACAACACAAAATGAAATATCATTACAAAAGAATAATGAAAACAAATATCTGAATATTTTATTACTAATACTTGAAAGTAATTGTTTTTATAAAATAACAATAACAAAATACATTAGTTTCATTTTTATGTTCTTTGTGTTTGATTCTGAGACTTTTAGGATATATTTGGGACAATTTGACATCTTATTTAACAATTGTTGTTATTGATTTTGACCTGGCGTCATCATGAATATTCTAAAATTAAATGTAAGAACTTATGGACCCTTTACCAGCCGATCAGTAGCGAAAGAGTTACCGAACCTTGTTGTGACTGATAGAGCTGAGTATAGCCTGTAAGTGAAAGTTTCAGTTAATACATGCATGACTTAAATTGTCACCCTTTTCGAACAGCTCTTCGCTATGTTTTGTAGTTTGTAGGCAACATTTCATTGATTTTTTATCATTTGTCATAATTTCATTTCTTTATTTCCATGACTTCAAACTGTAAGTGCAAACTTGCTTGGACAAAATATATTGAGTAGAAGCTTATAACTTATTGAATTTCCTTCATTGTTTTAATATATATAAAGAAAATCGATTTCAAATTTTGCATGGCGTCACATTGTGTTACATTACTTTACTGTTGGGCCAGTTTTGCTCATTTGTCAAGTTCATACGAGTACCTTCAATAACTTAAATGTTTACCGTTTACCCTAGAAAAATCACCTTTTGGCAAACATACCATATCTCCTTATTATAACATTTACATATGTGGTTTGAACATTAAAACAACTACTACTAAGCCTGGCATGTACCAGAAGAAAAATAAATAAATTCATCAGACTTTCACATGTGACTTCTGGGAAAAGTATCTTATAGAAAAATGAACATTGAGTGGGGTTTCGAAAGATTGTTCAGTAAAGTTGTGTTTCAATTTCCTTTAAGATGAACGTAGACAAGTGTTTTACACTTTTTATCAGAAGCTTTTCATCTCTTTGTTTCAACATAACTAATAAAAGATACCATCTGTACAATAACGTTTCAATTCGTTTACCAGGAAGGTTTTTTGGGTTCTTAGTTGAAAGCTTAATTAATTAAAAAAATATTGGAGTAAAAAACAGTTCTTGTTTTTCCAGGACTCCAATGATAACAAGAAAAGGTTTATAATTATCTTATCGGACAATATATATATCATCGAATAAAATAAGGTCATCTCTGAAAAGTTACAGTTGCAAAGTGTTCCTAATATATGCACAAAAATAACATTCCAGTTTATACTTAACATACACGAATCATATTCAAACGATTTCCCTGCATGAACAGCTTTAATCAACAAATGTGGTTTTTGGTGTGGGTTCTTGTTGTTCCTCAATCTTTATTTTTTATGTTGTGTATTTTGTTTAAGAAATAATTCATGGCAGCCGTAGATTTGTTTTCATTTAACCATGGGTTGGGCATTTATATACGATAATTTTATCCCGAGCGAGGGGTAAAATACGATTAAAAACGATTAAAAATTGTTAAATGAAAAAACAATCTACGGCTGCCATGAATTATTTCGATTCTAATAGGACAATAACGGTCATTTTGTCAATCGTGAAAGCCCTATATTATTATACACATGATATACCGTTTAGCTGTTCCGTTTTACACCGTATTTAAAACAGATTTTTTCGTTTTGTGATTAAAATTGTATTGAGTGTGACACATTCATCTCAAATAAAACAGGAAAAGTTATTTAGGCTTAATCAACGCAATAAACACACATTTAATACTAATAAGAAATAAACGCTTGTGACCGGGTCCGTTCGCCCTGATTCACATGCGCCCTAATACCTGTTCGCCCAGGGTTCATTCGCTATGTTTTTTTAAAGTATATTTGATTTTGTCTAGTTTATGAATGATTATTATTTCAACAAAATATGTCAAACTTTGTTGACAAAAATCGCCCTAGATTTGTATTGCTGCAACCAAATAGTTATTATCATTTGATTTGCATCGTAGAATACTGGAATATAATGTATTTATCTTTATTGATCATGTTGATATTAGTGAACAATTTATGCAGTATCATAATAAATGAATTTTGAAATCCTTTTCATGTTTTAAAATTCGCACAGTCATGTACAATATTAGGTCAATGTAAAAAAAATATATTATGTTTTGTATGAGACTGTGAAACTGTGGAGCTTATACCGAGCCCTTTCTCAATGTTGTGCCGAATAGAAAAAAAGTTTATATTTTTATGACATTGACCTAACATTGTTTTTATACTTCAACTTAAATTAATTCATTAGTTGCTATTTAAATTGTAACACGAAATTCAAATTTATTTGCATCTCTTTATGAACCACTGACTGTGGAAAAGTGTTCCGTGATGAAACTGACATTGCACAAAATAGAGGTGTTACTATATATAGAAAATAAACACAGCTAGTTGCTATATAAACAATGTTTTACTAATTCCAAGCAGACGATCTTAACCAAATACGATCCGGACTTTATTTTTATGTTGTATGTGACTGAGACTCTCTTTTATATAAGGTTTATAAATAAAGTTTGTTATACACAAGGCTTTAGATGTAACGTCGCTTATCTGCTACTTATATAGCCTACACAGCCAAACAGACGCGCTCAAATAATCAAGGCATAAAATATCGGTCAGATGAAGAATAATTTTAAAGTGACCACATTTCTATTCCCAAGTCTTTCTCGAAAAAACAATTATTGTAGGGAAATTGTGTTATGTTCACCTAAATTTTTTCCTTCATTGCTAAATTTATTTTATCTACACAAACAGCTTATATACCATACTCAACTATCCGGAAATATGTTTTGAGGATGAAAAACACGAAAAAGCAAAAAAAAAAAAAAATTGATTCATCCTATGAGCCCAAGAAAAAATTACATTGACTTATCTTACCTAATTTTGTTTTCACAATCATATTTAAACAAATATTAAACACTTATGATAAGTATATATCCATCTCTTTGTTAAAATTATGAGCTAATGAATTTTTTTTAGTGAAAGTATTGTTAATTTCCTGCAAGAATTTTTCTGTTTTTTTTTTAAACTGCAGTGTAAAATCATAAACATGGTATAGTGAGCAGAGGTAAGGTTTCTTTCATTACAGAACAAATTATTAGAAATCAAACATATATATAAATTATTATTCCTTGGAAACCAATTTTCGTGGATTTCTTTGGCATAGGTAAAGCACGAAATAAAATGTTCAACAAATCATCTATTTGTATGTATTCAGACTTTGGCAAAACCACGAAATTAAATTTCCACGAACATTTAAGTTTTCCTTAATCCACGAAAGTTGGTACCTACGAAAATAAATGAATCCACAGTAAATATTTTCATGTACAACTAGAAATAATGTTTCATTAGGTCAAAGTACATATAAAGAAATATGCATCCTGGTTTCCACGTTAGCAAAATATGGATAATAGAGTCTTACTCAACGTAAACGTCAACTTAGGAGGGTGTTAATTGTTTATATTTTAAATGTGTATATTTGGTACTAATAGGCAGATAGATGAGTTTTTGTTTACGTAAAGTTGGTTAAATTCCACCATATTATGCAATATATACCACCTATTCTGGATATCGGAAATATGCCTGTTTTCTTTTGAAAGGACACGGATGTAGGTTGTAATGGTGGTCAGTTGTACTGTCAAGTATCTGCTGATGACTCCTATCGGCCATATAATTTAGCATGAACTATACCAAGTGATATTTGTAGTACAATTCAATAATTTATATCACTTCCATATACAGATTAGGAGATAATTTACGATTGGCAATGCGACAACTAAATTCAAATAAAGAGGATGTCGAGTCAATTTCCTTTAATAGGAAGTATTTACTGTGTGTCTGTTTTTTCTCAGAGGACCATTTATGTTAACAGTAAGTATTGTCCAGTGTTAAAAATCATCAGTGTTAACAATGAATACATGCACTTCAAAGGAAATGAAAACCAAGTGTAAGTTAGAAACCAAACTCCATTCTTATCTGCAATACAGCTATTGCAGATGTGAATTTGTCACATGACATGAGGAATTACTGTATTGTTTGTAGCTAAAAATGCTCTGTAAATTTCACCTCAACTGAGCACATACGTTAATCGAAAACATGAAAAATATATTTTTTGTGTGTGTAAATTTTACCTGAATTTCTTGTGAATCTTAGGTTAACTTTAAAACTAGAGTGAGGTTTCGAATAAAGATTCACTAACATTGTGTTTCGATTTCCTTGTAATTATATTTATACAAGTGTTTAACAATTTGTTAAGTGACCACCCATCCTTGTTATAGTACGAACGACATCAGATAGCATCAATACAAGTATTTATTGTGTTTTCCTCAGGAAGTTTTCTCTTTCTTTGTTTCAGTTTCCCTTAACTCCTGCGTTTAATCATGCAAGAAATATTAATAAGCAACAAGTGAACACAAAGCGACCCCGGTGAAAAAAGGTAAGGCATATATCGTTGATAAAAAATGCATGAGACGTTTACGCTGTCGATGCAATCTGTGTCGCTCTTTTTGAAATTTCATGGAATCACCTCAGTGTTTGTTTGTTATTTTGATTATTTCCTTCTTAATCGATGTACGAGATGTAAATCACGATAATCGTCTACTATCTTAATATATCATGCAAGTATATATATTCCTGTTATCATCGAATAATATAAGATCACATAGAAAATGTATGGCAACAAAGAACTTCTACGTACTTAACATTACAGTTATAACAACATAGTCAACTAAAGCCGGGAAACGTTACCACATATATGTACGAACGTATTTAGAAATGAAACTATAGTAAATTATAGCTAAAATGTAGAAACCAACTCTTATACATTGACTTATTATTCATTTAATTTTAAATATTGTACATTAATATAAAATCTTGAATTCATTGCATACATGTATTTAATCCATAATTGAATCTATGTAATAGCATCTTGCTTACAGTCATCATGAACAGAGACTCCAGAAACCAAGAAAACTCTGATGATGAAAATCTATTTGGCATAAAGAAAAAAACATACTGGGAAATATACGGAGTAAAACGTTTTCCGTACCGTGGACGGCGTAAATTTACACCATTACTTAACCAATCTTTCGATGGAGGAATGGTGATCACAAATGATGTTTTTGGACTTACAATTAGTCAGTTTGAACGAATGTATAAAGCTTGTTTGGAAAGAAGGAAAACAAAAGAACAGTACATACTGAACCTTAGATATCCAGACAAATCTTCAAAAGAATATCTGGAATACTTAGAGAATTGTACAGACTGTAATAAAGGTAATACATTTGCAATATAATGTTCTAAAACTTAAGACCATGAAAGGGGTAAAGTTGGTTTTGATGTAATGCAAATCAAGATACAGTCTTACAAGGGTAAAAATGCCATGGTTTAATTCGAAAATCTTTTGTCAGAGACAAACTGACAATACCATTACAAAAATGACAACGACAAATAGACAGCAAAATAACTAAAATAGGAAATTACAAACAGACAACACAATATCCAAAAAGGAAAAATTCAAATACACAATAACACCATGGGATGGGCTTTGCTCATTATTGAAGGCCGTATGTTGACCTATAGTTGTTAATTTCTGTGTCATTTTGGTCTCTTGTGGAGAGTTGTCTCATTGGCAATCATATCACATCTTCTTTTTTTATATGTCTAAGAAAGGAGAATAACAGGCAACCCAATATTCAAAAAGACATGCTAAACAGACAATACCTTAACCAAGAAAGGAAAAAGACAAACAGAAAACACCATGATAAAAATGACAACGACAAACTACCAACACCAAGTCTAACAAAGTGGAATGACAAACAGACAACACAATAACCAAACAGGAAAAACACAAAGACAATGATAACACAGATGATGATAAGCCGCTTTTGATATTTACACTCTTAGACGGGATGAAGCAAACTGACAACATTAATATAAATAATGTCTGTGAAGTAAAATTTGTTGAGATGTCTCTCTTAACGATGTTCGCTCCACTTTTCTGAATTTTGCCAGCTTTTCGGAATCCTCGGATTTTATTCATGTATTGCAATAAAAAGAATCGCATGCTTACCATTACTTTTCTTTTCATAATATATTACATATAGATTGAACAAGCCATATTTTG
This sequence comes from Mytilus coruscus, assembly GCA_017311375.1. Taxonomy (NCBI): domain Eukaryota; kingdom Metazoa; phylum Mollusca; class Bivalvia; order Mytilida; family Mytilidae; genus Mytilus; species Mytilus coruscus. The sequence goes on along the minus strand of CM029606.1, from coordinate 43,417,447 downwards.
AAATCTTATAAAATCTTTATTATTTTTTCATAGTTTTTGAAAGCAAAAAATATGTCATTGTAAAATGCATGAAAAATCTAAGAAAATTAATGTGTTTCGAATAATACAACAGTTGACAATTAATATATTTAAAAACATTGAACTCACCAACGATACTTGATATCAACGTATAACTTTTAATGATAGTACATTTAATAGTTATGAATATAAGGCCGATGATAGCTTGCTCACGAGGACGTTATAGGCAACATGCTTAATACTGTTCCATTAGTTGTCATTTGTCATACCTGTCCGTTGCATGTACATACCACTCAACTTTAATACTATGATAAGAAAGATTGCTTAGCAAGAAACTAGTGGAGTTCATTACCTATGTACGAATGTAATTTACAATGTAATGATACATTAGTAAAAATGTATAAATGTTTTATAGATCACTTAAATTGGATTGACTCGAGGGAGAAATGCTTATATGAACTCCTAGTACAAATAGTTGGTACTGAAATAGATATACGAAAGAGACAACGACTATATATAATACAAGATAGGATCGTCAATTCATCTGGTTCGACTGCTAAAACACAAATATTCAGTGGAAGTTTATCAGAAGGACTAGATTTACCAGGCAGTGATATGGATGTAATGTACATAAGGAATAACTACAAAGTAATACATAATCTAAAAACATCAACAACTCAAAACATCGTGCTTCATTATATGTTATAGAGACAGATATTGATCATCCTGGATTCGCAAGACTCAGAATGGTATCAGCCGGTAATGGAGTATCCCCACAAGAACGATGTGGTCGTTGTCCACCAGGAACATGTACTAGTACACAGTTCTATCTACCAGTAAACACCTTTCTTGATTTATATAAGAAAAGCTTTCCAAACTTGGAGAAATTTATACACGGCCCATGTATATCAGACGCACAACAAACGTTTGATATTGCTTACTGCATCCGGAGTAAATATCTTCCTAACAACGCAATCCCATTCACATCTCGTCATCGATGTAAATGGCCACCTAGTTATGTTATTGACAGGATCAAAAACTGTGGATGCTTGTTAGTACCTATAGGACCAAAGACTGTATCAGATAATTTTTATGGAGAATATCTTTTCTGTGGCAGAAAAACAACTTGTACATTCGTTTAATTTCACTCAATTCTTATGTTACGGCCTACTCAAATTAACACTTAAGCGTATCATTAATACTAACAATGCAGTGAAAGGTTTATTGTGTTCTTACTTTCTGAAGACGGCTTTATTCTGGGTTTCGGAAGAAGTGGATATTGACACATTTCAATTGTCTAAAATATATCATTGTTTTCTCTCTGTCTTGAAAAAATAATATCATGGGTAAAGACATGTCATTGTCCGAACTATTTTATTCCTGAACATAACATGTTCCGAGGAAAGATCGATCAGAGTAACAATACGATACTAATGTGTGTTCTTGAGAGTATACAGTGTGGAGGGATCGATGGATCGATACTGCATTTATTTCTACTTGACAACGACCATCACTGTTTATTAAGTACAAAGGGTGAATCTTCGTTCATTCTGCTAGACTTTTTACTTTACAGAAATATGACTTACATGACAGACACTATACACAAAGGTTTTTCAAGTCTTTATAAAGCACTTTCATGTATTGAATATTTACTAAATTCTGAATCGTCCTCATTTTTAATTGACACATGTCAATGGTATAATGATAATCTCAGTCGAAAAATAATACAGCTACTACCAACACCAAATACAATAGGTAACAATTACAACATACGCAAATGTTATCATAAATATTTCCAACGCATCATTAAGACAGATGCTGTTTCGGGTTGGTTGTTATACGCGTCGTTTTATTATGTAACAGGACAGTTCAGTGTTACACTGAAAATAACGGATTATGTTCTATCAAGATATTCACCTTATTTGATGTTAACAAATTCTTCTTCTGTCGACTGTGTACTATTTAGAAATATTTACAAACATAATGTACATTCTTCTATGACATTTCATGAAAGACTGATAATAGCCACTGCACAGTATGTTAACTACATGAAACAATCACCATTAGTGCCAGAAGAACTAAGATTGGAGGTAGAATTTGACGAGATAAGCATACCACCTAATGTAATGGCACACTGTCTTAGATTTCTATGTTATCATCATCTTGGTGATATATCCAACAGACGGCATGCACTACATGTTTTATATGAAATAGTGACAAATAATAAAATTAAAACAACAAATACAAAGTCAAATGAATTAACAATACTTGGAGTATGCTATGAGATATTCGGTGATAAAGACATGGCATATCAATGTTATGACAAAGCTTTGCAATGTGATAAGTGTGTTTGTCCTTCAGCAGAAAAAAAGATCAAAACTCTTTGAGCTTTAACATAAACCTTTAGCAGTAAGAATAAATGAAGACAGCTACATGTAGCCAGTTTATATAATATAAGTCGGAAAAGATAATTTATATAACATACATAAGGAGTAATCTTAGCTTGTATCAGAAAAGTTATTTTTATAGCTTATTGTGCTAAATCATGTCATTTGCATGTACGGAGTGTTCCTTAAATAAAACCTATATATATATAACAAAATATTTGAGGTCAATTACATAAAGACACTTTCCCATTTTTGTTTGATAACTTCGTTGATAAATTCATAAAAGTCATTGCGAAACTAAGAATAGAACTCGTTCATAAAAAGTTGACTTAAATTGATATTTAAGACCACGTTTTGTAATATTACCTCAAACTGCTTCTTTTAAACCAATATGTTTACACACCACCTTATGCATTAACAAACCTGTGTTGCTGTTTAATTTATACAAATATAATGGTTTCGACTGACTGTTTACCCTCACACGTTACTAATCTGGGTTGAAGACTGAACAGCTATCAATTTGTGTCACGCTGTAGAAATACGGTGATAAGACGTTCCAATAGAATACAGTATCCTGAATAATATTTTGGAAAAAATTTTATCAGGTTTATTTATTTTTATTTTCGTCAATGAATTCGAAAATGTGAGACTAGGGGTCTAGTGTTATTTCGGTGGTGGCATGGATAATATATCCGTGATAAGGTCAGTTTAAGGGGACTTACTAGTGGAGGTTGATGATGTTTAGATTGCAGTTTTATTTAAATTTGCATGTCTCATGTCAATAAAGATTGGCCCTGTATCTTTAGTTATGCTTTTTTTTCTTAATTTGTATATTTTCTATTTCAACACCAGGATATCAGCATAGTGTTTGTACATTATTTACGATACATGTGTATATACGTTGAAGGTAAACTAACATATATTATATGTGTACATTTGTATTGACATTTTCAGACATTTTTTGTCACAATGTTGATTTCAAAGCAAAAATAGCACGTGGTATTAAAGATTAGAAAGGTTCTAATATTGTAAGCTACAATATGATAATACTATAATAATAAATAATGAACTTGTTATCTCTTTTCATATGTGAAATATTAACTGAATTGGTTTATTTTTACTTCTAAGTATACATATATTGAATTAAATGTTGAAAAGTGTTATTTTTTCATATATTGTAACAGATGTCTTTGAAAATGAAAAAAAATATTCATCTTTTTGTTTTATCGTTAGCTGATTTTTTGTTAAGATTGGTCATTGGTGAACTTGTTACGGAAATGTCTCTTGCATATTCAAAATCTAAAATTGCTTGTATGTTTTGAATTGTTTGTCGGTATACATTTGGTTTTACACAATTTGATGCAATTTCAAATTTTGACTACTTGAAAACAAATGCTAATGCCTTTGCAATGAAATGAATGGTCGTTGGTATTCATAATTTTTAGTGTTGATATCAGTAGTCATACAAACTGGAGGATAAAGTAAAATTATAAGGAAATAGAATGAAAAGATACAATTTGAAAGAAAATACTTATTTGAAAGTAATAGAGGATTCATATATGCAAAACACACAAAACTTTTTGGAGCAAAATACATTGCAATAATATACAACATCCAGTTTGAAAAATGGCATGCTTATTTTGGACGAGAGCATGTTAACAAGGTATGAATAGAAAACAAACACTGATAAGAATAAGAGACAAGCAAATACTGCTTTAAATTACTTTTACTATTAAGAACAAGAAAAGATCTTAAAAGTGAGACGACTACAAACAAAATCGAAATGTCAAGGAGAGCAACAAAGTCATTAGAGTTCATTTTTTAAATTGGCTTCCTAAACTGTTAATATAGGTTTAAATTGTTAGCTGATAATCTTTCAAATGATGCTGCGTCCTATCCCGGAGCGTGTTTGTAATCTGAATCAAATGTCACTCAGGTAGGAGGTTTAGCAAGCTATAAAATCAAGTTTTATCCATCATTTCCTATATACAGTGATAGATGCATTTTCCATGGTTAATTCCTATTCGTTTGATGTATTTGAGCTTTTGTTTTTGCCATTTGATTAGAGGCTTTCTGTTTTGGTTTTTCCTTTAAGTTCGGTATTGTGATTATGTTACTTTTTATATGTGGTTTGCCTTATTTTTTTAGTAATGTAATATAAACCGATCATTGTTTTTTTTTCTATTTAAATTTGCTGTACATTTTTGTTTCATTTCATGACTTCTTATGTGGCCTTATGTACATTGGTAAAAGCTTTCCGGTGACCTTTGAGAGCTAAAATCAGGTATCTGTCGTCTAGGTTCCTTGGTATCAAACGTCTGACATAAAACATTTCTATGAGCAGAAAAGTTGACCAAATTAAATGGAAAAATTTACAATAGACTTCCGGTGACATTTGAGAGCTAAAATCAGGTATCTGTCGTCTAGTGAGATTGGCGTTGATATCTTATTACATCTCTTGATTTTTTCTCGTTAAAAATATTTCATTCACTGATGAAAGGTTCCCTGATATCAAACGTCTGACATATAACATTTCTATGATCAGAAAAACCTTACCAAATTAATTGGAAATATTAACAATAGACCACGGGTCAATATGTAATTCAACTTAAAAATAAAGTTATTTTTGGAAAAAAATGTCATTCAATTACTGTTTCGATTTCCTTTGATAAAAATCTTTAGCACATAGATTTTTATCTCTTTGTTTCAAAATAAACAATAAACGATATGATCTGGATACAAGTACTTTACAGATCATTAACCAGGATGTTTTGATTCTCTAATGTTTGTGCTATTTTCACATTTCCTGACCGGTGTGAGAAAAATATTTCTCCTCACTAGTGAAAAACTGTTCCCGGCAAAGGATTGGTTGAAAATTAATTGTGACGTTTAATTTTCTTGTTTTCTTCTGAATTTTCTTATTGTGACGTCATGAAAAAAGGCGACCATGCCTGATGACGTAACATCAAAGTACACAACTTTCCTCAAATCTTTGAAAAGGAAGGATAAAAATCATTCAAGAAACAGATACAACTACTGTAACTTGTGTATTACGATTTTTCTCCACAGTTAAATTTTAATTATTTAAAAAGCTCGGCAAGCCTCGCGCTTTAAATATTAAAATTAAACTGTCTCGAGTAGAAAAATTCGTAATACACTTGTTGCAGTTGTGGAATCTATATTTCTCTTTTTGTGTGAGATTCATAAAACAACTGCTTTAAATAAGTCAAGTGATATTGAGATACTCGTCAACGAATGTTAATTCTGTATCCCAAATGACAGTTTATATATTTGCAGTACAAGTCGTCAGTCTAATACGTATATCCACTATTCCAAATGACAGACTGGTCGGTTATATCTTTGCAGTACAACTCGCAAGACTTATACATATATCCTGTATTCTAAATGACAGACTGGTTGGTCTATATCTTTGCAGTACAACTGAAGAGACAATAAAAATATCAGTTGAATTTGTAAACATGCTTTTTTATATATAGATATAGGAAGATGTGGTATGAGTGCCAATGAGACAACTCTCCATCCTAATAACAATTTATAAAAGTAAACCATTATAGGTCAAGGTACGGCCTTCAACACGGAGCCTAAATATATATATTTAGTTCATTTTTAGATCTTGATGTTGACCCTTAATAGTTCAAATTTGTATTATGAGAATTCTTAGGGAAACATCATGCTACATTTCTTCGTACCAGCTTGCATGGTTTTATAAACTGACAATTGTCCAATATTATGAAACATTTGACATGAATCATGTCTCAAATAATTGAAATATAAACATACGCCCACTACGAATTGTATAGATTATAATTTACAAACAAAGTTAGGTTTTGAGCTAAATTTCACTAAAATTGTTTTTCGATTTCCTTTTAATCTGATTGATAGGAGTGTACATCCCTTACTATAAAGCTACTCTTTTCGTTGATTAAAAAACATTAACAGATATGATCTAGACAATTGTTAAGATTCATTTTAGTAGGAAGTAGTGTTTGTCTCTTTGTTTCAGTTTCTGTAAACGACTGTGTTAAAAAATGTTAAATAGTGAGCAACGAATGCATATCCATTACCCCAATGACAAATTTGTTGGGTTATATCTCCATATATATATATATAACTACTTTAGTTATTTTTCTGTTTTTGTTGCAGTACAACTTATCAAGCAAGGTATATATCATCGAGTGAAATGAGATCACCCGCGCCCGCTTACAAATTTAAAAGTACACCTCTTTCAATACGTGCATATTGTTTGTCTTTGTCTAAAAAAAAAGATAATTCATAGAATTCGTTGTGTTTAGGATATCCCTTTTAGTCTATGGAAATGATTTTGCAATAAAAACATTAATTAATTGTGCATAACTCATGGCCAACTTATTTTTATACTCATTTGAGCATAACTCAAACATGACTTTCTCAAAGACAAAACAGATCTAAAAACGTCTTGGAATCGTCTTGAATATCCCTTTCTGATGTATAGATTACGTCATCTCACTTAAAATATCCAACTTCAACGGCAGTTTATATTACATATATCACCGATAAGTTAGGATTGAGAATGATACGGAACAGTTTAGTAATGAAATCGTGCAAATATGAAAAAAAAAAAAAAATGTCTGAGAGATCCGAAGAAAACCTGTATACCAATTCATCACTGGTAAGCTGCTGTCAATTAAAAAAAATCCGTTTTGTGGTTTCTGAAAAAAAAAACAGTTTCGCAAATATGTGTTGAAAGAAAAGAAGGAATACGAATTGATAGATAGATGTTCGTGTTCATCCCCTTCACATGTAGTCTTTTTGTATCAAAGCACATTTTGTTATGTTCTATATGGCAGACATAAATCAACCACAACCTTTTCTTAATTGATTGATACAGACATTTACAAAATTTGGCATGCTTTTGCATGGTTGTAATCTCTCAATCTTCCACCCAATATCTGCCAGTATTGTTACAAACGACCACACACTTACAAACAGTTGTTAAATGCTTAACTCAACAGAGTGAAAAGACGAGTAAACATACATGTTCCAGTAGTGAGGAAGACGACAAAAGACAGACAGTTCAAATTAAACAATTTATGGCTGATAACTAAATTTTTCAACAAAGTTATCAGGAAGAAGCCATATGTTAGTAACTTACTTTCAAGCAATTAAAACTAGACATTTTCATTAAAGACTTCGACATGCACTATGTAATATAGATGTAAAGTCAACATCAATTAGTCATTAGTTACAAACTCAATTCTAAAAAAAGAGAAACTTGGCCGACGACGAAGGCCAAATGATGTTCATAAACTGATATTTGTTCTTTGGTCAAGATCAAAAGGTGTACTAAAATTTTGTAACAAGTAAAGACACTGAAGCACACACGTTCAATATTTTGGTTGTTTTTTAAACAATTAGTCAGTTTGAACGAATGTACAAAGCTTGTTAAGAAAGAAGGAAAACAAAAGAACAGTGGATACTGAACCTTAGATATCCAGACAAATCTTCCAAGGAATATCTCAAATACTTAGAGAACTGTTAAGACTGTAATAAAGGTAACATTTTCAATTTGACGAGATCAAAAAGGTTTTCTTTTTTCTTTTTCAATAAGAAGTTATTATAAACCCCATAGTATAGATACGCTGTATTGTTTCACTTCGCCAGGAATCCTCACAGACAAGCCTTACAATGCAAAAGAACAAACTTTCATTCGTCGTATTATAAAAACGAACATTTGAAGAATACTATAGATAAGGCCTTCAAACATCAACTTTAACTACCGGTTAACTGGTTAACCGGTCGAACGATTATCCGTGTAACCGGTTAGTCAAAACTATACGATTTGACAACACTAGTATTAAGTCGCATTCAGTTATTTACAATCGAAGATCAGTTAACAGTTCGATCCTTTAAACCAAAAACACTAAATGTAAATTTCAGAAAAAACAAGCAAATGATTGAGGTACATTCCAAGAAAACGTATATTATTTTCCAATAGCCCAATATTTAATTAAGACACAACTTCTATGTATTATAACTTAAAAATGTACACGTCCCTTCGCAACAATAACCTAAAACGCAATTTCACTAAATCATTAGGGTTGCAGTCAAATATATTTGACTCATGAAATAACTTTTCTTGATTTACTTTAATTAGAAGCGCTTAAATTTATTCCTTTCAGTGCGAAAATAGATCTAATGGTACGTTCTCATTCGGATAGAATGCTCTTTGTGTTTTGAATAATTCAACCATTGATAAATATTAAATTTACCTAACAATAAACGCAATCAATGATAAAGTATATCAATATGTAATATTTTAATGACAGTTTTTTTTACTAGAAATTACAAAACGCTAAATTTTGTTCATGTAAAAGCAATAGTGTTCATAACTAGGCCGATGAGGACGAACTAACCAACGGGAATAAATATAAAAACTTTGAATTTCTGAAATACTAAGGTTTTTCTACCTCAGGAATAGATTGCCTTGGCTTTATTTGGCAAAACTTTGAGGAATTTATTGTCCTTACTGCTCATCAATGCATGTGTGCCTGATCCTTCACAAATATCAAGTGGAAGTTTATCAGAAGGACTGGATTTACCAGGAAGTGACATAGATGTAAAGAACGTAGTCAATGACTTAGAAATGTAAAGAACATCAAACACCCAATATCTCGTAAAACATTAGTTATTGAGACAGATATTGATCATCCTGGATTTACTCGACTCAGGTTTAATACGGATGAGGCATCAATTAGTGTATACTGTCATTGTTGTCCAGGGACATGTACCCATGAATTTTTGTATCTACCAGCAAACACATTTCTAAATAAATATAAGAACTGTAATTGGACTTCGCCTTTATTTTTACACGGTCCATGTTTGACAGATAGAGGGCAGATTTTCGATATAGCGTATTGCCTACGGAGTAAACATCTACCTCAAAACGCAAATCCATGGTTTACCTGTCATCGATCGAAATGGCCGCCTTATTTCGTATTGACAGGATCATAAATTACGGATGCCTGTTAGTACCTACAGGGCCTAAGACTATATCAGATAATGGCTTATTTTGGAGATTGTCATTCTCTGTGGCAGAACAAAAATACTTATACATTCGTTTAATTTCACTCAACTCTTGTGTTACCGTCTACTCAAATTAACTCTTAAACGTATCGTTAACAAACATGATGATGTCAAAAATTTATTGTGTTCTTACTTTCTGAAGACGGCTTTTTTTGGGTTTCGGAGTAAGTGAATATTGAAACATTCCAAATATCTAAAATATATTATTGTTTTTCTCTCTATCTCGATAAAATAATTTCATGGGTAAAAACATGTTACTGTCCGAACTATTTCATACCTGAACACAATATGTTTCTTGGAAAGATCGATCAGAGTAACAATACTATACTACCCGGTGTACTTGAGAGTATAAAGTCTTGAGGGATTGATGCATTGATGAATAATCTTTTCGCGGCTTACAATGAAAATCACCAATTATTCAGAACAAAGAATGAATCGATGGAATTTCCTTTTAAAAAGATTATGATTCCTGTTTGCTGGGAGAACTGGATGGTATCACCAAGAGGAATTTTAAGTTATTATAAAGGACTTGAAATTGCTGAATTTTTATTTAAATCCGAAACATCTACATTCATAATGGATATCTGCAAATATTATTATGCTAGAATCAGTCATAAAATAGCACAAAAACTACCATCACCAACAAGAAAAGATAAAATATACAATATACGCAATTGTTACCAAAAAATTGAAAAGACGGTATCAAGGCAGATGATGTATGTGGTTGGTTGTTATATGCGTCTTATTATTATGCAACAAGACAGTTCAATGTTACACTGAGACTAACGGACTATGTTCTATCAAGGTGTTCATCCGATATGATATCACTAAGCATGGAACGATGTTACACTAGTTACAGACATAAGTTACATTCTACAATGACATTGGATGAAAAGATGACAACACCCTATGTAGAGGACGTCAATTACGCTCTTAATTCATCATTAAAACCAGAAGAACTACAGCTGGAAGTAGAAGGCCATGTCATATTTATCCCATCTGTTGTTATGTCTCACTTTCTTCGTTTTCTATGCTTTCATCATCTTAATGATATATCCAACAGACGGCAGACATTATTGGATCTATGTTCAATAGTTAACACTGAAACGGGTAATTCGAAAAAGTTATTAGAAATTTCATTATCAATACTGGGAGTATGTAATGAGATATCAGGATATAAAGACGAGGCCTATCTCTAGCTTCGCTTTATACAAATTGTAAATGTGCGGTAGCAGAAAAACGAAAATTAAAATTGTTTAACATCTAATATAAACTTACAAGTTCAGATGTCATTTTTATCTTCACTTGAATAAACTTTAGTTGTAACAGTTTTAATACTCTGAGGAGTCAAAATGTCTAGAATTAAACTTTTTTCTAAACCTGATTTTTGGGTCTATATGACTGTAAACAAATAATTGGCGAAGAAAAAAATGATATGGTGGTGAACTTCTTTTTTTGATGCGGCCATTTGAAAGTACCCAATTGTGATGATTTCCCATTTATCATAAATTTTTCTTATATATTTTTGGGCTATTATCGTGAAAAAAATCACAATTCCACAACTAAAAAGTAAAATCACAAAAATATTGAACTCCGAGGAAAATTCAAAAGGAAAGTCCATAATCAAATGGTAAAATAAAAAGCTCAAACATATCAAACGAATGGATAACAACTGTCATATTCCTGACTTGGTACAGGCATTTTCTTATGTAGAAAATGGTGGAATAAACCTGGTTTTAAAGCTAGTTAAACCTTTCACATGTATGACAGTCGCATCAAATACCCTTATGTTGCCAACGATGTGTGAACAAAACAAACATACATAATAGGTAAAAAAGTCAAAAATAGGGGTACAAAAGTCAACATTGTGATATAATCTTTATCACTATAAAACAAATAAATATGTAACAAAGAAGTACATAAAGGCATATAGACAAAGCACACTAGCAAAAATGCAAGACAAGAATACAGAACTTTACAATAAGACAACAACACAATGACGGGATGCATAAGTACAGAGCCACGTCATATATACTGTGGATTGATGTATTTTTCATGGGTACAAATTTTCGTGGATTGATGAAAACTTGCATATTCGTGGATATTTAAATTCGTGGTTTTGGCAAAGTCTGCATACATTCCTTTAGACTAAACAGTTAAAGTAATATTCACAAAGATAAATAAAAGAAGAATATAACACGTAATCAAGACGATAAACAACGTCAGTACCCAGAACCTATACTTCAAGACCATCATGTATTATTTATGAAAATCATACGGGGTATCTATCAACAAGGTCTTGGTACCTTCAGATGATTTCTTTTAGAAAAAAAAACGAGACGTTCCTTGACATTCCCCTGGTTGATCAACTTTCTGCTCATACACTGATGACGTTTTATAACGTCTGAGTAGGAGCTGCACTCTCTGAATTAGTTGGGAATTGTATATCCCATATGTAGGTGAAGTTGGTATATTGCTCCTAAGGTAAGGGAAATTGATAATTTCAAAATTAAAATCGTCTCGTTTGTCATATATTTTGGTACTGAGATGACTGTGTATGTCAAATTTGAGGTAAAAGTCTAAAAATGAGGAAGCCGTGTCTGTTGTTTCTTTAATTTTTAGTTCTGGGGATATATTTTTGGACCACAATCAAGTTTGGATTGTTAATAGAGAAAACATCATCAATATATCTGAATGTAAATTAAGTAACCTGGTTTCTTTGATCTTCTAGTTTTAGACAAGTGGCTGGTGGAACTTTGATTCATATGAAAATAAGAAAGGGTCTGCAAAGAGAGGTGCACAATTTGTTCCCATAGGAATGCCGACAATTTGTTGATAAAGCCGACATTCAAATTCAACAAATATGTTTTTAATAAGAAATTCCAGCATACAGATTGATATGTATCTTGTCTCGTAGCACGTTGTACTGCAAAGATATCAACTGAACAGTCTGTCATTTGGAAAACAGGATATACATTTGTTGATGTGTTTCAAAATGATATCACTTGACTTATTAAAAGTAGTCGTTTAAGGAATCTCACACAAAAGGAGAAACAACTTCCTAGTTTTGAAGTGTAAAGTACTTGTCCAGATCATATCTTCCTGGTTATTGAACTGTAAAGTACTTGTCCTGATCATATCATCTTTTGTTGATTTTAAAACAAAGTGATAAGAATCTACTCCGCATAAGTAATAAACATAAATGAAATCGAAACAAACTTTTAAGGAAAATGTTTTATCCAAAACTTACTTTCTTCTAAGATCTAAGTTCAAATAGGTGAGTGTTCTATTAATAATATGTCCAATTCATTTGGTAAAGTTTTTCTGCTCATAGAAATGTTTAACGTCACACGTTTGATATTAGTTGAACATTTCACCAGTGAATAAAACATTTCAAGAGGGAAATATCAAGAGATGTAGCATGAATCAAACGCCATAGACAAAAGATATTCGATTTTAGCTATCAAAAGTCACCGAAAAGCTTTCAACGATGTACAAAAAGCTTCTAAAAAAGTCATGTGTTCATGACGTTAAAATACTAAATCCCTGGGATGTGTTTTAGTTGATTTTAGTCTCTGATGCATGATTTTTTATCATTAATTGTTTTTGGCTTTTAACTAGCTGTCAGTAACTGCGAGTACTCTCAAATCGTACTTTCTTGTTAATTCGACCTGTTGATACTATTTTTAATACTTTTTGTTATTTTATATTAATATGGATCTTGTCTGTATACCAGCTTTGATTATTTGGAATATCTACTAATTTTCACTTCTTCGTACTACATTTGTATTAACATCAAGATTATTCTCCTTTAATCTGTACAGGAAGTTTTATTGTTGATATTTACCCTTATGTATCTAGTGTTAAATTAGGTATTTATATGACAGACCTTTCTTGGTATTCCTAATTATTGGAAGATTTTATATAGACAGAAAAGTATACCTAAAACGACAAAGTTATTTTTCATTTACCTGTATATATTATGAAAACCGGTTTTTCAAAAGTGATTATTTTCTAAGGGTTTAATATTTCGCGGTAGTGTTTTGCCATGGCTTTATTTGGACTTGTTTGTTTGCTTTTTGGCCTTGAATGTTTGTCCCTAATATTTTATTAACTATGTATTTACTTTCAGGTATCACAGATAGAATTTATTCGTTCATAGTGTGTTAATTTACGTTTTGATTGAGTTAAGCCTTCCAATTGATGTTTTATCGTGTGTTTTCTATGTTGTGATGTTATACTATTGTTTCAGAAAAGGGAGAAGGTTTGGTACCATTAAAACGTTTAATCCCGCTGCAAATGTTTGCACCTGTCCTAAGTCAGGAATCTGATGTACAGTAGTTGTCGTTTGTTTATGTAATTTATACGTGTTTCTCGTTTCTCGTTTTTTATATATACTAGACCGTTGGTTTTACCGTTTGAATGGTTTTACACTAGTACTTTTGGGGCCCTTTATAGCTTATTGTTCGGTGTGAGCCAAGGCTCCGTGTTGAAGGCCGTACATTGACCTATAATGGTTTACTTTTATAAATTGTTATTTGGATGGAGAGTTGTCTCATTGGCACTCACACCACATCTTCCTATATCTATGAAATGAAACTAGAAATGTTTAGCAAATCTGCACATCAACAATGTCAGTAATTAACAAAATTTAACCATGCTTAAAAAGTTGATGTTTTCATATGCAGATCTGTTATTATCGTGAAGCACATTCAAATGAATTACAACAAGCACTCGGAGATTATCTCACTTTATCTTACGTTATGCAATGATATTTTCAGTGTCTGGTGAATTGTACTGCAAAGATAAAGACCGACTAGTCTGTCATTTCTGGTCAAGAATATACATTGTTGTTGACTAATCTGTACGGCAAAGATATAGACCGACTAGTCTTTCATTTCTGGTCAAGAATATACATTGTTGTTGACTAATCTGTACGGCAAAGATATAGACCGACTAGTCTTTCATTTCTGGTCCAGTATATATACTGTTGCCTGCTAAAATGTACTGCAAAGATTTAGACAGACATGTCTATCATTTTGGGATACATGATATAAATACTCTGATGCGTTGAACATTTGTTGCTGTGATCTCAATATCACTTAGATTATTTAAAGCAGTCGCTGAAAAAGGAGAAACAAAACCTCTTGGTTAATCAGTTGTAAATGTATTGTAAAGATCATATCTTCTCTTGTTTATTTTAAAACAAAGAGATGACAATCAACTTATCCAAAGTGGTATACACTTTGTTAAAGGAAATCGAAACAGAATTTGATTAAAACGTTTTTTCAAAACTAACTTTATTTCAAGTAGAATGAAGAATTGACTAGTGGTCTATTGATAATATTTCCAATTAATTTGGTCAATTTATAAGTTTTTCTGCACTGAGATATGTTTAATGTCAGACGTTTGATATAAGTGAATAATACATCAGTAAACAGAAAATGGCAAGCGGAAAATATAAAGTGATGTAGCATGGTATATTAGAAGTCAATAGAATATACAATTTTAGCTATCAAAGGTCACCGGAAAACAACGTACAAAATGCCACCCCAAAAGTAATTAAATGAAACAAATATGTATAGCAAATCTAAATAAAAACCAATGATCGATATATGCTACACAAATGAAACTATGACAAACATTTAGAAAAAAAGACCACGACATGCAAAAAATCTGCTTGATTGGGAAAGGCTCTTAAATATGTTAACGAATGTATATAATCACGTGGATTACTTACATTTGAAATATGTGTATAGAATATTTATATATAACTCTTATAAGATTCTGAGGTTACAAACTTATACCACCTATATATCTCAGATCAGGCGTTCAGTCTTGGAAGCAATCTATACTATGGGTGTTTCGAACCATTTGATTATGATTGAATTAATCATACATCGACTAAAAATGTATAGATTTGAACAAACAAATATAATTGTTTTCATCTTTTAAAGTCTTTGTATTTCAAAGACCATATTAAACAAGTATTATTTTCCATGAATAGTTTTACATACACAGTGTATGTTGGGTACCCTCAAATGAAACAGCAAAATTCAAAGGAATCTCGGGATGACAAAATGTCAAACACGTCCTCTCAATATAATAACCATGTATGTGACGTTTAAATTTCATACAGAACACATTAAACCTTTACTGATTTTCCGATCGGTTTCTTTGCAATTATTAATTTCATGCTTATAAAAAGTGTAATTATATGATGATTATGACAAATCTGTGATAGTTTCCGTTTAACATAATTACATCTGTGAAATACTTCAGACGATTAAAAGATTTGCATTTTATCAGAAGCTCCTACCTATCAAAGAGTTCTTTTTGTGGGCCTCTAGATGTTTATTTATCATTTGTCGTTTTGTAGCATTGCATGTCAAGTAAAATGCCTTATGATGACAACGACTGATTAGTGTTAACCTTTAATTGAAAATGTATTCCTACCTGAAAGAGAATAATACAAAATTTCGGGCCTCAGTAGTTTTTAATGTATGTGATAAGACACTTATGTACTGTAAATTTGTGGTTTTTGTAATTTACGTCTACATTATTTGGGGTGTTAAGGTGCTGTAACTACAAAAGTCAAAAAGTCTGAAAAGACCATTTTTTGTCTGAATTTGCATGAATTTTTATTCAACATTCCTTATTTGTCTGAATAATTTTAAAAATTCTTAACATAGTATGAATTTGTCTAAAAAGTTTCTTGATTTTTCTTGACAAGTGTCTTGACATTGTGAACCATGTCTAAAAATTCCTCGACACTTCCTGTATCATCTGATAAGAGTCTGGATTAGTTTCGACCAATACTTGACCGTCTTAACTTTGTCTCGGTCAGTCTTGACATATTCTTGACATTCTTAATAATGTCTGAATATGTCTTGACATATACTTGACATTCTAAATAATGTCTGAATATGTCTTGACACATTCTTGACAGTCTTAAAGCTGTCTGAATATATCTCGACACATTCTTGACAGTCTTAGATATGTCTTGACACTATCTCAACAGTATAAATTTCGCCTGAAATGTGTACAGATTCATTCTGCACTGTTTATGACTTTCTATTGCTGTTATATACTCCTTTTTATTATGGCTAAACTAAACTTTGAAGAATCAAGGATTCATTTTGTATAGTAAGATACCCTTTGGGTGCAACTTAATATATTCCAAGTTTGACTGTCCCTCTTGTATCTTTCGTCCCTCTTTTAGTTGGAATACCCTGAATAACCCTCCATGTAGTTTAATTTTGATTTATTTTTATTAAAAGTTTAATTAATTGTTTTCACTTGGAATATATGTCAAAGTCAGCATTTTGATTTTTGCCGTTCGCATATCTGCCAGTCAAATTTCCTTTACTAAAATATGTGACTTGAGGCAGTTTGTGACCATGTGTCTCTTTTGGAACCCACAATTCATCTTTTGCGTTTATGTGGCTAGAAAGGGGGGGGGGCTTTCGTTTAGGTCAAAGAATTTGTTCCCATCTTGATTCAAAAACCTTATTCATTTTTTAGAACAACCAAAAACATTTTTTATTCAAAATTGAGTGTTGAATTTAATAATTTTTTATCAAAAATAAATATTTGTGATAACTACCTCCTGAAAATAAAACATGTTTAGATCTATATTATGCATGTCTGTTTGAGATCCATTTCATAAGACCAATGATTTGTATAGAAATCATTTATGGGACCCATTATAAATACATTTTATTTTTGTTATTCCCGGAGTAGATAATAATTTTCTTTTAATCTTTGGGAAATTATTCAATTTGTTTTTATGTTAAAATAATTAGCTTCATAATTTTGATGAAGAAAATCCATTTTAATTCAATTTTGTTAAATTAAAATGATGATTTTCATTTTCATCTATCAACAAACTTTTTAAATTGTAGTGGCATGGTCGGTCAACTGATAAGTTGTATGGCTGATTACAGGTGAAGCAGTAATTTTCCATATGACAGTTGCGTGTACCCTGGGTGTGGAATACCTTAATTTTATGGGGAACATCCTGTCCACGTGTAATACTTAAAATATATTCCAACAGATGACATTACACAAATTTTCTTCTGTTAAATCAAGCATTTGTATAGTAAGACTATACAAATCCTTGGAAGAATAAGGATAGTAAGATTATACAAATCCTTGGAAGAATTAGGATACCATTATACTTGCTATTTATAAAAACCACATTTTGGTACAATAATTTATTACCATATTATCATTTAATATTATGAATGTAGAATAAAAATATGTTTACAGCATGATTGGTTTTAATCATTTAGTAATTATTTATAAGATTTTGGAATCAATATTTGTAATTATTTTAAAACCCACATTTAAATTGTTTTATATCAACATACCCACATTTGTATTGTTAATAATTTAGATTTCATAGCCATATTTGTATTTGAAAAATATTTATATACCCAAATTTTCAATTATTTTACATGACCAACATTTATTTTTGTTGTAACAAGTTTAACTTGAAAAAACAGTATATTATAAAAAAGAAATAAAGATTAAAGTTATGTCATGAATATTGGTCATGATTTGTAAAACTCAGAATTGTCAAGTAAATTTAAGACACAATTCAAAATGTTCAGAATATGTCAAGCCACACTGAGAAAAAATAAGAATGTCGAGAATATGTCGAGAAATTTCAAGACAGTATTCAAATGTCAAGAAATTTTAAGACCATACTCAGAATGTCGAGAATATGTCGAGTAAATTTCATACAAATTTAATATAAATGAGAATTTGTCAAGAAAAATTAAGACACAAGTCATACTTTTGGAGAATGTCGAGTAAAAATTCATGCAAATTAAGACAAAAATTGGTCTTTTCAGACTTTTAGACTTTTGTAGTGTGTATTACTGATGTTTTCCCTATAACTGCATGTTTGTGTACCTACATTACAGCAATTGATTTCAAAGATGACAAAGAATAAAAAAAAACAAGAATCCTGCCCTCTTCCATGATTAGGACATCACCGAATCAGATAGTTATCAAATTAAGGTACCAGGATTATAATTTAATACGCCAGACGCTCGTTTCGTCTACATAAGACTCATCAGTGACGTTCAGATCAAATTGGTTATAAAGCCAAACAAGTACAAAGTTGAAAAGCATTGAGGACCCAAAATTCCAAAAAGTTATGCCAAATACGCTAAGGTAATCTATTCCTGGGATAAGAACATCCTTAGTTTTTCGAAAAATTCAAAGTTTTGTTACAGTAAACTGATAAAAATTACTATATGATTGATATTCATGTCAACACCGAAGTGCTGACTACTGGGCTGGTGATACCCTCGGGGACGAAACGTCCACCAGCAGTGGCATCGACCCAGTGGTGTAAATAGTTATTAAATAACCCTGTACATGCACAACACGACGGATGAAGCATACCGTATAGCAGATTATTTTCGCGGGATGTAAACTTTCGCTTATTTTCGCGGATAAAACGAAATCGCCAAAATAAATTCCGCTAATTGAAAAGTGTACATGGAATGGTATTGTATAAAAGTTTTGAATCCACCAAAATAATAACCGCCAAAATATTTTCTATACCTTATTCAATGAAAATCGCGAAATTTTACACCCGCGAAAATAACAAGCTGTACGGTACATAGCTTATCGTTCAAAAGCACATGGGTTCATCTCGAGTTTTTTGGCACGGTTCGGGATTTAGTTTTCTTTGTGAAATCTATCGTTATTTATCATTTTGTGTTGTTGTTGTGTATTTTTTACCACTGCGTTGTCAGTCTTTCTTCCACTGATGAGTTTTTAAAGTCCACATATATCTTCCTCTACTCCGTGTTTATTTATATATATAGTGCTTTGCGACGAATTGGACTGAATCATCCTGGGTATCAAATTATTCCTTAAATAGGTATGGTAACGTGTTGAGGGGTATAAAATATGAAGCCAAACCATAACATCCACTTCAATAAAAAGTAACGATTCGTGCTTAATAGGTTGTAAAACGGTGCATAAGCAATTGTTTCCATTTTTCTTTTTACATTAGTATCACTTGATATCACGTGTTCCACACCAAGATCTATGGTAGTATTAGCTGTGATAACAAAATATAAAAAATAAGTTGTGCTACAAATGCCAGTGAGAGAACTCTTTACAAGAGAAAAAATGACACAGAAATTAACACCCATAGGTCACGGTTCGGACTTCAACAATGAGCAAAGCCCATACCGCATGATCAGCTATAAAAGCCTACATCTACAGGTGAAGAAGTCAGATGGCAAAATGGTTTTCTTTTACAAATTGTGACTTGGATGGAGAGTTGTCTCATTGGCACTCATACCACATATTCTTATATCTATTTATTGACTTTGTTGAACTACATGGCATATATTTTTTTTCTTTGTCATCTCTCCTTGAAGATGTTTTCTTGTTATCTTATGTAAGTATTGTAAAACATTATCAACTTGTCTGTTTGGCAATAGATTATTGTCAGTTATATCTCACAAACATGTCATTATCCGAACTATGCATGTAATACTTGCACCTGGATGTTAAGCATTCAACAAAACTTAATTATCATTGCAATCTATATTGCACGAAATCTTAATGAAACCATGAGACTTTTTCTACACACTTTAATCCTCGCATACCTTTATGTAGTTACTTTCTTTTAGATTGTATCTTTTTATTCTTTTCCCTTTTCCTTTGTTCTCCTGTTTGTATGACTACTAATATAAAAATAAAATAATTATAATTAAAACACCTCATTCCCTCTTCAATTTTATCATCAAATTTGAAAAGTTGTATTTGTTGTAATGATTATTGCACATCATTTTAAAAGAATAACCAGTGCTTCCTTGTCATAGTTTGATTCTTTTTCTTATTTTGGGCAAAATATCCAACTTTGAAATAGTTAAGAAAATACTTCTGTTCTGCTTATATAAAAATGTTCTAATATATTGTTTTTAATTTTAAAGTCGATTTCGCCAATAAAGGTTTAGATGCTATCAAAATTAGCAATATTTTCACCAGAAATCTGTACAAAAAACTATACCTGATTACTTCAAAAATAAGACTACACCTATAATTTCATATACTTACAACCAGTCTATTGCATCCAAGATTTTCAACCATAAGAGGGTTTTAGAGGCCTTTTACCTCAGGGATGTGAAATCAAAACCTCCGGATTGCTCATGTGCTTAGTAAAAATACAATTTTAGTCCTGCTGGTCATGTTATTATTCGCGACCTTGGCATCGTTCAGAATTTTCTAAAAGACAAAAAGAAAAAGCACCTCGCAAAATTCTTTAATTTACTTTCAGATATATTGATGATATCCTTTCACTGAATAATCCAATATATCAGTCAGTACTTGCATCTCATATATTCCAGTGAACTTAAAACTAAGAAAACTACTGATACGAGATGGAATGCTTCAAACCTTGATCTTTTCCTCAATATTGACACAGATGAACCACTTCACACTAAATTCTATGACAATTGGGATGATTTTAACTTCCCAATTATCAATTTTCCATATCTCTGCAGTAACATACGCTCTGTTCCATTGTATGCTCATGCATGTTCACACTATAATGACTTTATAAACAGGAGTGTGCTCCTTACACAGAAACTGCTCCAACAGAGTTATGAGGAGGAAAGACTAAAAGTGACACTCCGTAAATTTTATGGACACGAATTCGTTGAACTATACGATGTGTCTGTGTCTCAACTAACGAATGACATTTTTACCACGTCTTAGATGGTTGTTTATCATCTATGTCTGCTAAGTATCGAACGTGACCTATTCCCGAATATAACTGTTATACTGAGAGTTAATTTACATTGCTGTACGACGTGTCTCGGTATTTGAACTAGTCCTGCAGATAGGTGCAATATATGAAGAAATTGTGCGCACTTCGTGTTAAAAGCACCAAATTTTGCTCAAACATACTTATATCTATACTCTTTAATTTTAGATATGGAAGCAAGCTGGAAATAGTCAACTTCCGGTAAAATCCAATATGGCGGATGAATGTTCTAGATTTGTACTTTTTTTCAGAAATTTAAGTTTAAACTACAAGAATTTGTGTTTTAATTCGATCAGATGGTTTTCATTATTATTTCATAATGTTGAAGCAGCATGTGGTGAAGTTTGCTCTACTTCCGGTCGCAACTTTGTGTTAAAATACAAGAAAAATGTCGACTTTGAAGTTGAATAAAATCAGAAGAAGGATGTAATAGAATAATCTATTTAGATCTTTGGTGACCATTCAAATACATAAACGGTGAATAATATTGTTTCATTATTATTTTAGAACGAAGATAAACCTACGCTTTATAAATCAATAGTCTAAATAACAAGTCAAAGATGACGTCTAAAAGATTTAAACTTATTGAGACATCAGATGATCAAAGGCCAGGAACATCTTCCGCGAATGTTGAAGAAGTTGACTGGACTAAATGTATAATTTGTCAAAATATAACAGACGAATTGCTGCAATGTAAGACATCGGCAAAGCGTATTAGTATTGGTGCCGGATATGTGACTTTGGAGGAAAATCTCGTAAAATTCAAAGACCTACAAAGTTTACCGTCTACAATAAATCTGAATGCATTAGATGATGACAGTGGTCTTCAAAATACGATGTACAAAACAATGCTAAAGTGCATAAATAAAGGCAACAGTTGTATACCGCTGTTCGAAAGTCATAAATCGATTGTGAGAAAACAAATCCGGGTTACAAACTAAAACTGAGGTAAACACATCAAGTATAAGAGGAAAACAACGAAACAACAGAAACACTGAATTGCAACAAAAAATCAAAACGACAATGCAACACACACAGAAACGAACTATAAGATAACAACTGCCATTTTCCTGACTTGGTACAGGACATTTTAATAAAAAATGATGGGTTGAACCTGGTTTTGCGGAACATTACATGACAGGACTACAGTATAAATAAATGCAAGAACATTACGGACAGAGAAATACACAAATAAATGGTTTACTTTTATAAATTGTTATTTGGATGGAGAGTTGTCTCATTGGCACTCACACCACATCTTCCTATATCTATTACAATAGGACATTTCGACATGCTAATTGTTATCAAAGGTACCAGACCTACAATCTAATACACCATACGCGCGCTTCGTCTACATAAGACCCACCAGCAACGCCCAGATCAAAATAGTAAAGAAAACCAAAAAAGTACAAAGCACCGATGACCCAAAATTCCAAAAGTTGTGCCAAACACGGCTAATTTTATCGATACCTGGGACAAGAAAATCCGTAGTATTTAGAATAATTTGTTCCCTTGCAAACAGTAAATTTATAAAAATGACTATATAATTGATGTTCATGTCAACACCGAAGTGGGGACTAACCACAGAATAAAAACGAACACGTGAAAAAAACCCTAGGCCAGCACATAAAACAGCACAAAAAACCCCTGCATTGTTACACGATGATAACGCTACAAAAATGACGTCATAAGACCTGCTATTTAAAGTACAATTCAACAGAACTAAAGAGAGCACAAAAAAGACACCAAGTGGATACAGATGATATGTCAGAAAACACAGCCAATCGGAGCAGGAAATTCACCCGCACCAGCTTGCCATGCAAAATAGCAATGAAAGAATATGTGTGTTTCTTTTGTGGTTCGAATAAACCAGATGAAAACCTCCACGAAGTAACAACAAGTAATGTTGATATCCGTGTTCGTCAATGTGCACTAAAGCTCCAGGACACAGTTTTATTAGCTAAACTCAGTGCTGGGGACCTTGTTGCACGAGAAGCGAAATACCATGTTCGATGTCTTGCTTAACTTTATCGAAAGGCATCCAGAGTTTCTAGTAAAGATGAGTACGAAAAAGGAAGAGACACTGACTAAGCCATGGAATCGCATTGGCTGAATTAATCATCTACATTACAGATTGCAAAACAGGGGAAGATTTAGCACCAGTATTCAAGCTGTCAGATCTTACAAAGGTTTATTCTGGGCGAATAAGGAATCTAGGTGTTGACATTGATGGCAGAGTTCACAGTACAAGATTAAAGAATAGACTTCTTGCTTATTTCCCTGATATTCAGGAATACAAACAAGGGAAATAGAGTTTACTTGCTTTCAAAGATGATATAGGACCCGCTCTTCAGAAAGCATGTGATGATGACTTTGACTCAAACTACATGCAGATTTATAAAGCAGTAAAAATAATTTGCAGCGACATGTTTAGTGTTACATCTGGGTTTGACGGTAGTTTTCCAGTGAACTGTCAGGAGAGTTCGGTTCCAAGATCTCTCTTAACTCTTGTTAGTATGTTGTTGTATGAACCAGATAGAACAACCGACTTGTAGTCCAAGGAAACACTAACAATTGCTCAGATGTTAATATTCAACAGCTACAAACGAATCCGCAACTCTCCAAATACCCGTCATGATGCATCTAGAAAAACACCATTACATATGTACCTAGGGATAATGGTTCACTGTCAGACAAGAAAACGAGGAATAGTGGATAAACTTTTCCGTTTTGAATTGTCAGTGTCGTATGATAGAGTGCTCTCGGTATCCGCTAATATAACTAATGTGCTTTGCAAGCAATATCAAGAAGATGGGTTTGTTTGTCCACCGTCACTAACGAAAAGTTAATTCAAAACCGCTGCCGTAGATAACAATGACAACAATCCAAGTGCAACTACAGCAAAAGACTCATTTCATGGTAATGGGATATCATTATTCGAGCATGTGACAAGTGATGAACAAGGTGAACAACGAATGAACTTGCTTCTACAACAAACACAGTGTACAAACGTGAATGAAACTTTACCAGAATCGTTTGCAAGTGTAAGACCTGCTGTCTTGAAGACCAAAGTGCCTGAGATACCACTGAAGGAATGACCTTACACTGGCTGTACTCAAGATTTACAAGAAGCAGTTCAGGAGGAATATAGGTAAGTAATATATAATAATAACAATAACACCTTCTAATTGAAATAATTTAGATTAGTAATTGATTACCAATTACCCGGATACTCTTTACAATTTTATGAAAGGAACCAAATAATGTTTTATAACCTTTCATAATAAGGTAAAATTCACTAGGCAACAAATTACATTCAGATCCGTTTTGCTAATTTTATCGTATATTAAGGTTCCAATTAATTTCGTTGCAGATGGCTGAAAATGGTAGCAGATACACAAGAAGATCAAGTTGATGAGATGTCAGTTTTGTCTTGGGGAGCCTTCCACTCTAAACAGGAACCAATTAAGGATATTGAACCTTCCATAACAGCTCTATTACCACTATTTGAAGAAGAAGCGACATCAGTAGCTATGATAAAACACTCCTTTGATGTTGTCAATACAAGTGTTCAAGCATTAAATCCAGGACAAACACCAGTGATAGCTTTTGACTAGCCTCTGTACGCACTTGCTAAACAAATTCAATGGAATTGGCCGGAACAGTATGGGAAGATCGATTTTTAATCATGTTTGGTGGACTTCATATAGAGATGGCTTTATTCAAAACAATCGATAATTGGCTTGGGTGTTCAGGATGGACAAGTGCAATTACACAAGCACAGGTTGCTTCTTCTGGTAAAACAGATGCATTTCTTAAAGCTAGCCATGTAACAAGAACACGGCGTGCACACACCAAGTGACAGCTTGTAGTTTGTTTTATTCTTCTTAAGGCTGCTTACAATGAATTTCTTGAAAAAGAAAACCTGGATCAAACACAAAGTGTTGAGGAATGGTGTATGCAAATGTTATTGGATAAGCCACATTTTCATTACTGGCATTTAGCCATGAAGCTTGAACTGGACGCATTACTTTTCATTAGAGCAATCAGAGAAGGAAATTGCAAGCCGTACATAGATACTTTGAGTAAGATCATTCCGTGGTTTCTTGCCCTTGACCATATTTATTATTCCAGGTGGTTACCAGTTCATGTGCGTGACATGGCTACACTTGTGAACACGATTCCTGACACTTACACAGCATTTTCTTAAGGAAAGTTTGTAGTTCATAAGTCAATGAAAATGTTTTCAGCAATAGCTATTGATCATGCGCATGAACAAAACAATGCTCTCGTTAAGTCAGATGGAGGCGCTGTTGGATTAACAGAAAACCCATCAGCCTTCCTAAGATGGATGATTGCTGGACTAGAAATGGCAAGACTTACTGAAGAGTTTGAGAGCTTCACCATGAGCAAAAGCAAAGTGTTCAAAGGTCGTTTATCCAGGATGTAACCTCTTTGGTAGTGATATAAGTGATATAAGAGTTAGGAAATCCATTTCTGGAAGACAGCAACCAACTGCCTGTTCTAGATACTAAGGATATAGCCCCCTCGGCAGTTGTCAACACTATTCGTCGAATAGAAAATGTTGGACAAGATCAGTATGAAAAGTTTATCGAAGACCGATTTATCAACCGATCAGGGTCTGTCTTTGCACCTATCAAGAAAAACGGACTGCCATTATTTCGAACCCCTCCAGAAAAGACACTTTCAACCACGAAAGGGAAAATTGCGGTTTTGAAAAGTGATGTTTCGTTGTTTTCGAGACTTTATATATCATGTCAAACAAGAGGAGGAAACTTAGACGAGTTCTTCGAACACGAAAATCACATCCATTAACCAGCATTGAGTCTGAATGGAAACATTCGTCAGGGAATTAAATCTGACTTGCTTACGAAGTGTTAAGAACCACTCACAACATCACCTGGAGATGTACCCAGTGTAGACACTACAGTGATTGATGGTGCAGCTGTTGTAAATATGTTAAAACCTGGAGCCTCTTGAACTTTTGATGAATATTCAGGACAATATTTTGTCCATAATATTAGGGAACAGCTTTATAGTGTACAGAGGGTTGATGTAGTATGGGATACCTACATAGATAATAGTTTAAAGAATGCTACGAGAAGCAAGCGAGGAACAGGTATAATGAGACGTGTTCAAGGGCAAATATGCGTAACAAGAAACTGGCAGAGCTTCTTACGTGTAGATAAAAACACAACAGAGCTCTTTCATTTTCTGTCGCATAAACTGATGGATGAGAACATTTTCGGGAAGAGAATTATTGCTACAGATGGACAACATGTTTTGTGTAATCCTCTTCGTGATGACACGTTAGGCCTTGCAACTTGCAATCAAGAAGAAGCTAATACCAGAATCATCATGGTGCATATTGCAGATGCAGTAAAAGAAGGACATACTAGAGTGATGATTGGGACAGTTGATACCGTGTCATTTGGTCTTTTGTGGAGAGTTGTCTCATTGGCAATCATACCACATCTTCTTTTTACAAGGTGCCAATCATTAAACAGATGTCTTCATAATGATGTATATAACGTCAGTGTATCTCTATTATGTGTGTTTGTTTCATCGTTGTCAATATAATGGAATTAAAAAAAATAATGGCATACAAGTGAGAGGTTTAGCTAGCTATAAAATCAGGTTTTACCCACCATTTTCTACATAAGAAAATACCTGTATCAGGTCAAGAATATGACAGTTGTTATCCATTCGTTTGATGTGTTTGAGCTTTTGATTTTGCAATTTTGATTAGGGACTTTCCGTTATGAATTTTCCTCGGAGTTCAGTATTTTTGTGGTTTTACATTTTCTCTACATTTGTACCCTTTTTATAATGGTAATTGTATATATATTTATAGGTTCTGTAAAATGTATTACTAACTTAATTTTTATGACATATTGTTTGAAAGACAAAACGAGAAGTTAGCGTCTGCGTAAAATAAGTAACATCCCATGATATTTTGTCATTTACCTCGTTAAGATCCTGGATTCATTTGTTTGGTCAGTGTCGTCAATTGTGATATGAAGTATTTTGATAATTCACATTGTCCTTGTTAGACAGAGGACCAAGATAAGCCTTTTCTCAGAAATCACCTACCGAAGTAGATTTTCTTCCGGGTTTGTATTAACATGATCAACACGACGGCTGCCAGATCTGAAAGAGGATCTGTTTACCATTCCAGCGTACCTGAAATCACCCCCATGTTTTGGTGGGGTTCGTATTGCTCAGTTTATAGTTTTCTATGTTGTGTTTTGTTAATGCACTATGTTTGTCTGTTTATCTTTTTTTTTTTTGGTTTTTAGCCATGGCGTGGTCAGTTTCTTTTCAACTCTTGAATTTGAATGTCCCTTTGGTATCTTTCGCCTTTCTCTTACAGGTTTGATGAATGGAAACACCAGAAACCAAGAAAATTCTATGATGGAAATTTATTTGCCATAAAGAAAAAATCGTACTGGGAAATTTATGATGTAAAACGTTTTCCGTACCGTGGAAAGCGTAAGTTTACACCATTACTTTACCAATCTTTAAATGGAGGAATGGTGATCTCAAATGATGTTTTTAGGCTAACAATCAGTCAGTTTGAGCGAGTGTATAAAGCTTGTTTAGAAAGAAGGAAAACAAAAGAACAGTGGATACTGAACCTTAGATATCCAGACAAATCTTCAAACGACTATCTGGAACACTTAGAGAACTGCACAGACAATAAGGAAGGTAATACATGTGTAAAATTATTTCTAAAACCCGAGAATGAAAGGTATAAAGTTGGTTTTAATGCAATGCAAGTCCAGAAACAATCTCACAAAGGGAAAAGATACACAGATAAAAATCGAAAACCATAAATCAAAACAAACAGGCAACATCATGACCAGAAATGGAATAGACAAACAGACAGCACCATGCCCAAAAAAGGAAAAAACAAACAGACACTACCATGACTAAGAAAAAGAAAAGACAAATGAACAACACCATGCCGAAAATGGAAAGACAAACAGGCAAGGGAAAAGACAAACAGACAAAAACATGACTAAGAAAGGAAAATGAGAACAGACAACATCATGTCCAAAAAGAGAAAAGACAAACTGAAACACCATGACTAAGAAAGGGACAAGACAAATAGACAATATCATATCCACAGAGGGAAATGACAAACAGACAACACCATGACTAAACAGGCAAAAGGCATAAAGACAACACCATGTCCAAATCGGGAAAAGACATACAGACAACACAATGTATAAAAAAGGAAAAAAACAAACAGACAACACCATGACCAAAAAGGGAAACGACAAACAGACAACATCATAACAAAAAAAAAAATAATAGACAAACAGACAACACCATGTCCAAAAATGGAAATGACAAACAGACATTACCATGACTAAGAAGGGGAAAAGACAAATAGGCAACATTATGACCAAAAAGGGAAACAACAAACAGACAACAATATGTCCAAACAGGGAAACAACAAACAGACAACAATATGTCCAAACAGGGAAACAACAAACAGACAACAATATGTCCAAACAGGGAAACAACAAACAGACAACAATATGTCCAAACAGGGAAACAACAAACAGACAACAATATGTCCAAACAGGGAAACAACAAACAGACAACAATATGTCCAAACAGGGAAACAACAAACAGACAACAATATGTCCAAACAGGGAAACAACAAACAGACAACAATATGTCCAAACAGGGAAACAACAAACAGACAACAATATGTCCAAACAGGGAAACAACAAACAGACAACGCAATGTTTTGTTAAGCCACAAACGTAAAGATAAAACAAATTGGTAATAAAATACTTTTATTATTTACAAAGAAAGGCCAGTGAACGAAAAAAACTGAATTGACAAAATCAATATAAATCATGCTCACACTAAGTAAAACCAGTTTTAGGTGTTGAAATGTTTTCTTAAACGAGACGGATTAAGCGTAAATGTCAAAGAAACAAGCTAAAGGTTGAGGTACATCCCATGAACATCAATATTATTTATTAATAGTACAATAATAAATTCTGACAAAAAGTAAAGACGTATATAAGATAAAAATTGTATAGGTCGATTTGCTACGATAACGTAAAATGCAAAATCACTCAATTATTAGGGTTGCAGAAAATCTATATCAATCATAATACATGTACTTATACATTAAGTGCGTCTATACCGCTTTTCTAAACGTACCTTACTCAAAAACGCGTAAACCAAAATTTGTAAAGTAAGAATACAGCTTATGTTTTGAAAAAAGTAATATGTTTTGAATAATCCAGCAATTCACAAAAAGGGATGCATCAAGGATATATCATATCAACATTTAACTTTCAATGACAATAAAATATGATAGTTTTGAATACTAGGCCGATGATTCCCCACTCCCATCCCACCCCACAATCCCCCGATCAATAGGACTAAATTGAAATAGCTAACACTAGTAGTATTGTTATATTGGTTGTAAATTGGAGTTACATATACAACGTTGGACGTCCATTGCGACTACAAAACACTAAACATTGACCCTATGATCATAACGTAATATGTTTTTATGTTCGAACGTTATTTTGTGGTATTATGTTTAATTAGTAAATATGTATATTTTTATAGCTCACTTGCTCTGGATGGAAAGTGATCCGAGGGAAAAAGACTTTTACGAACGTCTTGTAAGAACAGTTGGGACTGAAATAGATATCCAAAGGAGACAACGTTTATTCGTAATACAAGATATGATCACTAATTCAACAGGTGTGACTCATTGTACACACATATCAAGTGGAAGTTTGGCAGAAGGACTGGATTTACCAGGCAGTGACATAGATGTAATGTTCGTTGTCAATTACACAGAAGTAATAAATGATGTGAAAAACATCGAAAACCCAATACATTGTGATACGTTTGTTATAGAGGCAGATATTGATTATCTTGGATTTGCTTTACTCAGAATGGTAGCAACAGGTAATGGGGTATCCCTCCATGATAGATGTGTCGGCTGTCAACCAGGTACATGTACCGGTACAAAATTTTATGTATCAAGGAAACGTTTTCTTGATTCATATAAGCAATATTATTCCTATATGAATCCAATTATACACGGTCCATGTATAACAGACCAATCCCAAATGATAGATATGGCATACTGCGTACGGAGTTAATATCTACCAAACAACGTAATTCCATGGGCGTATCGTAATCGATGGCAATGGCCTCCTACCTTTGTTATTGACAGGATCATAAAATACGGATGTTTGTTAGTACCTATAGGGCCTAAAACTGAATCAGTTTATGCCTTTTTATGGAGGTTGTCTTTCTCTGTTGCAGAAAAAATACTTGTACATTCGTTTAATTTCACTCAACTCTTATGTTACGGTCTACTCAAATTGATGTTAAAGCGTGTCGTTAACACACATGATGATGTCAGAGGGCTATTGTGTTCCTACTTTCTGAAGACGGCTTTATTCTGGGTTTCGGAGGAACAGGATATTAACACATTTCAATTAACTAACTTGTGTTATTGTGTTTCACTTTGTCTGAATAAATTATTATCATGGGTAAGTAGTTGCTACTGTCAAAACTATTTTATACCTGAACACAATATGTTCATAGGAAAGCTAAATGAGAGTAACAATACGATTATACTAGGTGTACTTGAGAGTATGTTATACAGTCTGGAGGGATTGGTGGATTGATAATAAATTTATTTTCGACTGAAAATCGCAGTTTATTAGGTACAGACATTGAACCTTCTTCAACTTTGTAAGACTTCTTATTTTACAGGACTAGAGAAATAAAAATGAAAAAAAGTGGGAAAAACGGACATTGCAAAAAATATAAAAAACTTGCATTTATTGAATCTTTACAAAACTCCGAAGCATCTTCATTTATTATTGATGTATGCAAATATCGTTATGCTAAAAAAAGTCAAATTGTAGAACAACAACAACCTTCGCCGAACACAATTTGTAACATGTACAACATACGCAAATGTTATCATAGACATTTACAAAATGGCATCAAGACAGATGCTGTATCGGGTTGGTTGTTATACGCGTCGTTGTATTATGTAATGGGACAGTTCAATATAACACTAAGACTTACGGATTATGTTCTATCAAGATGTTCAGCTGATATGATGGGAGACCTTGATTACGACAGTGAACTACACAGAGATTGTTACAGACACAATATACATTCTACAATTACATTGAATAATAGGATGAAAATATCTACTGTACGTTATGTCAAATACATTCGGAACTCATCATTAATTCCAGAAAAATTACAGCTTGAGGTTGACACAGATGAAGTAATCATACCGCCTATTGTAGTGTCCCACTGCCTTAATTTTCTATGCTTTCATCATCTTGGTGATATTTTCAACAGACAAAAGTCTTTACATGAATTATATTTAATCGTGAACTATAGTTCTTCTATTCCAGCAAGATATTTTTCTGATTCGATAACAATACTTGGAGTATGCTTTGAAATATCCGGTGCTAAAGACACAGACTATAGGTGCTATGAGAGAGCACTGCAATATGGCTGTTATTTTTCTAGAACAGCAGAAATAAGAAAATCAAAACTGGTTGGCAATACATGTGACATTTGATCGTGTTCATGTTGTATTTCACTTACTAATTGGTCACAAGTATCAAGATTTTAGTATGGAACAACCATTTTAATCTGATCAAGTCTTAATCGACTGAATTGACTGCAAGAGAAAAACGCTTATTCTTTTTACGACTTTTAAACGCTCATCCGATCTATTGTGATAAGTGCGTTCGTGAAGCAATGTCCAGATAAAGAGACAAAAGGTTTTAGCGTTAGATTACGACAAAATAACGGATTTCGACAAATTCAGGCCAAACATTAAAACATTCAAGTGGTTCAAATCGGGTTAAGATCCGTTCAGTGTGTCAGTTTAATACTAGGAGTTACTTCCTTCTGGTTTATGATACAATTTAAATCCAAAACAAAAGATAATTTATATGCTAGAATTAAAAATATTACTTTTAAATAATTAAACATAGAAACGTTTGTTGATTTTTAATTTCTGTTTTAAAGAAATTATGGAATAAATATATTTTAAACTCTTTTATTGTCATGATTCTCATTATTATTACAGTGAACAACTTAAACCTATCTGACAGAGCAAACATTGTATTTCTTTATGTATTCAGGTTACACTTTAACAAATAATTATTTATTCCAAAGTATAAGGTGTTATTTCGTTTGTTCTATCTTTAAAGATTTAAATCGATTGCACGTGACAATGACACAAATGGTATATACAATATTTAAGAAACTTTGCAATTGCATAGCTATTTTATAATTACACCCACCAGAGTATCATAGTTTAGTATGTGTAACACTTTCGTTTAAAAACTAAACATTGCGATAAATAAAGGCAACAGTTATATGATTTTGGCTTCCCAATTGTGAACTTTCCATTTCAATGCAGCAACATTCCAGCAGCTATATATGTCTTTCAATTTATACGATATTCCAGGGTATTTCCTACCATGACTTTCTTGATAGAGGGTTGCTGCTCACGAGGAAGCTATCAAAACACGAGTTCCAAATGGTGAAACTAAAATAATTCCTCCGTTTATGTTACGGACGTCATCACGAGTTGGGTTGACCGTTATGGAATATCCGTTTCACAGATGATAGCGGATATGTTCATAATGTCGTAACTATGATCCTGTCCCATTTTCTCTAATTCAACCTAATGAATCTGACTTAATATGGGGTTTGTCCTAACATAACGAACTCGACGGGTGCCACATGTGGAACAGGATCTACTTATCCTTTCTGAGCACTTGAGATCACCCCAAGTTTAATATTGGGTTTGTATTGCTAAGTCTTTATTTTTTATGTATTGTATTTTGTGTACTGTTGATTGTCTCTGGTTTTTTTTCTTGTTTTACGATGATCTTGGCAGTTCATTTTCGACTAATGAGTTTTTCCGTTTTTGACTCGTCTTTACAAAATAGCTTCATTAAGATAAAATGAAGGTTGTATAAATTGAACTTATTTGAACACTATATTGTTTGGTATATATTGCTTGTCATTTCTAAAATATCTTTGAACACATTTTTCTTTAAAAGTGTATGCTAGTAACTCGGTGTTTACTTGAAATATATTCAGCAGCCTATTTGCAGTGGTTGTTGTTTGATGATGCGGTTCATATGGGTGTCTTGTTTCTCGTTTTCAAAAATAGATTATTACGTTGCTTTCCTGATTGAATCGTTTTATACTAGTTATTTTTTAGTCCTTTATAACTTGATGTTCGATGTGAGCCCCTGTACTTGTAAACTTTCAACACATTGTGACTTGGATAGAGTGTTGTCTCTAGGGCACTCATATAACATCTTCTTATTTCTATTTGCTTATATTCAAGAGCACCTGAGATCACCCCCAGCGTTTGGTGGGGTTCGTGTTGCTTAGTCTATATTTTGCTTTGTTGTGTTTTGTGTACTATTGTTTATCTGTTTGTCTTTTTCATTTTTAGCCATGGCGTTATCAGTTTATTTTAGATGTATGAGTATGAAAGTCCCTCTGGTATCTTCCATCCCTTTTTTATATAAATATTTATCCCAAAACATATTGTGACTTTTTGTTCTTAATTCTGTTTGGTGACTTACTCTTCTACTATCTAATTGATACATTGATCCAAAGAGTGCACGCATTTAATGCTTACATACATAATTCGGCTCTGGATTATCACGTTTAAGAATGACGCATAAATACGCATATGAACAACAAAATTATTTATTTTGTAAAAAATATTTCCATTCATCATTTAAACTGTATACCTTACCACAAAATTATTTTCATTTTCCTGTGTATATTATTTATATGGTGTTTTTTTGTTCAAGGTTATTGTTGGTTTTCCCGTTTGAATGGTTTTACACTAGTCAGTTTTGGGGCCCTTTATAGCTTGCTGTTCGGTGTGAGGCAAGGCTCTGTGTTTGACCTATAATGATTTACTTTTACAAATTGTGACTTGGAGGGAGAGTTGTCTCATTGACAATCGCATCTTGGCTTAAATTTAATACAATCATTCGGACTAACCCCAAGGTGTATCTAATGCATATATTTTGAATTTCAATTCTGCAGCAACTATTCCTACGACTTTACAAGTCAAATTAAAGAAATGTTTTTCGCACTACTATTGCTTGAAAGAAGTAAAATAACACAAATACTGCACTCCGAGGAAAATGCAAAACGGAAAGTCCCTAATCAAATGGGAAAATCAAAAACTCAAATACATCAAACACATTAAACAAATGGGTAACAACTGTCAAATCCGTGGCTTGCTACAGGCATTTTCGGAAGTAGAAAACAGTGGATTTTTACAGCTTGCAAAACCTCTCCCTTGTATGACAGATAAATAAAATCGATTATATTGACAACAATGTGTGAAAAAAAAAAAAAAACACACATGATAGGTAAAATGTCAAAATATGGATACAGCATTCAACATTGTGTTATAATCTCAATCCCTATGAACAGAAACGAAGTATGTCAACAAAGAAAAAAAGGCATATAGACAAATAAAATAAATCTAAAACGAAAGACATGAATACAAATTTACCATAGCAAAATAACATAATAATGAAATGTATAAGTACGGATCCACGTCAAATGGATATTACCAACAAAAAAGAAACACACTGAACTGTAAAGATAATAATTTACAAAGACAACACTTTAAAACGTAACAAAGATGATAAACAACGCAAGTACCTAGATACTATACTGCAAGACCATTGTGTATTTTTTGTGAAGTTGATACCGAATGTTAGTCAACAAGGTCTTGATATCATCCTATGATTTATTTTAAGAGAAAGGACGAGACGTTGTTTGACATAACCCTGATTCATCAACATTTTGATCAGACACTTGTGACGTTTCATAAAGTCTGAGTAGCAGCTGTAAGCTCTTGAATAACTAACGGATTGCTTAATGTATATCCAATATGTAGATAAAACAGCATTTTGACCGTAAAAGAACACTGTTTACACTGTTAATAGCACACCATCGGATAGAGCTTTTCATAAAAATAATAAGAAATTCGTTCAGCTAACTATCAACACAAAATCCTTATACTACATAAATCGCATAATATTTCGTTTTTTATACTTGCAACATGCAGTTCACAAGATCAGACCTATGGACAATTACATACCAAAGCAATTAATTACATTTCATTTACATTGCTTTTTGAATGTAATTAATTATTGCTAGTTTTACCATTTTTTTATATATTTACAATATCTCTTTACCTATATACATTTGGTAATTGGTTAGAACGTAAAAGAACTGCTATTCCTCGTGTCTGTATCAAACGTGTACAATTATATCAAACGTATCAGGGACCTTCGTAAAATGTATGTAAACAATTCGGAACGGAGTTGGTTTTAGAAGATGATTCAGTAAAGTTGTGTTTCAATTTCCTGTATTTATAAAAGTATTTACACATTTTATCAGAAATTTTCTATCTATTTGTAATAACACAAACAAAAGAAGATATGATCTGAACAAGTGCTTTTAATTTGGTTTATCGAGAAGTTTTTTCTCTTAGTTTCAGCTTCCTTTAACGAGTTATGTTGATTTTGCTGAATATAAGCAAATAAAAATAATCAATAAGGGCCGTTTACTGCACTATGGTCGGCTTGTTGTCTTTTGACACATTTCCATTTCCATTTTCAATTTGAATTGTTAGTAAAATATATTTTGGTGAAGAATAATATAGATAAAGACAGATTTTCTGAGAGTATTTTTTTTGTTAACATGGTAAATGACTTGCAAACTTTACTCTGCTTATGAATTAAATACCCCAGTAACCGGGAGACGGTCCCATTGATGTTTACTTTAAGTCCAGTGGCAAACAATCCAAAAGTTCAAGATGAGAACAATTTAACAATAAAACTTTAAATTGTCCTGTAATACAACAATTTAACAATAAATACTGTAAGTTGTCCTGTAATACAACAATTTAACAATAAATACTGTAAGTTGTCCTGTAATATAACAATTTAACAATCAATACTTTAAGTTGTCCTGTAATATAACAATTTAACAATAAATACTTCAAATTGTCCTGTAATATAACAATTTAACAATAAATAATTTAAGTTGTCCTGCAACATAACAATTTAACAATAAATACTGTAAGTTGTCCTGTAATATAACAATTTAACAATAAATACTTCAAATTGTCCTGTAATATAACAATTTAACAATAAATACTTCAAATTGTCCTGTAACATAACAATTTAACAATTTTAATACTTTAAAATAGGGACGAAAGATACCAGAGGGACAGTCCAACTCATAGATTGAAAATAAACTGACAACGCCATGGCTAGAAATAAAGAGACAAACAGACAAATAATAGTACAGAAGACACAACATAGAAAACTAAAGACTAAGCAACACGAACCCCACCAAAAACTGACGGTGATCTCAGGTGCTCCGGAATGGTAAGCAAATCCTGCTACACATGTGGTACCCGTCGTGTTGCTTATGTTATTACAAATCCGGTAAAAAGTCTAATTCGGTAGGTCACATTCGTGAAAAGGGAGGGGTATTGTAGTTTAAGTTGTCCTGTAATATAACAATTTAACAATGGATAATTTAAGTTGTCCTGTAACATAACAATTAAACAATAAATACTTTAAGTTGTCCTGTAATATAACAATATAACAAAAGATACCTTAAGTTGTCCTGTAATAGAGACCACCGTATCTACACGAGACTTCGGATTCACAATCCCATTCTAATCCGTATACATTACGATAACAACAGACAACTGTCAAGGTTTTTTTTTTATTCCGGTTGGTAGGAGACCAAAGTGCTCAATTCCCTTTTTTCAACTTTACATAATGTTTCATTATAAAAAGGTCAAGAGATATGCATACAGGTTTCATATTGATAACAAATGTAGAATTTAATCTAGGTTAACGTGTCATTTTTAAGATTCATTCAACGTCAATGCATCTCCAGTTATATCTTATTTTTGGAACAGTGTTAAATATATATTGTTTAAGGGCTGTGTAATGTATTCTCCAGTTAACTTCTGTGTTGGCATAAATTATCATTGATATAGTCATAATTATAAATTAACTGTTTACAAAACTTCAAAGTTTTGAAGTACTAAGGCTTTCCTACCTTATGAATAGATTACCTTAGCTATATTTGGCAAAACTTTTAGGAATTTTTGGTCCTCAATGCTCTTCAACTTCGTACTTTATTTGGCCTTTTTTAACAATTTTTTACTTTTGCATCACTGATGAGTCTTTTTGAGATAAGACGCGCGTCTGGCGGAAATATGAAATTTCAATTCTGGTATCTATGATGAGTTTATTTACAACATATGGTACTTAAAGGCAAAAAGAAGAGTTTTTGTTTACGAAAAAAGTGTTTAAATTCAACCATACTTTGTGATTTACCTAATCGGGATATCGGAACAATTTGTTCTACATTTTTGTCTTTTTACCAGAAAAGCCGAATGTGTGTGGTAGATGGTAGATGTCGGCAGTTGTACTGTAAAGTATATTTGATAATTCAAAGGAAAAACATGTAGGTAGTTAGATTCGTCCAAGGTTTATTTTTTGGATCTGTCAAATATAACTGTAACTGTCCAATTTAGATTATTAAGAAGCATACCACGTGCTATTTATTGTTTGATAGTTCCACAGAGGAGTCGGATTTATGTGATAAGAGTAATTTATGGTATTGTCAAATAATTTTCATAACTCCTGTAGTCTATTTCCATTAGCAAAAACTTCCTACATAAATCAACTTCTATTGTCACTAACAATACAGATGTAGGTTGAATGTGTAGCTCGCTATGTAGTCAACATTTTAATACGGTTTGATATAATTTTCAATATTATTTCGTGTATTGGGAGCTTGTTTGAGCTCTAGAAGTTGTATATACACAATGTATAAAAATAATACATGTGTACACATTAAAATGACAGTGCTGTTGTATCAAGAAGATGTTGTACTATGGTACTCAAGGTATCTTTGTCTATACATTGTTTTTAAGCAATCAATCACGAAATATATAAATTATGTGTTTATACGGTCATAGAAGAATAGGAAGTAAGGAATACAAGAGCGGATACGAAGGCGAACATATTAAGCCTTAATTAGACTTGCATGTAATTGAAGGGTTATTTCTTTAAATGCAAAAGCTATCAAACACACCATGCTAATTATGGTATAAAAAAATACGCATATTTCAAAAGACCAATTAGGGGCATGAGTATAAAAAAGTTTGAAGACCACATATCAAGTACGAATAGAAAAAACTTACATTTAAAAATTAGCAGCACAATCACGATAAAGAAATATTTTATGCTAGACATGTCTTATGTTTTATATAAACTAGAACACACCTGCGAAATCGCGGGCATTTAGTGCGTGATGGAAAGTATTAAACTGTTGTAGAATGAATTTCCTAAAATATTTTATGACTTGAGAATTTTAGGAAAGGTATCAAAAGTCTTAGCCTGCGGGTACCGTGGTCACAGGACAATTTTTTAGCCCTCCCCTTTTTCCAAAGTCCGTTGCTTTCTGTTTTTTTCTGTATAC
Source organism: Mytilus coruscus (assembly GCA_017311375.1). Classification (NCBI taxonomy): domain Eukaryota; kingdom Metazoa; phylum Mollusca; class Bivalvia; order Mytilida; family Mytilidae; genus Mytilus; species Mytilus coruscus. Next base: position 43,378,534 of record CM029606.1, on the reverse strand, counting down.
TATGAACATACATATACTAAAAATAAAGTGTATTTGCTATTTACTAACAATTCCAAGTTTACTTTAATACAATTCACGGCAGTCACTGATGTATCATATACAGACTCTCTATATAATAAATCAGTTACCGCCGAGGATAAATATTGGAATTGATTGTAAATTGCAAATACACTTTATTTATATAATAAGTTTTACCAAAGGATACAGAAAAAAACGTAAGTACTAAGAAAAGTTTAAAACAGCCCTAAACGGAAGTCATGAATATCCGATGACGGAAACAATATCCGGACGTCATTATTTTCGTGTTCCTCCCAAAATAACCTTAACTGAATAATCATAAGCAAGGATGACAAATGCGACTATGTATTGTTCCTATAGGACACAGAGTCATAATGATTAATTTGTTGTGAAAGGAAGAAAAGTGACACAAAAACTGAGATCTTCTCATTTAATAGTATAGATTACGCCATCCAATTGCAAGCAGCCAACATTGTACTTTTATGTGGTATGACTGCCAATTAGGAAATTGTGCAGATTTTTTTCAGTTACCAAAAACAAAATATTTCCTTATTTGCTGTGACATATTTACACCGGTAATGATTGTATTACAGATAACAGATGAAGTTTGATTTCTGACTACCATCAATAAGATTGAGCTTCGTTTTCCTTTTAAGTACAGTTTTTCAAGGGTTTTACAGTTTTACACTAATGTTCGATCGTTTTGTTTTATTACCAACATAATTATGTTCTCTGAGAATAACATGTTTACAGTCATGTATAAGGAAGTAATTTCTGCCTTTTTAAATTTTTCCATTAATTTGATTTTTAATAACATGAATTATGCATTGTAAAGTGACTGGCATCTACAAATATCTACCTTGATATATGAATTATACATTCGTAGATAGTGAAATAAAATTTGAAACAGATGCAACTCTGTACTCGTCTTTGAAATATATGTTAATAAATGACTCCCTGTATATCAGTCAATAATTTTAATGTGAGGCCAGAAGTACGAACGAGACAACGACTTTTTATCATACAAGATTCTATCGTCAATGCATGTTTGACTGATCTTACACAATTAGGAAGTGGAAGTTTGGGAGAAGGACTTGATTTACCAGGCCGTGACATGGATATGATGTTCGTAACCAATGACATAGACGTAATAAATGACAAAAGGAACATCAAACTTCCAATACATAAATCTATACTGGTTATGGAGACAGATAATGATGATCCGGGATTTACTAGTCTCAAAATTTTAACAGGCAAAGGTGGAAAATCAATAGATTTACAGTATTTCGACTGTCTACCAGGTACATGTACAAGTAAATGTTATCTCAGTATATATTACTTTCTTGCTACATATGCGTATCGGCTACGGTGTCATCAGCAGACATTTATTCATGGTCCATGTATATCGGATGAATCACATACAACTGATATGTTATATTGCCTACATAGTAAATATCTACCAGACAACGCAATTCCATGGGCATCCCGTCATCGATGGCAATGGCCGCCTAATTTCGTTATTGACGGAATCATAATATACGGATTTAGTTAGTACCTATCATGCCTATAGGACCTAAGATTTTAGCAGATACTGTAAATTCAGAAATTATTGCGAGGTTTTTATTAATGCGAATAATGCGACTGAATGAGTATCGCAATCATAAAAACTCGCATTCTGATATCAGATCCATATGACCGTATGCAGCTTTCCCGAAATCGCAATAACTAATCTCGCATTTTAGTCCATTCTTCAAAATTTGCAATAATAAATGCACGCAATAATTTCTGAATTTACAGTAATGAATTATTATGGGGAGTGTCTTTGTCTGTGGCAGAAAAAAAAATACTTGTACATTCGTTTAATTTCACTCAACTTTTATGTTACGGCCTACCCAAATTAACGTTAAAGTGTATTATTAACACAAACGATGACGTAAAAGATTTTTGTGCTCTTACTATCTTAAGACGGCATTATTCTGGGTTTCGGAGGAGGTGGATATTGAAACATTTCAATTATCTAAAATATATTATTGTTTTAATCTCTGTCTTGATAAATTAATGTCATGGGTAAAGATGTGCTAATGTCCGAACTATTTTATACCTGATAAACTATTTTAACATAATATGTTCATAGGAAAGATCAATCAGAGTAACAATAAGATACTACTAGGTGTTCTTGAAAGTATACGGTGTAGCGGGATATATGGATTAATACAGAATATGTTTCCGCATGAAAATGAACATAAGTGTTTATCAAGTACCTAGATTGAATCTTCGTTTATTCAGCTAGATTTTCTACTTTACAGAAATATGTGTTTAACGAAAGACATGATACCAGGACGCATTTCAAATTATCATAAATCACTTTCATCTATTGAACATTTGATAAAGACCGAATCGTCTATATTTTTTATTGATGCATGTTAATTATATAATGATAATATCAATGGAGAAATAGTACAACTACAGGCACCACCAAATACAAATGTTAACACTTACAACATACGCAAATTATATCATAGATATTTCGAATGCATCATTAAGACATGCTGTGTCGGGTTGGGTGTTACATGCATCGTTTTATTATGTTACAAGACAGTTCAAAGTAACAATCGAAATAACGGAGTATGTCCTATAAAGATATTCACCTGATTTGATGTTAATTGATTCTTCTTGTGTCGATGGTGTACTATTTAGAAATATTTACAGACATAATGTACATTCTTCTATGACATTGCATGAAAGACTGAAAATAGCCACTACACAATAAATCCACTTAAAAAGAACTCACCATTAATACCAGAAGAACTACGGCTTATGTAGAATGCGAAGGACTTAACATACTACCAGATGTAGTTTGTCATTGTCTTATATTTCTATGTTATCACCATCGTGGTGAAATACCTTACGGACGACAGTCATTACGCGATTTATATATAACAGTGAAAGATAATCATATTCGATCAATAAATACAAAATCTAATGAATTAGCAATACTTGTAGTCTGTTTTGAAACATCCGGTGATAAAGACATGGCATATCAGTGTCATGGTGTAGCTTTACAACGTGATGAGTGTGTTTGTACTTCAGCAGAAGCTAGAAGATCAAAACTATTTCAGATTTTGACATAAACCTTTTAGCATGGAAAGTAAATGGAGACTGCTGAGTTATAGAATATTAGCAGAATTAGATACCCTCATCTGTGAAAGATAATGAGGTATCGCAACTTTTATCATAAAAGTAATAGAGTTTTGTTTAGCGTATTGAGCTTGTTTGTGTTCGAAATATTATATTTTGATATAACTATATCAAAATAACTGATGAAATAATACGAAGATACAACTCTATCATGTCCATATCTGATTTTATAACTTCGATGATAAATTCATAAATCATTGAGGTACTAGCTTAACACCTCGTCCTTTTGAAAGGATAGGGATTTGGACATCAATTGACTAATATACAAACATGTATTAAGAGTTAGCGACAGAACATACAAAATTGTGGTCAAGGACAGAATAAAATTGAGAATGGAAATGAGGAACATGTCAAAGAGACAACAACCCAATCAAAGAGCAGAAAACAGACGAAGGCCTTCAACACAGCGAGAAAATCCGGCACCCGAAGACGTGTGCTTAAGCTGGCTCCCAAGCAAAAAATGTGTACTATTTCAGTGATCGCGGACGTCATCCTAAACTCCGAAATATATAAATGAACTAACATTAAAAATCATACAAAACTAACAAAGGCTAGAGGCTCCTGACTTGGGACAGGCGCAAAAATGCTGCGGGGTTAAGCATATTTGTGAGATCTCAACCCTCCCCCTTTACCTCTAGCCCATGTAGAAAAAAAAAACAAATACACAGCAATACCCACAGTAAAACTCAGTTTAAAAGAAGTCCGAGTCCGATGTTAGAATAGGTAACAAAAAAAACTAAACACAATGACAATGATACATAAATTAGAAAGGACAACTAGTAGTTACTGACATGCCAACTGCAGACCTCAATTAAACTGATTGAAAGATTATGTCTTCATCATATGAATATCAAGCACAATCCCTCCCGTTAGGGGATTAGTATCATACCATAATAAAATATATGAGAAGAACATAACCCGTATCATGCCAACAACTGTTTTTACAATAAATGTGTTTATTTCCGATGCAAAGACCCTATACATAGATAAATATTTAAGCCAAAATATGCCATCTTAAATGACCTGATAACCGTATCATCTCAATAAGGCTGTTTAAAGGTTTTGTTAGCTTTGAGGTGAATGCCGACATTTTTGTGCTTAGTAATAAGGATCAAGGACAGAAACATCATCATCTGGGGTTGAGGACAAAACTATTAGTTATAATGGTCAACGACAGTTACATTAATAAAAGGATCTTAATTTGACATTCGACTATGTCCACCCGGTTAGTCATAGATTACCTTAGCCGTATTTGGCACAACTTTTTGAAATGTTGGGTCCTCAATGCTCATCAACTTTATACTTGTTTGGCTTTTTAACTATTTTGATCTGAGCGTCACTGATGAGTCTTATTTAAACGAAACGCGCGTCTGGCGTATTAAATTAAAAGCCTGGGACCTTTGATAATCATTAGCAGTGGGGATAAGGCTCTCGCTTTCAATGCAGAAATGACTGCAATTTAATAGGGTCAACGGTTCATATCCTGTTAGACTTTTAACTTTAATTTGAATTTTAAAAATACAAAATGACCTTATTTTTGCAATTTGGTGTCCGTTCAACTGTTTAGTTCCACGAATGTGACCTATCGAATGGGACTTTCAACTAGTTTTGCGCTAACACGAGTAACACGATGGGTGCAGCGTATGGAGCAGAATCTGCATTCCCTCCCGGAGCACCTGAGATCACCCCAAGTTTTTTGTACGGTTTGTATTCCTTAGTCCTTAGTTTTCTATGTTATGTTTTGTGAACTATTGTTTTTCTTCTTCCTTTTTTTGTCATGGCCATGTCAGTTCATTGTCGACTTATGCGTTTGAATTTTCCTCTAGTATCTTTCAACCCTCTTTTATAAAATTAGAATATTCAAAAAATGAATTTGAACCAACAACAACCACTGAAACATATGAAATATAGCCCCCTTGACTTGGGACAGTCACATAACGAATGTGGCGGGGTTAAACATGCTTTTGGGCGCTCGTCCTTTTTTCTAATAAAAGAAGTTTGGAACTAAGATTCATTGATATTGGGTTTCGATTTACTTTTAATTATATTGATGCAAGTGATTAACACGTATGATAAGTAGATTCTTATCTTCTTGTTTAAAAAAAGACAGTGATTGAGACATGTAGTTATCATTCTATTCTTTTCCACACAGTTTTGATTTCTTTTTGTTTAATCTTCCCTACTCGATTGCCTTAAATATTTATATTGTAACTGAAGTATTAAGCAACACATGCTTATCGCGGACTGCAATTCGTCTTTATTATTGCAGTCTAACTAATCGAACTAGAAATATAGCATTGCTTGAAATAATATAATATCAGTTTTCGATGATATGTATATCAAAATGTATTTCAACTATAATAACATGCTATCTTGTAATCAGATAAACGAGTCAATCACAAACAACAACCAATCATGACTAGTTTTGTAGACCAAAACTATTGGAATATGTACATATTGCTTGTGGTTCTCTTGAGTAAAACGTTTTGTTTTCATTCATGGAATGTGTCACTGGAAGTTTATTTCTATAAGTCTCTGTTGAATGTATTGTTAGTTAGAGATTACAAGGGTAACTTATTGCAAACCAACAACGTCCTTTATGTTTTTGCATTCATATGCAGCACATGTTATGCAGAATCTTTTCAATATCGAAAAAGAACAAAAAGAAAACGTCTTGAGTTGCATATTAATTTCCCTATTAGATATATTGCTCATGTCCTCTCACTCAATAACCAACACATCATGGACGCCGCCAACATTTGAATTTCATCTGTGTTTGGTGGTAATAATCATTGCAAAACGACACAATGACATTGTGCACAATCTAAACGATGACATAAACGACATAGTAAAATGATACAACATACTAATGCGGACATACACGACACAATGGCATGTTACAAAACGATTAATGATGACATACACAATTAAATGATAAAAGAGATAAAAATGATGACATGACTGACACAATAACATGATATACAATCTTAATTAAGATATAAATGAAACAATGATTTGTTCCTCTTATACAAACATTGCTTCATTCAAATATAATAAGGAACGAATCAAACTGGCACTGCATATGTTGTGGTATTTTCGTATATTTGTTGTCAGCCTCTGTTTAATACATCTTTTATTGGGGGATTAAAATATTAACGTGTTGAGCGCCACTTTTGGAAGACTTGGGTTTTATATTTATGTGAAGCGGAATTTTACAGAACCATCTCATTACAAAAAGAACCAAAAACAAGACAAAGCTGTTTGGGTTGTTCAATAATTTCCCCTTACAGATTCATTACAAATGGCCTCTCACTTCAAAACCTACTCCTAAGTAAGTGCTACAAGACACATTAGTGGCGTAAGTATCAAAACGTTGGAAGACATATTATGTACGAAGTTAAAAATCTTTCAAAAACAACTGTTTTCCTTAAAGTTATCTGCACAACTATGACAAAGAAACGTTTCATGTTAGACATTTCTTATATTTTATATAAAATACACAGTCCAATTGCAAGCACGTCAACATTGTAAAATGAAGTGATAGACTGCTAAGTAGGAATCTATACAGTTACAAAAAAATAATTGATTCCTTAATTCATGTGACATATTTACATCGGTAATGGTTGTTATACAGATGCAAGATATAGTTAGATTTTTAACTAGCATCAATAGGATTGAGTTTCGTTTTCCTTTTAATTATATTTATTCATGTGGTTTACGCCTATGGTGGGTAAAGTATGATCGTTTAGTTTTTATACCAACAAAATTATGTGTTCTCAGAATTACAAGTTTATAGTCATGTTGTTTTTCAGTCTTTTTTTTCAATTTTCGATTAATTTCACTTTCAATAATCCATGGTAAAGGGACTGAAATCTACTAATATCTACCGTGATAAATGAATTATACCTTCGTAGAGAATACAAAAAAAAATAAAATTGAAACATATTGAAAAAAAAGGTCAAACATGCTACAAAAAAGGGGAGAAGTGATCAATATACTGCAGTTTCTTATTGACAACATATTTGTTGAATTTGGGGGTAGGCTTTTTCAACAAATTATCGGCATTCCTATTGGAACAAACTGTGAGCCTCTTCTTGTCGACATCTTCTTATTTTCATATGAATAGGAGTTCCTTCAGACACTTGTCAAAAACAAGAAGATCAAAGAAGCCAGGTCATTTAATTCACATTCAATTATATTGATGATGTTCTTCCTATTAACAATCCAAACTTTTCTCCAATTTTACACACATTTCCATCTCAGTACAAGAATTTATGACAAACGAGACGATTTTAGTTATGTAATTGCCAATTTTCCCCAGCTTAGAAGCAATATACCAACTTCACCTGCATGTGAGTTATACATTTCTCAACTTATTCGGTATTCAAGAGACTTTGCAAAACGTCACCAGTGTCTAAGCAGAACGTGGATGAACCAGGGATATGTCAAATAACGTCTCGTCCTTTTTCTAAAAAAAGTTCATCGGAAGATACCAAGTCCTTGTTGATAAATATTCCGTATCAACTTCACAAATAATACTCGATGGTCTTGAAGTATAGATTCTAGGTACTGACGTTGTTTATCATCTTAATAACGTGTTATAGTATTCTTTTATTTGTCTTTATGATTTACTTCTACTGTTTACTGTTTAGTCTGTTGTTTGTGATGGCCATTTGACGTGACTCTGTACGTATACATCCCGTTATTGTGTTATTGTTTTATGATAATTTTTGTATTATTGTCTTTTATTTTTGCTTTTGTGCTTTGTCTATATGCCTTTTTGTGTTTCTTTGTGACATATTTGTTTTTTTTTTTTTTTTATAGTGGTTAAGATTATAACACAACTTGACTGCTGTACCCTAATTTTGACATTTCACCTACACTAGTAACTCGAATTTAGCTTGAACGGACAAAACGCATTAACGGCATTTAAAAAGATTAATGAAAATTGAATAAAGATTGACAAAATTAAAAATTATTTTAATGCATTTCAATCTATATCAAATCATTTTAATACCAGTCAAATGGATTCCTTGCGGTCATTCAAGTTAATTTGAGATGTGGTTAAACTGCGTCAAACTAATTAGCCACGCCCCGTTAAACGGAATCAAACTGATGTTAAGTCCTTTTAAACTTTAAAGTGTCCGCCTTTTGTAAGGTAAATCACTCAAGCAGAACAGCATCCTCGTGTATCCATCATTAATCCGCTCCGAGCGTTATCGATTTAAGATATTTTACTGGTGATTAGTTTTATATATGTTTTCCAATATTTAATGTTATACGTAATGTTTTATATGTATATTCATAGTTGGAATGTATAATGTTATACAAGTGGTGAGACTTTAATAAAAATTTTAATCTGAATATATAAACATGCTTCACAATTAAGATAAACGAATGAACAATAGATATATAACTAAATTTATAAATATTGAGGTACGATTTAAAAGCACAAAGAGTTAATCTGTTAAAATAAAATAGCTCTTTATATCAAATTATTCGTTTTCAATATTGCCTACTAATATGAAAACTCGTGGCATGTAAGTTTGTATGGTCTTTTAAATATACTTGCGAAAAATAAAACCGGAAAGATAATAAGAAGGTCGTAATTGTGCTCATTACAAACCTAGAAGTGAAAGATGTTTTTAATCAATAGACAATAAATAGATTTGAATTACATTTGAGAGGTGAAATGATCACTTATATTTCTGTATAAGTGTGTCCTTGTTGTAATCGTAGAATTAATGTTTTCCTGAATATTTATCATTCCTCTTTTTCTGTATTCCTATATTGACATTTATACCGACATTTAAAATAGCTTGTAATTAAAACATTTTTTGTTAAATAATAAAATTGATATAAATGAGCTTGACATTTGTTGAATTCATTTAGTAAACAGTTTCGTCTTGCTAAAACTTGTAATTAAAGTAACAGCTCGATGAACTTTTAAACCTTTGTAAAATTGTAATACCGGTCACTGGTTAAAATGTGTGTTATTTGTGTAAAAGCAGCAAACGACAAATGAAAATTGAAGTGGGGTTACGAAAGGATTCTCGTTATGTCCGCATGTAAAATAATTCTTGCAATAAATGAACATTTGACGAACTGGGCTGGCTATTAAGCCCTTGCACAGTCGGCCCTGGTCCAAAAGAAATATTTAAAAAAACCTCATTTTATAATTGCGGCATTCAAAAACGTTTATAAGACCAAAGGTAACTTAAACATTGTAAAGCACGTCGGATTAAATGTTTCTGTCATATAATTGTGTAAGGCATATTTTAGCGATAATTACTAGATAAAAAAATAATTGGCTATTCTAACTTCCCAAGTTTAATCTAGGTGCTCTCGTAGGCCACGTTTAATATTCAAATAAATTTCATTGGTCGGGATTTCATAATGTGTTATATGAAATTATCTTGAAAATAATTGCGGGAAAGGGCTGTTAAAGTGCAAGAAGGAAACACTTTTTCTTTTTGCGGAAACGTGAACGAAGGAACGTGCTACAAATAAAGACCTGCGATTGTTTGTCAATAACTCAAATTTACAAAATAGTAAAATATAACTGATGATCAATGTCAAAATTATTGGAAAGTTTAGTGATCATGACACCACCTATGTTATGTAGTATAAATACTCGAATTTGTCAATTATACCACATCTTCTTATTTGTATATTAATCATGTCAAAATACGAAAATGAAACGAATAGTGAAGTATTGTGTCCATGCATGACGATATCAAAGTCGCGTACATATACGAAGAGACGATGTGATAATGACGTAAAAGAGACAGCAACTCAACCACACAACATACCAGAATGTGAACAGTTGGCTCTTATGTGCATCTTTTCCTTGGGATTTGACTTTAAAAGATATTGCGTAAACCCCTGAGGGTTTACGCAGTATATATTGGTAAACTGGACCCCTGTTGTGTTCACTTATCGCTACACTGACAACAGGTACGGCCTAAATCCCGTGGTCAGAATTCTGACCACGGGATTTAATAATTCGACGAGACTAGTACATCATGTGTTATGTTTATTATGTAGTATACTGATAAGAAATCAAACGAGAAATTAGCACATTTATAACCCTACTGAGTTCTTAAGGGAATGAAAGATACCGGCTCATTTTGTCAAGAACACGATAACACGCTCGTTGGTCATTTATCTGCGCTACCATCATGGGGTAAATTAACAGATATTTGTTTATTTTGCGGCATCACAGTATTAACAATTGAGGTCAATTTCCTATCACTACAATTGGTCTATTTTATTAACGAATCGTTGAATTTGTAAGACTCGTCCAATTAATGCCAATGTGACAATGGCTCCAACCCGTTCCTTCGGTGCGAAGCTATAGATGGAACGGCGGACCAGTTTATATATATTGGACGACCTCTGTATCTTTCGGAACACATCTGTTCTTTTCTATGACCACCTGCGTAATAGGTTATTAATTGATCTAATGAATATTCATTAACGCTTTACAGTTGTTGAAGAGATAAGTGTTTATCGAGATTATATATATATATTTGATATCCTCTGGGACTATTATACTAACATATTTTGTCACAGATATCCTGTATCAGTAGTTATTGATAGAAGCTGTTGTGTAACGTTTTCTGAAGAACAAGCTGTGTTCCCATTTGGGATAAGATTTTAAGCGAAAAAAGTGACTGTCAGTGAATAGATAGGGCGTTTTTAGGATTTTAAAATTTGGCCATTTTAGCGAAATAAAAAAAAAAAGAGCGCAGTCCATTCAAGCAGGTTTAAATTCTTTATAATAACAGAATAAAGTACGACCATGCGGTTGCCAGTAATAGCTCACCTCCACTTCATTTCTCTACTGGATAGTTGTCTCTTTGGCAATCATACATATGTCCATATTTGTTATCAATCTTATATGAAAACAATGCCAGGTAATGCTGGAAATTAAGTCGAAATTTAAAAGGCACCTTTTGGGTGTGTTAATTCAGTGAAATATAATACAGTATTATAAGTGTCTGGCCAATTAAATGCAAAATTATGTCATATCGAAACATTTGATTGGTGAATACGCGTCTGACTAAGTCCTTGAAATTATTCTATAGATCTATATAAAACGATTCACGAACACTAATCGATGACTTCCTAATTCTTTAAAACTTGTGGTCATTGCGATAAACAAAAATGGGGTTTGATATATTCCTCGATGTTTGCCATCGAAAACTATTGTAAATTACTACCGGTATGTGGTTTTCGAGAAAAGATTATCAATATTGTTTACGTACTTATTTAGTGATGATTATCTTATCAAGTCAGAGATCTGTTTGTTTTCTCTTTTGTTTTGTGGGGAGAGGTCTAGCTTTCAAAGGACACTGACCTGTGTCGACTACCCTCTCAAAAATATAGTTATAAATTTAAAATCCATCCTTTTGTTTTTGTCATGTGAAACCCTCCCAAAATAAACCTAGTTAAAACATAATGTAGCAGGTGCACAGCTTTGTGTCTTAAAAGTCTTATAGATGAAGTTTTGGAATTCCGTCAATTCATTTACAAGGAGTTGCGGCAGTCTGTATTTATAAGTCAAGTTAGAGGGTCTAGTTGACAGATGCCCAGAGCGTGTTTGGCGAAAAGTTAGGACGATATGTTATAAGCAAAATTAAACACACACAAAAAAAAAAAAACAGCTTAGTACAAATTATTTTTCTTAAAATGAAAATCAATATCCATATTCAACCGACAGGCGATTGCAAACATAATATATATATTTTTTTAAATTGCGTACTGGACATGAACTACATGTAAACTGCATTGGCCTTTTCATTCCTGCTTCCTTCTCAGTTTCTTTCACAAAGCCGTATAAAACAACAAAGCTACAGCTTCTTTTTATTTGGGCTAATTTACAAAAGGACAGGCTGGAAATAAAAAGTGAGATTCGTTTAAAAGTATAATAATTCCGGTTTCAAACTGTTTCACCCAAAAGCTTGGTTTGAGTTTGTTGCCCGTGCATGGTATTTATAAATTAATCAAAAATATCGTGTATATGATAGCCAATGACCAAACAACAAAACAACACCAATTTTAAAAAAGAAAACATTAAATGTGATTATCTATAATACCGCAGTCCCACTAGGCTACGATCGCACTACGATCTGTGAAAAAAATGATCGTGCAGATCGCAGTAAGGTCGTAGTACGGTCGTGGTGAGGTCTTCATGATCGTGATGAGCGTGGCCAACTTTGAACATGTTCAAAACAATCGTGGTGCGGTCGTGGCGAAATCAGGTCGTCATAGAATCGTAGTGAGAGCGCAGTAAGGTCGTGGTAAGATCGCAAAGGTCGCTGTACCATCGTAGCGAAAGCGCGATTCTAGTCGGTAAGACTGCGCTACGATCTCACAGCGACTTTACTACGACCTCACTACGACCATCACGTTCTTACCGCGACCCAAACACGCTTCCACTACGACTATACCACGTTTATACCACGCTTATACCACGCTGTTCAAGACCATAGTACGATCTTAGCACGCCCATGCCGTCCTCATCACGCTGTTCTTACGACCCGACTACGTTCATACTACGATCATCATGCTCTTTGTTATTGTCATATAAAATTTATAAAAGCTCTCCAGCTTTTGTTTGTCTGTATGTTTTGGATCTCTTGTCCTTTATCTCAAACGGCTCAATAATTCTTGACACATCTGTGTCATCCGTACTATCGTTCACTAAAACATCGTCATTTAATCTTGATGGACCAGCAATAAGTTGTGATTCAGGTTGGATTGGTCGGTCCGACATATATCTTCTGGATCGATCATGATTCGTTACTATGAGATCTTCCTCTGCCCCTACCTCTACCCGTACCCTTACGTAGATTTTGGTTGCATGACTGCGTTGTTTCCGAGAAACTCTACGTATCAATGAGAAATAGAAGGAATGATACAGTATTTATATGGAACACGATGTTGACGTTATTGCTGGGAGCGTAGTAAGATCGCGGTATGAACGTGGTATGATCGTAGTATGGTCGTGGTAAGAGCGTGCTATAATCGCAGTAGTAGCGTGGTAAGATCGTGTTGCAATCAGATAAATCGTAGTATGGTCGTAGTGGGGACGTGATGAGCGTAGAAAGATCGTGATAATCGTAGTGAGGTCGCAGAATAAGCGTGGTGAGAATGTGGTATAATCGTAGCGGGATCGTTGTAGAAGCGTAATGAAGACGTAGTACTAGCAACGTGATTGAAACGAAAATTTACATGTTCATGCCGCTCATACTGCGAGCTCACAACGATCTGAAATTATTTTCGATCGTAGTGAGCGAGGTGCGATCGTGGTCTAGTGTGACTGGGGCATAAGCATTTCCGCGAGGAAAAAAACAAAAATTTGCTTCCGCAGTTGCAGATTTAACATTGTTGTTATGATATTTTAAGTAGTTTTAAAAATATAAACCAATAATATATATATATAATTGAGAATGGAAATGGGGAATATGTCAAAGAGACAACAACCCGACCAAAAAAAGAATGCAGAATTTATAACTTTTTTCAAACTGGCTACAAAAACAAATCATCATGATTAATTGATTAAATTTCTTCACATTTGAACTTTAGCCTGAAAACTAACTCTTATATATATATATAAAAAAAAACAGCACCTTAGAATGGAATATCCAATGGTTGACTTAGCATGTTGTCTTTCGGGAGTGCGGAGATTAAAAAAATGATTCCTTTAACAAGAGTAAAACAATGCATCTTTATTAAACAATTATCTGATATTTAATGCCAATAGATATAGGAAGATGTGGTATGAGACAACTCTCCATCCAAGTAACAATTTATAAAAGTAAACCATTATAGGTCAAGGTACGGCCTTCAACACGGAGCCTTGGCTCAAACACGCATTTGGGTTTACGATTGCATTTCTTTTTTTAAAGAAAGCAACTTGTTACTACTTTTGCCTGAACATACCGGAATCGTTACTATTTTCTCGGAAAAGTAAGGTATTTATTTCCGGAAACGTAGACTTATAGCGGAAACGTATTCTTTTCCCGGAAAGTAATGCCAAATTTTATATGAGCAGTGTACTTGTTTTAATGTCAGTATATAAAGCATTAACTAGTGTTAATGTCTATGGATGTATTAGTTACAGTTGCATACTAATTGAGAGATCGTCCTGTTTGATGTTCTTCGTGTGGAAATTATTCTTGCTTCAGCATGCATCTTTACTTTGTTCCTCTAAAGAGATCCTCATTTACCCTTACATTATAAAAGTTTGTGGACTCGTATGTATTTAGGGAATGGCACTCTCCATGTATCGTACCTTAAAAAAAAAACTTTCGTAAATTTTACGTTTCAGAGTCCAACATGTATGTTGAATTTTACTCAGAACTTAGAAAGTTGATATCAGCGTGGGTTATGCTTAAAGTTAACCTTTTATTCCATATGTCAGATAACCTACCGGTACTTGTGTTTATGTTGGATTGCTGTCTGATTGACGAATAGCCGTAATTTTATCCCTATATTTTTTTTTTTTTTTTTTTAGGGATGCATCCAATCGCACCTTTTCATTTGAAATATATTTCCGTGGCGTAACCTCAAAAGATTAGTTACTTCAATAAAAAAAATGTAAGCGAAAATGAAACCTCTTCTCGCATGTTGCTCTTTGTGTAATTGTTTTCTTCGACAAAGTTAAATATAAAGAAGCCACAATTTGGTTCCTAAATAGATATTTTTTTAAACCCGGGGCCTAAAGCTAGGTAAAGTCTATCTCTTGATAAAGTTTCTTAAATTCGGCAACTTTTAGATACCAACCGTGTGAGGGCTCAGTCTGTATAGCCAGTCAAGGTCGTTAAAACTTTTATCATCCTTGTAGAGATTTTTTCAAAATACGATGGTTTTTGCCTTTTTCGAAACTAAAACATGATCAAATATAATTGGTGGCCTTCTATTTTCATGTTGTTGTCTCTTTTACATATTCCCATTTCCATTCTTAATTTTAGATAAAGTAAAAATTATGATAAACAAATGTATTCTTGTTGTCAGATCAAAATACACTTAACAAGCCAGTGCGATAAAATTCCATTCGCTACTATTACGTAATATATATATCACGATATCTCAGTAGCATGGGTTCGAATCCCGGCAAGGAAGAACAAAAATTTGCGAAAGCAAATTTACAGATCTAACATTGTTGGGTTGATGTTTAGACGAGTTGTATATATATATATATAAGTGAGAAATAACTACATGTGGTTTGTATATCAGGGAGAATTGACAACGGGTGGTATGTATACTAAAATATTTATCGTCTTCCATTATACATGACGTTGTGGATGAAAATTATTGACAAAAGAATAAAGAAAACAGAAAATAACCAGACAAATATATAGAAAAGAAAATGATGAGGTACTAGAATATATGGAATAAAGAATGATCAGCAAAAGGTATAACGGATAGAAAAAATTGCCTAAAATGATAGAATACAGAAATAATTAATCCCCATTCAGACCCTCATAATCTGACGATGACATTTAGCTTTAGGGCAATTATGGGCAAACGACCAACAACACAGTGTTTTTTTACGAAAGTTTACATACAAGCTAATTTTTACAAAATCAACTTGAATATGTAATAAAAATTATATCTATATCTTCATGTGTTGAATTTTAAAGATAAATGGGTTTGAAGTTTTCGACATTTACTAAAATTTCGGTTGATTGCAGATTTCTGTCTCCTTAAATTTTGTTTCAAAAGATAAAATATGCGGATTTCGATAAAGAGATAAGGAATATCTTCGTTACAAAATTGGGCTCTACATTTGTGTAACAATCCTTATTAAAAATCCAATTTGTTAAAAGAAATTGATTTTAGAAGAAAAAAAAAACTGCATTTTTGTCGTTTGTTTATCTAGTTGAAAAAAGTCGGTTATTTCTTCATAAAAGTTGGAACGAATAATCTTCATCAGAGACATATAGTAATTGTAATTTGTATGGAGGTATTACGTTTCCGCATTTTTAGCAAAAATCCAGTTCACGTTTCCACATTTTCGTGCATTACTTTTCCGAAATAAATAGATACCACTTTTCCGCATTTTACCTGTATTTCACCTGTAAAAATGGTAATAATGATATATCGGCATAAGACTTTATTATCAAATATGGTCATCTCCTCCCGACACAGAAACCAAAGAACCACAACTGGGCCGGAATCGTTTCTCCCAGTTCTATGCATGTCACACAATTATATTTATTTTATGGACGTTTTGCAGAAGATCCAAACAACAACTTACATCAAAATTCGGTCTTTATCAGCAATAGCACAGTTCGTAAAAGTGATCGCGAACATGCTGAATTCGTATCCGAACAGTTTGTCAATTATGGTAGAGAATAGAATACGAGGTTAGACTTTATAAAGTCAGTTGGCTACAAGTTTACCGCTTTAAACTGTGCTACGTGTACTGTATAATAGTATACTGACGCTTAAAATATATATAAACTTTTAGTGCTGAACATTGACTTTAATTGATATATGACCATGTGTGATTTTCATCATTTTAAGTTGATACATTTGTAGTTTCATTTTAGTCATAAAGACTTATCCTGCTCGCAGTCCTACTTCCACCCAGTTGGTGAGTAAAAAGGGGGGGGGGGGGGGGCATACATTAAAAATTTAAATGCGGAAACGTAAATAACCTTTAATAAAATCAATGTAAAAACAATGCGGAAACGTAAGAATTGAGTTACCTTGTTTTGTAACCCCCATTGACATACACAATGGTTACATTGGTTACAATGGTTACACTCATACAAACTATCATAAATCATATTATTCAGAAATTCTTTTTGGGGATCATTAATGTACGTCCAGTGGCATATATATTATGCATGTCGGAACAGGAAAATTGACATAAGGTACTATTAGAACCATGTTCACATTATTATACATTAGACATATGTCTCTGATTATACTCAACAATTGTGATGATGACGAATTTCTTAAACTGTTCGAAATAATCTAACCGAAAGATAAATCTGTAATTTTACTTTGTCCATAACTTTGACGAACCAAATTAAAGCGTAATACTTTGACCTGTTTTAAATCAGATTGGTTCTAAATGTTTCTCTCGTATATTCAACATGTATATACATGTATACATTCTGAATTGTGACTATCTATTATTATTATAGTTCCATAACATTCTTTCAAGGCGTATAAACCAATGATCGACAAGTGTGTACATTTTGTGAAATCAATTATAATGTGTATGTTTCAAATGTCCATATCTATTGACAACGAGTATATACCCTTGGAAAATATGTAAATATATTTTATTTTATCAAATCTTTTTTGGGAATTATTAAGATTTTCATAAATATCATTCTTAACACCAGAAACGTTATTTATAAACAAGCGTATAAGTAATGACTATAGTATATCACTATCGGACACGCAAGACAAAGATGTATATTACACCTGATATTTTCAAAATGGAAAGTTACGAGTTATCGGCCGTACACTGATCAATACCCTCAGAGGTCAAGTGATGCACCAACTTGTAATTGTGTAATAAGAGTTTTAAAGTCCGACAGGAAATCGCTTGAATATCTGGACGTGTCACCTCACAATACATCTTGGAACAATTTCTTCAGCCATGCTGGTGAACAGATAAGGGAAGGTCCGAATTTATTTAAAGAAGTTTACAAAACCGTTTTACATAGAGAAATTATGAACAAACTAGACTTTCAAAAAACATTTCTACACGGAACACTTATTTATGACTTTGAACTTTGACTTTTTAACTAATTTCCATTAATATGACTTTTTTCAAAAACTTAATAAAAAATTAGTTTCAAAACGATTCCTTATTTAAAATTTAAAAAATATGTTATTATTTTAATGTGGCACGCGCTCTTCTTGTGTAATGTCTAATCATCTTGTTAATTGATCAATAAATCTTTAAGAAATAACTTCAACCTCAAAAATAATAATTCTTGTGTTTTCGTAATTAGAAGAGATAAAGAGGTATTGATCTTATGCCGGCGTGCATTCCATCTACGTTAGACAAACGCCATACATACGCCACCATCCGTTACTTGAATGCCCGATACACGCTTATGTACGCTTCTCGTACGCCCAATGCACGCTTAAAGCTCGTTGTACTCACAATACAGATATGATTGACAAGTTGAATGCATCCAAAATTACTAGCGTGTTGGCAGCGTACATGATTTTTAACACGCCCGGCGAATGTCGGAGCTAAACGCTGATGTGTGACGCCGGTATTAAAGTCATATGAAACCTCAAATTAAAAAATATGCATATGTTTTTTTTATAACAAAATGGATAGTTGTCATTATTAAACTTAGGTACAAGTGTTATACAAGTGCTCAATATCCATGCTTCTTTGTTGCTTGATTTGTTTGACAAAAAACATCAGATAATATAATATCTTGTGGAAAAACTACATTTGACGGTACGTTTATTTTTTATTCATACCACTATCCCATCATGGGCTTGGCCCAGTTAAAGGAGCTTAGTGCACAAAGGCGGCCTAGGTGGTGTTTAGAAGCTCTCGTTAATTCAGTCTCCTGATATAAAGGCTCCAAGGCAGCACATTTGTAGAAATACCGTAAAGGACCTCCTTAGTGCACTAAGAATAAGAAAAATGTGCACTAAGGACCTGGTGGAATGATACAGCTGTCACAAAGGACATGGCATATAGAAATAGACTTTGTAAAATACATTATTTCAAATTTTATGATCATATCTTTTGTGAGGGGGTCTTTTGTAATTAGAAAGTTATTTTATGTTTTATCGACACGCGCCTTAATCAGATGAGTGTCACCTGTGTAATCGATAGAAATTCATGTTCGCTCAACCTTGACCGTTTAGAATCCACTTTGTATACTGATTGAACATGTAAAATTGAAGATGAGAAACATATTATATTAGACTGTCCTTTATATGCAGATTTACGTGAACGTTTATTTTATGAAGTTAAAAGAAGTAATGGTGAATTTAAGTATTTTATCTGATGATGATAAGTTTATACATCTTTTAAAAGTACTGTTTTTGGTGTGGTTGACAAGACCTGCTGTAATATTCTAAGTTAAAAGAAATTGTTTTTATATGCTTGATTGATAGTGATGTTTTTACAGACCTGAAATATTTTATAGACATGATAAATGCAGTTATAAGGTGTTTTTGTATTTCTGTTTGTTATATTTTTACTTCTATGTAATAGCGTATTTCCTACTCTTATTTTTAGCTCACCTTGCGTCCGTCGTCGTTAGCTTTTACAAAATCTTCTCCTCTGAAATCACTGGGCCAAATTTTAGTTATAGAACGGTAATTTTGTTCAACCGAAATACTTTTAATGGGTACACATACTAGATTTACTAAGGATAAGATTATAAGAGTTTTATTTAGAAGCAAGAATGTATGGTTTACATTATTTTTAAATGCATCAGCGTTATATTAATAACATAATTGAATTTTATAATTATATAAAATACACATATGGCGGAGAATGACAATAAAAACAATGACATCCGTAATAAAGGTAACGTTCATAGAAGACAATTTAATATGATTATTAATTCTCTTTTGAAAATAATATTTCCTCTTGAAGTCTTTCTATATCACTTCTATAATCGGGTTTTGAAGAATATGTTTTACTCTCAAATGTCTTTCAAGGTATAATGATAGTATGTAAACTATAGAGTTGTAAATGTGGAAATGAAATCTCAGAAGCATTTTTTTTCTCAATTTCTATCTCAAAACTGGCTTCTTTAAAAAAAACAACAAGTTTATTAAAGCAATTTCCTTCAAAACAAAATAAAACAATGGCAAAGTAAACATAAAATTCAATTTTTAATTTTCTTTCATCAGCTTGAAATTATAACACCCTAAACAGTTAGGTTTATTTAACAACTATCATTAATCAATTAGTAACGATCAAAGACGATTGTTATTTGGATATGGTTGATTGAACTTTATGATTGGGAATTTGCAATAAGCCGTTGGTCACGTGCCGAGTGGCACGCGCTGATTAAAAGTCATTTTACTTCTAAATTACAATATCTATTGATACCAAACTTTGTATTTATGAGTTACATACTCATATCCTCTTATATCCATGTTCTTTGAGGTCTTAAAACATCGTTTTAGTGTCCTTAGTGCACTAAGAAGTCCTTTGCGGTACATCTACACACCGTTTCATTTTAAAGATACTATATGTTTTTGCATTGTTTGCACATTGAACACAAACAAATCTAAAAAAAAATAAGGAGATGTGGTATAATCTCTCGTCAAGAGACCAAATAACACAGAAATTAACAACTAAGCGTTTTTTGCCTTCTACTATACATCTGACGGTGACATTAAGCTTTAGGGCAATTTAGTGACCAGAGAGAAGAGATATATCAGAGACATATATACACGTATATATGTCTCTGGATATATATAACCTTATGTAGAGAAATCATTTGAAAGATAAATATTAGTAGGGTCATCCGGAATGATGAAAATACTTTAGATACACAATGTATTTCTTTTTAATTTATGATTCAATTTTGATACTGCAAGTTTTTAAATCAGTAATATCTTATGATTCAAATTAGCGTTAGGCAAACTATAAGCAATGTGTCAGTATTTCAATTAGTTATAAGTTCTAACGAGTGACATTGGCCGATCTGAGCTGTGATACTTCTAATTATTTAGTTTGATTTTTAGATGATCTGTTATAATACTCAAAGTGTTTTTGACATTTGAAATAATAATAATTCGAACTTAACTATTCATTTTCTTACTAGCGTCAACAACTGGTAAATGCCAAATGTGTTGGTAATTCGTATACTAGTAAAATTAGAAGATACGGGGATGTCGTGTGACTCGTGTCTGTGGATTGGATATTAGGAAGTGATAATGAAATGATATCCTCAGGCCTAGACCATGTTTAATACACGCGATTTGCGTTATCGTTATATCCGAAGGTACAAAAGTCTCGTTGAATTATACAGATTACGATATTAAAGTTCGATAAAATATTTTCAAAAAACTATTTCTATCAATGTCAACATTCATAAAATTGTGAATTAATGTAGTAATCGTAGATCAGCGAAATATATAACGACTGAATTATTCGGATTACGCCACCTCTATATTCTGTTATCTAGTTTTTTTTTGCCTCGCTTCTTATTAACTTAGTTTCCTCATAATTCTCAAATCTGTAAACCCAATTCATATACTTATAAATGGTAGTCCCATTTATAGCCTCATACATGTAAATGATAATTGAAACAACTTGAAGCAAAAACACACAAATATTAGTGTATGCATGGGCTTTTAGAGAAATATTAGTCCCCGATTCTGTTAAAATGTAGATTTTATATAAGAATACAATAGCAGTTTATCTATGATTTCACCTTTATTCTTAATAAAATGTCAATTCATTCTTTTCTGGATTTAAGGGGAAATGATGGGCGGAGTTTTTTTTTTTTTTGACAAATTGCTTATTTCTTTTAAATATAAGGGACGAAAAAATACTTCCTTTCGTTAAAAAAATCTTGTTTCATTGTATTAAAAATAAATAGATTAATTTGTTGCTGAATAATTTCACAATAAAAGACAATTCGAAAAAAAATATGAACATGTTTAACCTCGCCGCATTTTGCGCCTGTCACAAGTCAGGAGCCTCTGGCCTTTGTTAGTCTTGTATAATTTTAATTTTAGTTTCTTTTATATATTTCGGAGTTGAGTATGACGTCCATTATCCCCATTTTCATTTCCAATTTCATTTACAAGAACATTAAATGTGAGTAATCTATTGTGGTATGAAGACATGTTCCATATATTAATACAGCATCAACATTCTCAAAACTAATGTTTAGGCACTTGCTGATTTTCTTTGATATTGCCGAAAATCGATGAACCGTAAGACACGTGTCAAAGAACATATCTGATTACACTATTATCTTGAAAAATGAAAAATAATTATTTTGCATGAGAAAATAACCCATTAGATATGTTTCCCATAAAAATACATTGGGACTTATTATTGTTTTTTTTAATTCAACATCTATAGTTGAAAATCTTAGGTGTACAGTGGTTAATTGAATGATAGAATATAGAAATTGTTTTTTTTTTCTTTAATAAAAAAAAATGTCCCCCTTTCGAGATTGGTCATTACATAAGTGTGTGCTAAATTTTGGAGACCGAGGACTAACAGACTACGAACAGCAAAAGTGGATACAATATTTGATATGCATGAAAGAACGTTGGACACACAATAATGATTTCACTGAAAAATTCAACTAGTACATGATACCCTATGAATTTATTTACATACTTAAACTCTTCTAAGGAATATAATTCTGGACAAAAACAAATTCAGTATATGTTAAATGGACAAACAAACAACAGCACTCATTGATGGATACACTTGCGGCTTAATTCATTTTTAAAGCACAATTTGAATGATTGATTAATGGTTGTTTAACGTCCAGTGGCAAACATTTCATACATGTTCAATGCGAGAAGTCGTTTCAGAAATAGATTATGAAGTATAAGGTATACCAAAATGTTTAAATGTTATCATCGTTTAGCAAAAGGAAATTTTCTTAGCTATTGGAATTGGTGCGTCAATATTTTTCTTACAAACTTATATCTTTTGCTTTAAAATTAACACATACATGGTTCTGATCTTATTAAAACAATGTCACTTAATAATAATAGTCTTTTATTCAGAAGCAATACAGCTTATAGAATTTTACATATAAATACAAATATAATAGCATCAGTGAATTATTACATACATGTTTTATAATTACAAACAGTTTGTTTCATTGGCGGAGAATGACAGCAAATAATATAATAATGAAATATAAGTATAATATTATGAATAACGGATCTTATCAGCTAAATACAGGTATTTACCTAGATTGTTAAGCTCTTTAATGTTATGAACAGACAATAATTGTATAAGTTTATAACAAGATGGTTTTTTCCAATAAAATGGTTTTATATATGTTTTCCTTATATCAGAATATTTATCACATACTAAAATGTAATGGTATTCATCTTCAATCAAACTTAAGTCTCGAGAATTATTCGTATATTTGGGCTTTTGAACTCCGCTGCATTTGTTTGCACCTGCCCTAACCTGCTGTTTAGTGGTTGTTGTTTGATTATGTATTTCAAAAGTCGAATATATAGACCGTTAGTTTTTCCGTTTGAATGGTTCTACACTAGTCATTTTGGGGCACCTTATAGCTTGCTGTTCGGTGTTAGCCAAGACTTTGTGTTGTAGGCAGATGAGTAAAATTGTATAGTTTTACACGTATGAATTTAGTAATGACTAGCAGAGCACTATCAGACTTAAGACAAACAGTGTTGCTGTATATTTGGTATCCGGTATACGAGTACGGGGCGCATTTAAAACTGTTTAAGCTAAACGAAATTTTAATTTTCCAGGTGAATTAGACCAAAAAAAAGATATGTTTTAATGTGAATTTTAAAAGTTCGGGACGGAATTGGTTCAATTAAATTTGCTTAACGTACCGTGGCAAATATTATTGCATATTCTCGACGAAATTACATTTTTGATCAGACGATGCCTTCATATAGATTAATGTTTGCGTACAATATCCATTGGCATTCATCATGCATGCTCAGTTTGGTACCTTTATTGGCTATTAAATAACTACCAGCTTTCTCGTTTTATTTCAAGCAAATTAATTTTTTTTATCACAGTCACTTTTTTTTTTATCTCAAGAGCTGCTGCGTGTTTACAAATAAAAAAAAGAAATAATTATACTTTTCACTGCATTTTAAAAATCTGGCATCATTAACTATAAAAACTTAGTTTACACATGTATTTGTCATTATTTCCTTTTAAATGTAAGAGGTACATTTTACTTTTCTGACTAAAATCGATAACGCTCGGAACGGTAAAACGATAGATACACGCCGATGCTGTACCGCTTGAGTGATTTACCTTACAAAAGGCGGACACTTTAAAGTTTAAAAGGACTTAACATCAGTTTGATTCCGTTTAACGGGGGCGTGGCTAATTAGTTTGACGCAGTTTAACCACATCTCGAATTAACTTGAATGACCGCAAGGGAATCTATTTGACTGGTATTAAAATGATTTGATATTAATTGAAATGCATTAAAAATAATTTTTAATTTTGTCAATCTTTATTCAATTTTCATTAATCTTTTTAAATGCCGTTAATGCGTTTTTGTCCGTTCAAGCTAAATTCGAGTTACTAGTGCTATTATGTCTGTTTGTTTTGGTTCACACATCGTTGTCAATATAATGGAATTTGATGCCACTGTCATACAAGTGAGAGTTTTAGCTAGCTATACAACCAGATTTAATCCACCATTTTCTGCATAAGAAAATGCATGTATCAAGTCAGGAATATGACAGTTGTTATCCATTAGTTTGATGTGTTTGGGCTTTTGAATTTGCCATTTCATTAGAGACTTTCCGGTTTGAATTTTCCTCGGAGTTCAGTGTTTTTGAGGTTTTACTTTTTGTGTTTTTGTAATAACCGCATTTTATTTGAGGCTTGGACTCCACACAATTTAGTTTGATCGTCGCATATATCCGTTTATCAATTCTGATACACGTTGCGTCTGAATTTGCGACAGTAGAAACCACGTTTTACGTAGGACAAACTTAAAATACAATACTGTTATCTCTTGACTGATCCATACAGATTCGGTTTCAGGATATTGTGTATTTCTAATTCAACTCATAGCGACATGTGTCACGGCCTTAGATCTTTGAATAAACTAATCAGCGCCAGATGTGAAATTGTACCAATGTTGTCCTAGTCGCGATTGTTTACCTTTGAATAAGTGTGTATTTGAAAGAAAGATTAAGTAACGAGTGATCTATAGTGCATTTTCTTGCTAATGCCCTTAATAGCTTACTTTACCATGTATATGAATGGGCTTTCCTCATTGTTGAAGGCGGTAACAAATGATACTACTTTAAATTGTTGCCTCTTCTTCTATGATGAGTTGTCACATTGAAAGTCAAAAAAGGTACAAAACGATAAGAAATACTAAAATGTGTTTGACATGTTATTATATGTCCACTGGGATGTGTATCTTTAACAAAGTAAGACTAGATAAAGTTTTCCAATTATGATTCGCTAACGTTGCGTTTTGATTTCCTTGTATTCATTTTCATCAAGTGTTAAACATTTCAGCTAAATGACCAACCATGCTTGGTTTATACGGACAAAATCAGATAGCTTCAGTACAAGTATTTGTAAAAGCTTCCCTAAACGCCTACATTTAATCATGCAAGAAATATTATGAAACAACAAGTGAACACTTAGCGGCCTAGTGATAAAAGGTAAGACATATATCGCTGATAAACCATGCAGGAGACTTTTACCCTGTCGACGCAATCCGTGTCGCTCTTTTTTGATTTCAAAGGATTACCCCAGTGTTTGTTTGTTACTTTGATCCGTTTCTTCTTACGAGATGTAAATCACGATAATTCCAATTACCTTAATATATCAGACAAAAAATATATGTTCCTGTTATCATCGAATAGTATAAAATCACATAGAAAATGTATGCCAACAATGTATTTCTACATACTTAATAATACAGTTATTACAACACTAACCAATATTAACGGATTATTCGCATGTGATCCCCCTTAATAAACAACATATTTGGAAACATGTTTATTTTTTAGTAGCTTTTCTGTCTTTTCTTCCTAAAATTTGGTGTTCGTTGCTGTAGACTTTTGGAAGTCTGTTATTTAGACGTTGACAAACTTAAGTTCTTTAATTAAACATATATTTTGTGTGTTTTTGCTGTTTGATTGACTTTTCGTTGACATGTCCTTCAAATGTCTTTTTTATTAAAACAAAATTTGAATTCTAATATTTTTTGCAGAAATCAATTAACTATGTTAATACAATTCTAATAAGACTGGTGACATTAAGTATACCAAATTAAATATGGACAGAAACACAAAGGTAATCTGTTTATATCCATCATCGTGGTGCCAATCTTAACAATTGTTGAGGCAATATCTAGAGCATAAGTAGCTTTGTCTTACAGCAGTACCTTAAATTGAGACACATACGACACTGGTTCTCCGTTAAAGCGCCCAACGTCAGAGTAAAAAATGATAAAATATAAATGGCAGCAAAAACTTGTAAATAAAGAACATTGAACATCCTCATAGTATATTATATCCACCATATAAATTTCAGCATGTAATATGCTACCATTAATTTATAATGATCGAGACAGTTTAGATGAAAAAAAGTCAAAAAAATACATTAAACGTCATTTTATTTCCTTTGACGTCGTGATTTTCAATACCAAAAATGCTACAAACTTTGAAATAATTTTCGTTTACGGTGTTTTGTTATCTTTATTCATTCACATAAACTTTAATGTGCGTTTTTCTTGTGAGTTGAAATTATGGTATATTCAGTCATGTCTGCATTATTATGTATAAGTCTTTTATTATCTCTTCAACACAAATTAAGGTGATACATCTTCATGTGGACTGTTTCCGTCTGAATAAGTACGCTAAAAAATTGACTAAGCATGTCGGTCTTGTCGAAAACAGGATAAATATTAATATCGTATTAGCATGCTTTCGACCCGAATATGCATATAATTCGCCGCCGAATCCTCCTCCTTTTCATCATTATCATCTAGTTTGCCATTCTGTGTTATCATGAATTATCATTGATGTGATCATATTAATATCGAACAAAATATAAATTAACTGTTACAATTTCAAAATTCACAAGAATGGCGTATAATGCATTCATCCCTTCTTTTAATTAGTTTGAATAGTTTGAATAACTAAGAATTTTCTTTTAAAGCCGAAACACAACCCTTGTATTTTTGATGGGTTACTTCCTTTGATATTCAATAATAATTTTTTTCTTTGTATCGGAAATTGAAAAAAAAAAAAAATTAGGAGAGTGACAAGACGAGTCTATATCTGACCGAAGGATTAAACAAATCATTTATTTGCTAATGTTATTATAATACTGCAATTTTAGAGGATATGTGATTGATTGATTGTTGTTTTCTGAAAGTACAGTCGGAAATATTTCATGCAGATTGATGACCGATAGAAGAATTTTCAAACAATGCATAAGATGTTGCATGCGTTGCCGTTGAAAAAGAAATTTTTCAAAAAGTTCAATCAAAATAGATAGACAAAACAATGACGAGAGAGAGACGACAAAAAAAAAAAAAAAAAAACCAACAGCAAAATATAAAATATAAAAATATTTTCCATAGATTTTTTATTCATAGCAGGCAACCCTCTTTGTTGGTTAGTTGTAGCATATAAATCTCACCTACTTTAATTTTAATAGAGACCACCAAAAACGACCAATTAAACAGCTTCTCCATGTAGATACCCTTATACTAGTACTATAACTATGCATCCTATTCCGCTTGAATATCAGATATTTATTTGAAATAACCCAAGATATATGTGGTGGTTTATAGAATAGAAAATAAAGCACCTGCCCCACCCACCCTTGTCAAAAAAGGTTAAAGACAAATAGGCATTCAAATAAAGAATAGAAAATACTGGGGTGGTAAAATGTAAAAAGAAATAATTGTATAAAAATTAAGAATAATGTAAAAAAAATAATACTGATTTCAGAAATAAATGATTTACAGAATAATGAAATTTTGCGTTTTCTGTTTATCAAATTTATTATTGATAATTGACAATAGACTAAAAGATACTGTTGAACTCTGGTCGTAATCGGAACTGGTTAATTGAAATTAGCGATGCAAATTCTATACATTCATAAGCATTGGTATTTTTCTCCAAAATCTCGATCTTTCAAGAGTTAACGTATCATTTCGTCTCCTATTGCAGACAAAGTTAACCTTACATCCTTCTCCTGTATTGTGTCAGCAATGAATACATTTTAATAAAACAGAGCTGTGACAGAGGCCAGACCAAGATAACCATTGACAATAAAAAGCTCTGCAATAGTAGAAAAAAAAAACAAGTTATAAATTTCAAAATTTATAAATGGACAATTGAAGGGAATTGAAAAGAATTGCAGAATCAAAAAGTCTCTTTCGCTTACATAATTCCTACGTCTTCAGTTTCATATTTTTGATATCCATAGCTCATTATAATTTGAAACAACAATTTATTGGTCAGGGCTGGAAGACTGATGCTTGAGAACGGATGACACAGTCTTAGATTTCTTGGGCGTATAACATTTTTTAGTACCAATAAATGTTAAATATATTTCAATATTCTCCAAAACAATTGATTGAAAGGCAATGTTTTTTATATTTTGTTGTACAGGTGGGTAATCAAGGATAAAATCTATTTCTGGTGATCGAATTTTTATTCTATCAGATTTCAGATTTCTCTTAATGTTGGTTAACCACCGGTACTGTCTCTGTTATAAAACTGAATGTTCATCTTCTTAGTACTAGAACCTCATATCACAAGCCAAATATGATCAAATATATCTAATGTCATCTTAACTTCTGTTTATTATCCCAGATATCCAAATTATTACGAAGAAATTAAAATAGATTTTTTTTCTCCACGTTTGATTTTAATTAGATATAATTCAAAATTGATAAATGGTATCATTTGTGCAGTTCAGTGACATATATTAAAAAAAGCGGCTACGGGGTAGTGTTGTAATATGTATGTCGTTAATACAGACAAGAAGATCTATCATGCCAAATTATATTTACAACATATACAGGAACTGAACACAAGAATTTTACAGATTAAACATATTTCTTACTGAACAGAGAAAAATGAATTACTGAATACAGAAATGTAGACCCCTCTCCTAATCCAGACCGTCATATATCATTGTGACGGATAGTTTTGTTTGATCTATATAACTGTTTTTATTTTCTAAAAGAATTTTGTACAAGGTGTCGTTAATAAATATGTAACGGACAATATATACCATGCCCGCTCGGCCGACGTCATAATTTCATGTTAATGAAAGAAAGTAATTGAAAGCTTATCTCCCTGTGCAATATGATATAAAACTCATTTAGGCACTACTTGCATAATTGTTAAATCGTATTAAATTCGGTATCAAATTTATATTAATAATAAAAGTTTCATATCTTGAATATTGAAAACGGGTTAAAATTATTTACTTGCACATATGGCAAAATTTGGGGTACTTTGTTAATTTGCATAGCGGCCATTTTGCCTTATCATGGCGACAGCCATTGCAATAACGTTATACATGCACCTTAAATATAAATGCCAATATGCCAATTCTTATGTCGAATCAACAATTTGTCAGCATATAATAATTAATATTGACATAAAAAAAGCAACTCTGTTACACTTAAACAATTGATTAATAAAAATTGTTACATGGTGTCTTCTTATGTCGTCTGAATTACAATGTATGTTATTGATCTGTAAGTTATATATCCGTCATCCGTACTAATTAACGTATATGTTTATTTGGCATGCCATACTCGATAAAAGTGCGGACGTGATAGAAAGCACCCTTTACCAAAAAGTCAACGGAGATTACATACCACGGAGGTTACATTTAGTTGATTTCGTCGTTTGTAAAACAAATATGTGTATCTGAAGATAGAAGTTGTACTAAAATTAAATGTTGACACCGATATCGATCTGTTGGATGTAGAATTTATTTTCAAAATTGGTGTTTGTTAAGCAAAGACCATTCCACGGATATTACATGCTTAACAAATCTCTGCAGTTTTCATCTTTGTTTAATTTTTCGGACTGATACAATTTTGAATAAATGACCATTGTTATAAACAAAATTATTTATGGTAATCTTATAATCAAATTAAACTCATATCACACTCTATGTTGTGCTAAATATTTTGTCCTGCTTAAACTTTTATCCGTTAACGGAAATTACAGGTTTGCAAAGAAAACATTTCGACGGCCGGTACGACCACTATCGTTGTGCAATATGTATTAAACTGTATGCAAATTAAAAATATAGATAATGAAGAAATCTAAAATCTCAGATATAAGTATAACAAGCTACAGGCATATAACTCGAAGTCGTTATTTTTGCTTTCTTACGGTGGGACAAAATGACGTCATAAATGGGCGCTTTAATGGAGAACCAGTGTTATACATGATGGAAAAAGACTTTGGACAACTTACAAATTGATTCAACATAGTTAACTAAAGACAACTGAAACGTTACTACAGGTATATGTTAGAACGTATTTTGAAATGGAAATATAGTAAATCATAGCTAAAATATAGAAATCAACTCTTATACATGGACTTATTATATATATAAATTTGTATATTGAACATTAATATAAAAAATTGAATTCATTGCATACATGTATTTAATCCTCACTTGAATCTATGTAATTGCATCTTTGTTACAGTCATCATGAACAGAAACTTCAGCAACCAAGACAATTCTGATGATGAAAATCTATTTGGCATACACAAAACAACGTGCTTGGAAATTTACGATGTAAAACGTTTTCCGTACCGTGGAAAGCGTAAAATTACATCAATACTTTACCAATCTTATATGGAGGAATGGTGATCTCAAATGACGTGTTTGGACTTACAATCAATCAGTTTGAACAAACGTATAAAGCTTGTTTGGAAAGAAGGAAAGCAAAGAACAGTGGGTACTGAACCTTAGATATCCAAACAAATCTTCAAAAGAATATCTGGAATACTTAGAGAACTGTACAGACTGTTATAAAGGTAATACATTTGTATTATTAATGAAAACTTCGTTTTGATATTATGCGTGCCCAGAGAGACAGTTTTATAAAATATACATGTACCATGATTTATCACGAAAACCATCAGCCATAGGCCAACAGGCAATACTATGACCAACAACAAATAAAGACAAGCAGACAACACCATGACCAAACAAGTAAAAGACAAACATGCAACACCATGATAAAAATTACAACGACAAACAGGCAAAACCAAGACTTACAAAGGAAATGACAAACAGACAACACCATAACCAAAAAAGAAACACCCATAGATGATGACAACATAAATTGATAATAAGTCGCTTCTGATATTTACACTCTTAGACGGGATGAAGTAAACTGAAAACATTAATATAAATAATGTCTGTGAAGTAAAATCCGTTGACATTTCACCGTTAAGGATGTTCGCTCCTCTTGTTTCTGAAGTTTCGAATCCTCTGATTTTATTCATGTATAGCAATAAAAAGAATTGCACGCTTACCCTCACTTTTCTTTTCATGATTTTATTACATATCAGTTTAAAAGCATGAAAATCATGATGGAATAACATGTATTTTCGGATAAATTCCAATGACTGTTATCCAATACACCGTTTTTCTTTATATGTTATGGAGACAGATATTGATTATCCAGGATTTTCTAGACTTATCTGAAAGAAATGGGGTATCCTCGCGACCGATGTTTGCTTTGTCGACCAGGTACATGTACATGTACTGGTACACTATTTCATCTATCAGTAAGCAGCTTTCTTGATACATGTAAGGACAAATATACGGATGTGCAGTTATTTATACACGGTCCATGTCTATCAGACAAATACTAGACATATGATTATGCATTCTGCCTACATAGTAAATATCTACCTTACAACCCAATTCCATGGGCATCACGTCACCGATGGCAATGGCCACCTTGTTTCGTTATTGACTGTATCATAAAATACGGATGCTTGCTAGTACCTATAGGACCTAAGACTTCATGAGATGATGACTGTTTGTGGAGAATGTCTTTTCTGTTGCAGAGAAAACACTTGTACATTCGTTTAATTTCATTCAACTCTTATGTTATGGTCTACTCAAATTAACACTAAAGCTCATAGTTAACACACACGATGGAGTAAAAGACTTATTATGTTCTTACTTTTTAAAGACGGCTCTATTTTGGGTTTCAGAGGAAGTGGATATTGACACATTTCAATTAACTAAATTGTATTATTGTTTTTATCTCTGTCTTGATAAATTAGTATCATGGATAAAAGCATGTTACTGTCCGAACTATTTTATACCCGAAAACAATATGTTCCTAGAAAAGATCGATCACAGTAACAATAAGATACTACTAGGTGTACTTGAGAGTATACAGTGTGGGGACTGCTGGATCGATACATAATTTGTTTCCTCTTGACAATGAACATCAACATTTATTAAGTACAGACAGTGAATCTTCGTTCATTAAGCTAGACTTTCTACTTTACAAAATTACTACTTACATGACAAACACGATACCAAGAGGCATTTCAAGTTATTATAAAGCACTTTCATGTATTGATTCTATACTAAAGTCCAAATCGTCTACTTTTATTATTGATGAATGTAAATTATATAATGATGAAATCAGTCGAAAAATAGTACATTTACTACCACCACCAAATATAATTGGTAAAACGTACAACATATGCAAATGTTATCATAGACATTTCCAACATATCATCAAAACAGATGCTGTGTCGGGTTGGTTGTTATACGCGTCGTTTCATTATGTAACAGGACAGTTCAATGCAGCACTCGGAATATTGGATTATGTTCTATCAAAATGGCCATCCTATGGGATGTTCATAGACTGTCAAGTCAACAGCGACAAAGAAAAATGAATTACAGACATAATGTACATTCTGCAATGACATTGAATGAAAGGCTTACAATAGCCACTACACGGCATGTCCTTTACGACGAATACTCACCATTAATACCAGATGAACTACAGCTGGAGGTAGAATGCAGAGTCATGAACATACTACCAAATGTAATTTGTCACTGTCTTAGATTTCTATGTTATCATCATCTTGGTGATATATCCAACAGACGTCGGTCATTACGTGATTTATATTTTACAGTGACACATCATTCTATTAGATCAATCAGTACAGAATCTAATGCATTAACAATACTTTGAGTATGTTTTGATATATCTGGTGATAAAGACATGACATATCAGTGCTATGTTAAAGCCTTGCAATGTCATGAGTATGTATGTCCTTCAGCAGAGAAATCAGAACTTTTTTATATTTAGTTAACATAAACTTATAGCATCAACATTGCATGTAGTATATATGCTATGTTGTATTATCAATAGTTTGTGATCCAGCCCATCTGTGTTACCTGAGGAAGTATATCAACTTATATCATCAAAATAATTCAGCTTAATTATGTAAGGAGTGTTCCTAAAATATAACTTATAACAAAATAATTGATCCCCAATAACATGAAGACACTACTCCATTACTGTTTTATAACTTCGTTGATAATTTGTAAATCATTGAGAAACTAAGAATGTAACAAGTTCATGCAAAATTACAATATCTAATTATCCTTAATTGTTTCTTTTTAAAAATATAGGTTTCTACATCACTTAACTAATTTAAAAACCTGCATTTTTCGTGTAAATATACAAACATAATGATGTCGATTGTTTACCATTACACATTATTAATTGGGGTCGAGGACAAAAACATTAGTAATCGGGTTTAAGGATTGGTGATTGGGGTCCAGGACAGAAACATTTGAGTTGGGGTCAATGACTGTTACAGTTACATGGGACTGAAGGACAGAAACATTACTATCTAAGGTTGAGGACATAATCCTTAGTGCCTGA
The DNA here is from genome assembly GCA_017311375.1 of Mytilus coruscus. NCBI lineage: Eukaryota > Metazoa > Mollusca > Bivalvia > Mytilida > Mytilidae > Mytilus > Mytilus coruscus. Next base: position 43,344,695 of record CM029606.1, on the reverse strand, counting down.
GAAACATTGATCATTGGGTTTGAAGATAGAAACATTAGTAATCGCGGTCGAGAACAGAAACATTAATAATCTGGATCGAAGACAAAAAAAAACAAAAAAAAAAGCAACATTAGTAAATGCGGTAAAGGACAGAAACAGTTTAATGTTAAAAGACCGACACATTTTTATTTCGGTGAGGACATTAACATAACTCATTCGGATCCATGATAAAAACATTATTTGTTTGGATCAGGGACAGAAAATTCAGTTATTTGGGTCTAGGATATAAACATAACTTATTTAGATCAATGGGGTCGAGGGCAGAAACATTGGTTATGAGGATTGAGGACAAAAACCTTATCTATCAACAACAGAAACATTAGTTTTTTGGATCGACGTCAGGAACATTATTAGATTGGGAGGAGGACTGAAATATTAGTTATTCGGTTCGAGGTCAGGAACATTATTAGTTTGGGTGGAGGGCTGAAACATTATCAATTAGGGTCGTTTACAGGATCATTTGTATTTGGGATCGATGACAGAAAGATTATTAATAGGGATTTAAAGGATAAACATTAATTTTTGGGTTGTAATGTGGTAATTAGCTATAGGGTCGAGGACAGAAACATTTCTATTGGGTTTGAGGACAAAACATTAGTAATTGGGGTTTAATTCCGTTACATTAGTAATTGGGGTCTAGGACATCATCATTATTCATTATGGTCGATGCAGTCACATTAGAAATTGGACACTAGGACAGATTCATTACTGATACGGGTCGATTAAGTTACATTTTTAATTCGAATCTAGTAAAGAAATCATTACTAATTAAGGTCGATTCAGTAACATTTGTAGTTAGGATCGAAAACAGAATCATAACTAATTAGAATCGATACAGTAACATTTGAAATTGAAGTCAATGGCAGAATCATTATTAATTAGGGTCGATGACAAAATATGGGTTACTAGTAGCTAGGGTCGAGGACAGACTTATTAGTAATTGGGATTGATGACAGAAATACTAGTATTGAGGGTCGAGTCAGAAACATTATTAATTTGGGTCTACGACAAAATGATTATTTGGGATCGAAGGCAGAACTATTGGTAATTTGTGTCTCGGACAGAAACATCAGTAATTGAGGTCGAGGAGAAAAACAGTAATAGTTTGGGTCGTAGACAGATATATTTTTAATTGGGGTCGAGGGCAGAAACATTATTAAGTGGGATCGAGGACATAAACATTATTAATTGGGGTCGAGGGCAGAAACATTATGACATAAACATTATAAATTGGGGTCGGGGACAGAAAAAAAATTAGTTATTGTTGTTTAAGACAGTAACGTTATTAATTTGGGTCGAGGATAGACACATTAATTATAGTGGTCGATGCTGAACCATTAGTAGTTGTGGTCGTGGACAGGATAGTTAGTAATTTGAGTAAAAAACCCAGAAAAACTAGTGTTGAGGACAGAAACATCAAAAAGTTGGAGCTGAGGACTGAAACATTAGAAATTGGAGCCAGAGACTAAAACATCAGAAATTGGAGCCGGAGACTGAAACAAGAGTAATGATAATTCCAATTTTCCAATCGTCAACTTGCAATTATCAAAACAAATAATTTGCCTAATCGCATATCATTTACGGTTCTCAGTTGACGCTTTACACGCGTACATGTTCATATTAAACTATCTCCAATCCCCGGGATGTGCTCTTTATACACAAAGACTAAAAAAAACAGAGTTATGATGAGGAACGACTGGAATCGATACTACATAAGTTGTACGATCAATATAACAAATTGTTGATCGGTATGATATGTCTGATGCTCAACTCACTAGCCACATGTTTCTGCACTCTTTGGTCTTAATATACCGGAATATTCGTCTACTCATTTAATTTTCGTTGATACAATGAACTAACGACATATGTAATGCGAAGTTTTACAATCCTCTTCCCTTTAACATTGATTCTAAAACTGTGTGAGATATATAGATGAAATATATTTGTAGAAAAAAAAAACCAAAACGCTATAGATTTTAAGCGCCCAAAGCGCTTTTCTAGATTTATCTTTATCAGGAACGCGCAAAGACGAATATTTGAAAGCCAAGTATCTACAGTAACATAAACAGTTGAAGAGCCATATGACCAAAAAGGACGTACAAATAGGTAAAATAGTTGTCAACAAACAAAACAAACGATTAATATTTCTGATGCAACGTTCCTTCAGTGTCTGTCCCAATTCTAGAATCTGTTTTCTTGTAGTTGTTGCTGATTGCTGTTTGTTATGTGTTTTTTTTTTAGTGTAGTAGTTTAAACAGATCACTTGCTTTAATTTTAAATTCCTACACTTTTTTATATTTAGGACTGTTTATGTGACATTTTGCTCATTAATGAAAGCTTTACGGTGACCTTTGATTATTCCAATCGTTCGCCCTTGATCTATAAAAATTAGCTGAGTAGACTTCATGCTGAATACCTTTATGTTCACTCGCTACGATTGTGTTTTTCACTTGTATCAAACGTCTGACATAAAACATTTATGTACGCATAAAACATAGAAATTACCTTTAAGTATTTGTATATATTAACATACGACCAATGGAAATGTATATACTAAACCTGAAAAAAACTAAGTTTGAAACAAAGTTTCATCAATATTTGGTTTCCGCAGGCAGGTTAATGCACACTTTAAGAATTTTACGAAGACCCTAGTTACCAATTTGTTACCTTCAATGGCGAGTTGGTCGTTTACAATTACTATTTCACACCATCTTTACTTTAAGTGTTAACACGTGATTTATTAGCGTTAGATTTGGGCATTTTAAATGATGTGTATTCTTCACTACCCGTTAACAGTTCATTTATATATATAAAACAGCTCGTTAGACTAAACCATGTAGTTACGAAGAGGTTAGAGTTTGACGAAGGATCTCACGTGGTTGAAAGCATTGAAATGGCAATGGACATGATTGATGATGTTGGTAAATGTGCCACAAGTGACAGTGATGAAGATGATGACACCACAAGTGACAGTGATAGTAGTTGGTTTACCAAAAGTGACAGTGACAGTGATGAAGATTATGATGATAGTATTTGGATACCATATATATATATATATATATATGGATGAAACGATACCATTGTTCGACATAGACCCCAACAGTGTCAAAAGGACAACTCTACACCACTTTCATCTTTAGGGTAGAAAATCAGCATGTCACTCAAAAGAATGACACAACAATGGTAAACGTAGAGGTGTTAAACTGAAATTAGGAAAGTGAAAGTTAAAGTTAATACATAAAGACGTCGCTTCCAATCGTTCGCAAAGTGAAAATGAAACAGTTAACAAAGTAGAAAATTGTAAAAAATATTTAAAGACATGCGTTTGTAAAAGTAACAACATGCATTCAATTAACGAAGAAATGCCTGGTCCATCTGGACTGTCATCTTTTACAAACACCTTAAAGAGAGATGTTGGTAGTAGTTACAACATGTATTCAACTAAGAAAGAAATGCCTGGTCCATCTGGACTGTCATCTTCTACATTTATACCAAGTGAAAGCGGTGGTGCTAAATTCGTTAAGACGTTTGGCGTTGCAACACTGAAGAGGAAGAAGGGCTTTTGTAAGAACAAATCTAAAACAGATTGACTGTGCTGAAGACATACAAAACAGCCCTCCAATCAGGATGACATGGGTGGAAAGTCGCAGGTAAAAAAGACCATCAAGGAACTCCACCAAATAGCTAAGGATGAGGGTTAATAACAACATAAATGGTACCAATTTTTCTGCACCAGATGCGCATTTCGACAATCAATGTCTCTTCAGTGATGCTCGAGGCCAAAATATTTGAAAATCCAAAGCTTATTAAAAATATGAAGAGCTATAAACCAGAAAGGACCAAAAGTATAGCCAAAGCTGGGCAAGGAATCAGAGCTTTGCATGAGGGAGATACATTCCTTAACTTTAAATAATTTCCAAAATTTTGTAACGGCAAATTTTATTAACACAAAATCCGTATTTTCATACCAGTACCAAAGTACTGGCTACTGGGCTGGTGATACCCTTGGGGACTATCAGTCCACTAGCAGCGGCATCGACCCAGTGGTAGTATTAACATAAACGGTACCAATTTTTCTGCACCAGATGCGCATTTCGACAATCAATGTCTTTTCAGTGATGCTCGAGGTTAAGGGATACAGCAGGAAATCGAAGGGAACGTTAATTAAGCCCATTGAGGAGACAACTAACTGCAAATTTACCCGTGAAGAGGCTGTTACCAAGAAGGAGCTTACAACACTCGCAAAGAGACGTGGTATAACCAAGTACTCTCGGTTAAGGAAAAACGATCTACTCCATTTGATAAGAAATGACATCGAAACTGCACCGGTAGAAGACGTAATTAAAGTGACTTATCGGCGTGAAGCACTCAATGGTGTATTTGGTACGGTGAACATCGAGCATTTGAAGCAATATGATTTAGATACGTTTTTTTTTAAGGTGAATAAAATCACCATGTCCAGTAAAATTTCAAATGCACCTACCAAAAAGAAGGCTTTGAAAGTACAACTAGATTTCAAGTGGAGTTGGTGAAAACGAACCCGGCAACTGGAGAGAGTACCCACGTCACTCCCTTCTTTAGATCATCCGTTGTTATTATCATTGAATCAATGGACCTTGAATTGGAGATCGCATTCATGACTGAGAATGTGAGAGAAAAAATGACAAAGTGCATGCAAGACGGTAGTGGATGGACATTCAGTCACATCGAGCAATTACAAATTCATGTAAACAAATTTAAACCACTCAAGGGGAGTTCGTACATAGCTCTTCCATCCAAACTTGCTCAAAAGAAGGCTATTATTAACGTACAAAACAAGGATGATCGTTGTTTTCAATAAGAGGTATTATCAGCACTACTTCACGAAGAAGTAAATAAAAACTGTACTAAGAGGGTAACTCAATAAAAGAAATGGGAAAACGAGCTTAACTTCCACGGTATTTCATTTCCAATGGTACTCAAATCAATTGACAAATCTGAATACAGATTTCGACATCAATGTCTTTGGTTACGATGGTGTAAAAATAAATGAGAACGGAGAAGAAAAACTGGAATTATACACCCTAAGGATTTCGAAGAACACCAGTGCGAAACACGTAGACTTCTTGTTCTTAACTAGCGCTAGTAAACAGCATTACTCATGTTTCTGTTGGATCAATAGCTTATCACGTCCTTTAACGTCTCAAGTAACAAAACACAAAGAATCGGTTTATTTCTGTCGTACTTTTAAAGACAAGAAATTTAAGACGAACACATGGAGTTTTGCAATGAGAAGGAGGCAGTGAGAATCGTGATGCAGGAAGGAGGTACCTTTATAAGCTTTCTAAAACGTAAAATGCGAATTCCCTATGTGATCTATGCCGATTTCGAATGTTTCATGGAAAAATAGACACATGTCAACCCAATTCGTCGAGAGCTTACACGAATGCCTATCAACGACACACACCGTCCGGTTTTTATTATCGTGTAATGTACGCTTATGAAGACTACTGCTTACCCTTCCGGAGCACCTGAGATTACCCCAGTTTTTGGTGGGGTTCGTGTTGCTTAGTCTTTGGTTTTCTGTGTTGTGTCATCTGTACTTTTATTTGTCTGTTTGTCTTTTATTTTGGCCATGGCGTTGTCAGTTTGTTTTCGATCTATGAGTTTGACTGTCCCTCTGGTATCTTTCGTCCCTCTTCTACAAAGAAGCAAAAGTGTACTGTGGGGAAGATGTGGCAAAAATGTTTGGTAATGAAAGAGGAAGATAAGAAACGTTTTAAAGCAAAAACACGCTGTCACATTTGCGATGATGCATAAGGTAAGGATAAAGTTAGCGCTCACGATCACCTTGCGGGTAAGTATCGCGGTGCCGCACACAAGACTTCCAACTTCCCAGATTCGTCCCCATCGTGTTCAACAATTTGAGTGGGTACGACGCCAACCTGTTCGTCAAGGAGTTGAGCTTCAGCGACGGCAAGATTAACTACATTCCGAACACCGACGAGAAGTACATCAGTTTTTCAAAGACAATAGATGCAGATTTAGAGATGAGGTTCATCGATTCATGCCGCTTCATGCCAAACTCGTTGGATACCTAAACAAAGAATCTAACAAATGATAAATTTAAGGCGGTGAAGAAGTGTTTCGGAGACCGTTTTGAACTGATAATCAGAAAGAGAGTGTATCTTTATGCTTACGTGGATGGTTCCGCGAAGATGAGGTAAACAGAACTACCACTATCTCACGAGATCTTTAGCAAACTTAACGGTGAAGACATCAGTGATGACAACTATGCACATGCTGAACATGTGATTAAAGCATTTGAATGTCAGTCGATGCAAGACTACCACGATCTGTACTAGAAAGGTGATGTGGCACAATTAGAGCACACCTTTGAGAACTTTAGTGATGTTTGCGTTGAAAACTAAAAGCTAGATTCCATGTGGTACTACACCGCCCCAGAGTAGCCTACGACGCCGCGCTCAAAACCACCAAGGTCAGATTGGAACTCATCTCAGACCCCGACATACTCCTAATGTTTGAGAAGGCAACCAGAGGAGGAGTTGCCATGATTTAACATCGACATGATAAGGCCAACAACCCTTACATGATTCTATTGGTGGGCGATGGCACAATCCTTACCCTCGAGAGACTTCGAGTGGGCAGGGTCGGAGGAGATCGATGACATCTTGAACTACCCGACGATTATGAGTAAGGCGCTATGATGGAATGCAATCGTGACTACCAGCGAGAACTTCACGATGACCATAATGATTACCCGCTACCGCCTGAGAACATGGAGATCAACAAAGTGCACAAGCTCATTCCAACACTACGCAACCTCGTCAAGTACGTGCTCCACCACAGAAACCCCAAGCAGTACCTGTCAATGGGTATGAAGTTTAGGAAGATTCATCGCATCATTAAGTTTGAGCAGTCCCCCTGGCTCAAAAAGTACATCGACCTGAACACCAACCTCCAGGCCGTGGCCAAGACTGATTTCTAGAAGGAGTTCTTCAAGCTAACGAACAAATCGGTGTTTGGGAAGACCATGGAGAACATCCGGAAGCGGGTTGACGTCAAGCTTACGACCACAGAAAAGCCGGCGCGGATGGTCGTTGCCAAGTCCAACTTCGATCAGCGAGTGGTCTTCACCGAAAACTTGGCAGCGATCCACATGCAGAAGACCAACCAAGTTCGATAGACCGGTCTTCTTTGGAAGCTGCATCTTGGATCTCTCAAAGACCCTGCTGTATGACTTCCACTACAACTTCGTGAAGTCGATGTACGGCAACAACGCCAAACTCTTGTTTACAGACACTGACAGCTTGGCCTATGAAATCCAAACCCAAAACTAAGAAGGTGATTGGTATGTTCAAGGTCGAGTGCGACGGTAAGAAGATGACTGAGTTCGTAGTGCTCCGGGAAAAGATGTTCGCCTACAAGGTGGAGGATCAGGTCAGCAAGCGGGCGACGGGTGTTAAGAAGAATGTGATTAAGCGCCACATCACCTTCCACGACTACAACCGATGCCTGGTCACCCAACAGGAGGTTCACAAGCCGATGAACATCATCCGTAGTCACCTTCACCAAATCATGAAACTTCCACCGGTAGACCTTACAAACTGGGATTGTTTAGATCCACAATCGGCGCATATTCCACCTTTTCGTCTTCATAACCGTGAGCAAGTGATGAACATGAAACCATTTATGCTTTGTGTGGTGTGTGTCAGAAAAAAAGTGGGTTGTTGCAATTTAAACTTCTATAAATAATTGTTAAATGTTAAGAAGTGCTAAACACCAAGAAAGGATACAAACGTAAATGTGTGGTTGGTGGAAGTGGTATGTTTGACACGATCGCTAATTTAGCTGAACGCATGTTTACCTCTTCTATCGCAAAGACATTGGGGAGTAAAGCCATAACTGCTGCTTCCAATGCAGCATTTAAAAGGTGTTGAAAAAGAAGCTACCAAAGCTTTGGATCATGTGGTTCATAAAGTAAGTAAAAAACCTAAAACAAAGACTCCACATCAGCAAGCCCGTTTAAACAACATCATCTCATCCTCTAAAGGCAACAATTGAACAATATCATCTCAGGCAGTGGTATTGAAACCATTCATGACTTCGTCAAACGCTGTAAATAAATTAGTAATATACTTAGTATCACGGAAGGTTTGTCTTTTGATGAAAGTATCCAGGAATATCAAGTCCATGAATACGAACCCCAAACTGGAGCGTCCTTAAACAGTTCAGGTGCTGAAATAAGAATCAACATCGAAAACCAAGATCTGTTTGTCCATCCAGCTGAGAATTATCTTTTGGTGGGAGGACTACTTCTGAAAAACGACGACAAAGCGTATGTCGATGCAGCATGTTACAGCTAGACATGGTTACATCATCGCAAAGCCTACAACAAAAGGAATATTTTCATTCGCCATACATTTAAAACACATCTTTGGTTTCCCGTGGGATTATGACAAGATTGTGTATGGATTTAAACAAGAACTCAAAACTCATGCGGGACTCTGATGTACACGCAGTATTAAGAGTAGTAGCGGCAGATTCAGCAAATATAGTATTACGTAAGCTATCCTGGTTCGTTCTTCATGTGGTGATCTTCGATGAAAACTAAATGAAACTATACAAAACAATCCAAAGCAAAACTAAACTCAACTGTGGTTTTGCAGGAGGCAGGGCAATTCCATATCTGTTCCCTAAAGAAAATAATTCACTTGGAGACTCTCTGCAACGAGTGGACGGGAGAAGCCTAGATACATTATCGTTGTCTTCCAAACCGATAAAAGAAACGATCCTACTCATAGCCGTGTTTTATTACTGTCGATTACAAAATATCCATGCCATCCTGAATGCTCAACGTTATCCAGCCGTAGACTCCAACACCCTCCTCACCGAGTGTCAAGTATCTTGGGTATACAATGAAACCGCCGACTTTCGTAAAATGTTCTTCAACATGGATCATCTCGTTAGCAATAGTTACATTAACCCTTCTGACTTGATAGACCTATAACCTTTGTTCGTCATCGTCAGTCTGAAAAGTTAAAAGAGTCTGTGGTTGACATTAAAATCAGAGCAGAATTCAGGCACAATGTTCCAGCGAACACTGGTGATCTGAGATAGAGTTCTGCAGTTCGAGTCTGATCGACAAAAGATGGACATTGTGTTCTAAAGTAAAAAAAAGGGATAATAATTTTTTACAACGCATCGTTGAAAATACAGCACATAGGGAGGGGTTCTTTTTCAATATTAGTAAAACAGTAAAATCGATACCCGGATCAAACCACCCTTTCACTTGAAAAATAGAAAGAGTTATGAAATGGCTCTGGTCAACCAGGAGACTTACTACACTTTCCAAAATATTCAAGCAGGAAACACACTTTTCGTTATTCTAATGATAATGGTAGCAGCTGGTTTAGTATAGCACTGAATACTAGCTCTTACTCCATCGAAAACATCAACAAAGTGTATCAAAGGGATCTATAACTCAACAAACATCTCACCAAAATCCACATTGGAACTAAACACAGTACACTGAGGGCAACACTTTCTTTAGCTAGAAACTATCAAGTAGATTTTAATATTGACAATAGCATCAATACAGTGCTGGGTTTTAACAAAGAAATCTACACACATGGTCGAGCTACAAACGGTTACATAGAGGTTGAGAGGGGTCAACATCATCAGCATCAACATCATTCTCGTCAATAGTGATATCATCAGTGGTATATATGTCAATGGATCACAACAGCCCACCATCTACATTTTTTTCCCAACTGTATCCCCACGTATGCAAATCATTCAAACCCCTAAAACCTTGGTTTATTTACCAATCACACTGAAAACCGTCCATCGCATGAGTACTTCTCTGACGGTTCAAGATGGAAATCCCATCGATATAAGAGGTGAACATTTAAGCATACGTTTTCATCTTCGTGAGAAAAAAGGAAAGGTAATGACTTAATATGGACCACAACAATAAATGATATGGGTGTGTGTGTAAACTAAAATCTGAAGATGAGTCAGTGTGGTGTCCTGTTGACAAACATTACTAATTCATTTTTTTATAAGTATTGGAGTAGTATTACTGTTAACGATTATACATTACATAATGAAAAGTTTTTGGTGCTTACTTATCCCTTTTGTTCGTTTGAATGTTGTTTATCCTTCATTGAAGACAATACGCATAATTACACGTATGTTAGGAGTAAATCGTTACTGTTAGAGATGTTTAAACAAGTCAGTGATCCCGATGAACCCGAACCTTGTCGTGCTAGTCATCGTTCTGTTTTAAGTGTGTTTGGAGGCCCAATAGGGTATGGTGAATATAAGAAACTGTTCGTGACTAAAACGTATTACATATAAAGTGCTTTACGCCTTCAAAACGAGTATGGTGTAGTGAAAACATGAACATTAGTCAAAACAGTTCTGTTTTGTAGGGAATTGAACCAGTTCCCCTAAAAAAGTAATCTTCGTTAGGTATAAATAAATGAACTATCATACGTATGGTTTGAATTTGAAACAAGGTCGACAAGCTGTTAAAAAGTGGTAAAGGTGGTATGGTCTTTGGTGCGGAGTGTAAAACTACTCAAACAAAACATGCAAAAGGAAGATTGATTCTTACCCATGTTGGTCGGTTTGGCTTTGAGAGCTTTTTCCATGTTAGCTAAAACAATACTCCCCGCTTTAGGAGTAGGTGCTTTGAGTGGTTAATGTAGTGCTGCCTTGACTAAAACCGTTGGTTTTGGTCTCTACCTTAAACGTGGGGGTAATGTTTGCATTTGTAAAAAAACAAGGTCAAGGTCTATATCTCACCCAAGGTCAACTCCATAACACCTATGGAGATGGGTTGTATTCAAAACATGGAGGTCAATTTTATAATACAAACGATAAAGATGGTAGTGGATTGCTTTTATATCCCACTAGTCCTTTGGGTAATGTTCATCTCCTAGGTTGCTTGTTACAATAAATGGATGACGTAGACTCTAAAAAGCAAACGTATCGAGAAGGCACAATTCGATCCATAGAACAATCTCTAAAGGTAGAGATGCATAAACACACAAAAATTTTAAAAACATACAACAGACTAGATAGGATGATGTTCATCGCTTTAGGAACCTGTTCTGTTCTTAACATTATTTGTTCAACCAGTGCACTCAGTACAGCTGCCAGAGGATCGGAGCCATACCTTACACCTTATCAGAGCCTGTAAATCAAAGATCGAAGATGCAGTTAGTAAAGTTTTGAATGATTATGACATTAATGACGTAGACTTTACAGGTATTGTTTCATGCTTAGACTCTCACTACGATGAAAAACAACACCTACGACGTCCTAACAAAGACCTTACTGCGCATGTGTCGTAAATAAAAATAGTTCGAGCATCACCCACTACACATCATCATGTTGATGCTCCGTTAGATGATGATGGAACTATTTTTTTGGCGCATGCGTGTTTTTAAAAGACTGGAAGTGACGTCATTATGTATTTAGATGTTTTTTTTTTTTTTTTTTTTTTTTTGTGGGGGGTCTCAACTAGGAGTGAGAAAGTGAAAGTAAAAGTTGTCTTGACTAGGAGTAAGAGTTACTTTTTAAAGAGATCGTATGAGAAGTACTCCTGTTTCGTCTTTTTACTGATCTTGAAGCCTGTACATTTTACAAAGGCTCCTTTCAAAGGTTCCTTCTCTATGTTTAACCCACGGCAAGCCCACACCCTTGTTGTGTTACCTTTCCTAGTTTACAAGTTGAGTATAATACTCTTACCAAACTTACCATCTTCTTCGATCATCTCTAAGATTTAGTAAATGACTTCGGTGGGGAGGTCTTTCGATTTTAGTGTCACTTCATTTTGCTCCTGTTCCTTATCCTCAAACACATTGACACTAATGAAATCATTTTGTTACAAAGCAATCGTATTCTAACTACTACCAACACATCTCTATAAGGTGTTTTTTTTCAATTTTCTACTTTGTTACCTGAGTCACTCTCTCTTATTCCTAGTCGGGAGAACCATCCCCTTTCCTACTTTCACCTCTTACTTCTAGACAAGACATGTTTGACGTATGCATGATTTTAAACGGCTGGAAGTGACATAAAGTGACCGGAAGTGACGTCATTTCTCACTTTCACTTTCAGTTTAACACCTCTTACGTTTAGCATTTTCTACTTTCACCTTCACTTTCATGCTGACTTTTCACTCGAAAATGAAAGTGCCAGTTCTTTATACAGTACTTGCTTGTCCAAGATTTTTGAATAGGGGACCCATGATGGCCATCAACAGTGCAACGTAAGGAATGGAATTTGCTCAAAATCCGAGCACCATGCCCGCATCCCTCTCTCCCCAATTAATTCGCCTCTTATGCATGTCATGATTCGAATTTTACCTTTAATAAAATTGATTAGACAGGCACATAAGATGTTAAAATATGTTAGAACTTTTGTTTGTCATCATGGTCATAATCAAAACTATTTTTCATTTATGGTTTTCAATCTGATAGTCACCATACTATCATTTCAAATCATCCATGTTTATATACAGTTAAATTTTGTGTTTATTCATATATTCTACTTTTATGATTATAATCACTAGATTAATGTTTATAACTAAGAACAATTTGTATCTGGAGTCTATATGTTTCTTTGTGTTGATCTATTCACATTTTGACAAACATCACTTTAAACAATTTACATCAATCTTATTTTTGTTTATTTACAATCTGGTGTGTAAATTTAGTTGGAAACCTTTCAGTAATTATTGTAACTGGTTTTTCAGATTGATTTACAGCATGTACACATTTTAATGCCTAAAGACATGTAGTTTCTATAATATCAAACAAGAGGTCTACACAATGTAAGCAATAATATTATTATGTATGAGAGTCTTCATTTCTATTCTTTTTATACCATTTTTCTATTCTTTATCTATTTTGCTCATTAATCTCTATTCTCTATATTTTTCTCTTTTCTTATTGGCGCTTTTTCATTCTTTAATTTTTTAACCCTTTATTCTGCACTTGTAATTCATGGTTCATCAATTTTTTGCTCAGACACTGGTGACGTTTTGTGAAGTCTGAGTAGCAACTTCAAGCTCTTATATACTGAATGAGTTGGGACATGTATATCCCATATACAAGTGAAGTTGGTTGTATTGCTACTAAGGTGGGGGAAATTGATAATTTCAAAATTAAAATCGTCTCATTTGTCATAAATTCTGGTACTTAGATGACCGCTTATGTGAAGTTCGAGGCATAAGTCTAAAAATTAGGCAGAGGAAACTGTGTCTGTTGTTTCTTTAATTTCTAGTTCTGGAGGATATATTAATGGAACTCAATCAGAAAAGTTTGGATTGTTAATGGAAAGAACATCATCAATATATCTGAATGTGATATTAAATGATCTGGCTTCTTTGATCTACTTGTTTTTGACAAGTGTCTGAAGGAACTCTAACTCATATGAAAATAAGAAGAGGTCGACAAGGAGAGAGGCCCACAGTTCGTTCCCATAGAAATGCCGACAATTTGTTTTACCTTCAAATTCAACAAATATGTTGTCAGTAAGAACCTCCAGCATATTGATCACTTGGTTCTCTGTGTAGCATGTTTTACCTTTTTGTTCACTTTTAACAACATATGCCGAATGGTATCCCAAAGTAATAAATTTATGACCAATGCTAATGTCAAATGATATGTTTTCGTATGTGGGATGACCTAAGTGCTCATTTATTCCTAATTCTTTTACAAGACACTCGTAGTAGTACGATTTACATACAAAGACAATATTATTTGAAGCTTTGTCCGCAGAAACAACAACATATTTATCGTGAAGAGATGATAGATATTTCACAGCTTCTTTGTCTCTGAAAACGGACTTTGGTCGATCATTCACACAGTTTTTCAACTTATGAATTCGACGTTTTATCAGAGACCTTATTGTTTTGACCCATTCTGACAAAGTATCCAGTTCAACTTCTTCTCGTTTAGCCAATACTGTGGCGTAGTTCTCAATGGAATCAATAATTATTTTGAGTTTGTTGTTCAAATTGATGTGTTGGGGTTCTCTAAACGTAAAACCATGAGATATCACTTTTCGGAGATGTTCGTGTTGAATTGTTTAGATCCCCAGTAATAACATGTCCAGATGGGCGAGTGGGAACAGTCACATGTCAGAGGGTTTTTCGGGTATTGTTCTAAAACAAGGTCCTACAATGCTTGTTTATAGTTAAATACTTTAGGTGCAATGGTTTTGGTGTAACTGTAGATATCATAGGAACAGACAGATTTTGAAAATAAAGTGGAATTTTAGATGTTACCTCTTTGTGATGTAGAACGTTGCTGATGTTGATTGCATCAATCCCTTTATTGGTAAACTGAACAGGAAGGAATGTCCTCTTATCAACATGTAAAGGCTCCGATCTTACTGGTTTGAAAAAGACGGAAAAGAGCTACATCATAAATTATACTGACCAGTCTCTGTTTGGTTAGTGTCGTCAATTGTGATGTCAAGTATTTTTGATAATTCGCATTGTCCCTTTGAAGCAGATGACCAAGATGTAGGTGATAAGTATTGTCTATGGTTCAGTTTTTGGGTCAGTCAAATATAACTCTTTCAAAAAAGTTCTCCCGTCCTTTTCATGAAGTATGCAATGGACTATCTAGTGTTTGTTCTTGTTTATTATCACAAAGAATGCCATGTGCTCTCTTATCTTTGTTTTTTTCAAGACACTACAAACCAGTAAAATTCTGAAATGGCCTATATCTGTACTCGACTGTACTGATTTTTACTCGACCAGTCTGAATTGGTCTGAATTTTACTTAATATTACTCAACCCAGCCTTAAGCATACTCGACTGTACTGATTTGTACTTGACTCTTATCTTTGCTATTGAAAATAGTCTCAACTATTACTCGACCAGTCTGAAACAGTCTTAACCAATTCTCGACCTGTACTCGACCAATACTTGACCTGCTCTCGACCTATTTTTTTCAGTCTGAATCATACTCGACCAAAGGTCTGAACAATACTCGACCAGTCTGAACCATACTTGACCAAATAACCTTTTCTTTTTATAATTTTGATTGTTAACATAATTATTTTTTTTAACTGACATGACAGCAGCCACAACAGAATACAGATATATATATCATTGGTTTGAACGTTGTTTTCAATTTAGACTTGTTTATATATTTTTCGTTTGGGCTTGCAAAACAAAGGTGTTAATTTTAACATTTATTAAGTGCTTTATTTACTATTTTATATATATATTTTGAAAAAAAATAATTGAATAACATTTAAGATATTTGAATAATGGTTGAAAGTTCTAGTATTTTTATGAATGTAGGACAGAAAATCACAGGACAAAAGTCATGAACAACAAGTCACGGACAAAAAGTCACAGGACAAAAAGTCACAATTCAGTTATGAGATTATTTTCATTGAATAAGAAAACACTTATTTAAAAAAATATTTTTGTTTTTCTTGAACTATTATATATACATTAACTTTGTAATTTGAATTTATTTAATAAATATCAATAATGATCAAATAATTGTTAAGAAAACAAAATGTCAAAGTGGACTTGTACTTAAATGGCTTCATGGTGCCAAGAAAGATATCTTTTGCATGATTAAAATTTTATAAATTTCCATTCATCAAGGCTAACGAACAGTTTCCTAAACTGTTAAATGAATATATATGTAATAAAATGAAAATATTTCAAGATCTTTCTCTTATATATTCAAACAATTGTCAACAAATTATTTGTGACTTTTTGTCCTGTGACTTTTTTTCTTATCAAATTTGTGACTTTTTGTCCTGTGACTTTTTGTCGTCTGACTTTCTGTCCGTTTACCTTTTTGATGTACATAAAGCAATGTGAACATGTTATCATGTATATATATAAAAATTCATTTAACGAAAACTTAATTTATGACATGATATTTTTTTAGTCCAACCAGAAATATGATTACCTTGTTTTATTTTTTAATTTTAAATGTGATATACATTGTATATTTGTATGTATAACAGTTCCTAAATTAATGAAATGCAATAGATAGATACAAAAAATAGGTCTAGGTTGGTTACGACTTGGTCGAGTATGGTTCGAACTAGGTCGAGCATGGTTCAGACTTGGTCGAGAATGGTTAAGACTATGTCGAGTATGGTTCAGACTTGTATAAAATGGTTAAGTACTGGTCGAGTAAAGGTCGAGTACAAGTTCAGACAGTTAAGTATGGTTAAGACTATGTCGAGTATGGTTCAGACTCGTATAAAATGGTTAAGTACTGGTCGAGTAAAGGTCGAGTACAAGTTCAGACAGTTAAGTATGGTTCAGACTACAGTCGAGTAATATCAAGTAAATTTCAGACCAATTCAGACTGGTCGAGTAAAAATCAGTACAGTCGAGTACAGATATAGGCTATTTCAGACTTTTACTGGTTTGTAGTGAGAGGAGCCGTGATAAGGCAGTAAGTGTCATGTATTGTCCTGTCAAATATGTTTTATAACTTTTGATGTCCTAATTGATAAACATGAGGTATACAATTGGCTATTTTAGGCGTTAACAATTGTATGTACACTTAGCTTTTGATGAAGACCATGCGTATACATTCAATTCAAGTTTCTGTCACTTCCGAGAGGTAGACTTATCAAATATTATGTTGTATTATTCCATATATCATTTGTGGATAAACGACTGACGAAGCACACCTATAATGCTAATTGACGGATAGAAATACAATGTTTTGCTTTATTTCGATCGGTAAACATTTTCTGTCGGTGATAAAGTTTTTTTGTAACCTCGAGGTAAAAACAGACACTATATCGACCTCATCAATGTTAATTATATTTAATATTTTAATTAAGGTTATTCATTGTATTTATGAAAATGGTCCAGATTTTGATCAAGCCTGTTTCAGTTGTTGTGTATCATTCAGTGAAGCTATTTCGGTATTCAAACATTGTTTAGACACTATGCCTTCGTAGAATACTTTTACATACCTTAGCTGTTCGGTGTGAGCCAAGCCTCCGTGTTGAAGTCCATACTTTGACCTATAATGGTTTACTTTTACAAATTGTGACTTGGATGGAGAGTTGTCTCATTGGCACTCATATCACATCTTCTTATGTCTACTTAAGGATGTACACCTCTGAGGAGCCAACAATTTCTAGAATTAAACTTTTTTTCTTAGCCTCGTTTTTATTGTGTATCAGATATAGGCTATTTCAGACTTTTACTGGTTTGTAGTGAGAGGAGCCGTGATAAGGCAGTAAGTTGGGTTTATATGACTGTAAAAAAATAGTTGGTGAAGAAAAATCATATGGTGGTGCACTTCTTTTTTTGCTTCAGCCATTTGAAATTACCTATTTTTGATGATTTTCCCATTTTTCATCAATTTTTACCCATTTTTGGGCTATTATCATGACAAAAATCACAGTTTCACAATTAAACTTTTTTTCATACTTTCACTAAAGATGAAGTGGACCAATCTGAATAAATTTAACTTAAAAAAACTATAGGTAGGTGTAAATATAAGAAAGTTTTATAAAATTTTGTTGCCTTTTCGTGTCAAATTTACCATGTTGTCAATTTTGTAAATTGGGATTATTCTTTTTTTTTAGAACAAAAAGCATATTATTTCCACCTCTTTGTTATAAATGATTGAAAAAATACATATCTAAGAAATCTGAAAAGATAATATTGATATGGGATGTACATGTATCTGGTAAAATCATTTCGTGTACCCCTCACCCATTTTCTCAACATTTTGGCTAATGAGACTGACTTGATCGGTTATAAAATTTGAAAACTTTATTACTCAAAAACTACTTATTGTAAATACACAGAGTTAAGTTTGATTATAATATTTTTTAAATTCATTGATATTTTCCACTTGTATCACATGTTTTTGAAATAATTACAGAACGAGATTTCAACGAGACTGAAACGTCAGAAGAATACATCCTTAAGATTACAATGCTATTGTATCAATAAGATGCATTGTCTGGTCACAACATATTATTTCTTCTCAACGTGTCATTGTTTATAAATAGTATTAATTTTTTTTTCAAGCAATCAAGCATGCCATCTTTAATTCGTGCCTATACATTCATAAAAAAATAATTATTAAGGAGTTAAAGAGCGAATACAAAATCGAAAATGTTTAGTGCTTATAGTTATCCTTTACTAGCATTGCATGTAATTTAAGTGTTATTGAATGCTTTTATGTAAAAACCAACCTTTATTCATTGTCTGTTTTTCTTAAGTTTTGATGAAAACACTATGTATATTTATCATTATTCATTTGCATATACAAGAAGAATATATATAATATCAGTCAGGGCGTTACTTAAACGAGTTTTTTTTTTATTACCTATTTGTTAAGTTAGTATAAAAAAGAAGATGTGGTATGATTGCCAATGAGACGACTCTTCACAAGAAACCAAATAACACAGAAATTAACAAATATAGGTCATCGTACGGCCTTCAACAATGAGCAAAGCCCATACCGCATAGTCAGCTATAAAAGGCCCCGAAATGACAAATGTAAAACAATTCAAACGAGAAAACTAACGGCCTAGTTTATGTACAAAAAAATGAACGAAAAACAAATATGTAACACATCAACAAACGACAACCACTGAATTACAGGATTCTGGCTTGGGACAGGCACCTACATACAGAATGTGGCGGGGTTAAACATGTAAGCGGGATACCAACCCTCCCATAACCTGGGACAGTGGTGTAACAGTACAACATAAGAACGAACTATAAAAATGAGTTGAAAAAGGCTTAACTCATCAGATGGATACAAATAGAAATACATCAACAAAAACACAGAGTGGACGTGGCCGGGTACTTGTACATCCCAACAACAAAAAGTTACTAAGTACAGATCTGAGAGTTCTCGTAGTTACTTACAGCTAGTTCAAAGCCAATAACAACATATAAAAAAAAAATCATGCATCTAAGACTAAATTATTTATCATTATACATCCAACATCCAATGGATAGACACGTTTGATGTTTTATGTAAATTAGGCAATCAAATTGAAAGCACGTCAACTCTGTTATATGATGTGGCATGACTACTGCCAATTATGAATCTATGCAGATACTTTTTAGGTACAAAGAATACATAATTCCATATTTCCTGTAACATATTTTCACCGGAAATGGTTGTATTACAAATAGGAATTGAGTTAAATTTCTAACAAATATCACTGCGATTGAGATTTAATTTAATAAGAGGTCATGTTTTGCAAGTGTTTAACATTAACGAAGATGGGTAACATTCGGTCGTACGGTTTTAATAACGAGAAAATATTATATTCTCAGGACAGGCAGTTTAAAATCGTTGAAAAGGGAATCTTTTTTGTTGCTTTTCATTTTCCTTTCAATAATCCTACAAAAGTTTCGATTTTGTTATAGATATTTAGAAATTGACCGACCTACTTGTTTTTTACGAAATTAATATGGTGTACATGTCTGCTTATTAAAAAGATACGAAACTACCGATGTCCAAGAAATGAAGGAATAGATAATTTTACAAAATTCTACCCATTCAGTGTTTTTTTAATTGATGATATAGTAAACACTTCAATTTAACTGAGACATTAATTTGAAATAAGATTAACAGAATCAAAGAAACATTTACCGGTCACGAGTTAACTATTTTTTGTGCATGCAGTTAAACATTTAATTCATAATTGATGCAAATTGGATTACCTTATGTATACGGTGTGTATTAGCTCAACTGAATTGCAACAAGTTTTCACAGTCTTAGCTCTTTAAAAACAGTTAAACGTATCTGATTTAAAAATGTACTGATTGTGTTCAAGAATATGGCTGTTGCTATCAAATAGTCCGTTTATATGTATGCTGACGTTTGTTTTTGTTGCAGTTCAGTGTTTCTGTTGTTCCGTTGTTCTCCTCTTATATATGATGTGTTTCCCTCGGTTTTAGTTTGTAACCCGGATTTTATTTTCGCTTAATCCATTTATGACTATTGAACAGCGGTATACTACTACAGTCCTTAACCTTTGACTGAGTGTGGAATCGCATGGTCGGTGATGCATGCATTGAAAAAAAAAAAAAAAAAAAAACATAAAACGGTTTACACATTGCATTTCTTTCATTATTGTAGTATAAATCACGCCATTGAATTTCTCCCTTGAACTGTTTCATATTTTGTAATACCAGGACCTTTTGTTGCTTGTTATATGTATTGGTTTTATAGCTTACTGTAGCGTGTACACGTATGGGTTTTACTCATTTTTGAAGACCATACGGTGACATATACAACTTTAAATAATTGTCATCTCCACTATGGATAATTGTCACACTTTTATACCAAATATCCTGTTATTCTTAAATTTTGGTCTTTGATTGCTTAGTCTACTTTTAATGTGAAAAAACACGATTACATATACGTGTCTGCGATACAACATTTTATATGCAAATAACTTATCAGGTAAAAAACGACAAGAAATACTTAGATACATTGGACATGTTATCAAACGACCATTTGAACATGTATGTGATAAAATTAAGACAAGAGAATGGTTTCGGATTATGGTTCACTTACGTTTTGTTTCGAGTTCCTTGTAATCATATGTTTACAAGTGTTGAACACTTGAAGTGAGTGACCGCCCATCCTTGTTTTAATACGAACAAATTCAGATAGCATCAGACACAAGTATTTGCAGTGTTTTCATCAAGAAGTTTTTCTGTCTTTGTTTCAGCTTCCCTAAACTCCTACGTTAAATTAGTCAAGTAATAGTGTGAATCAACGAGTGTATAGCCAGCGGCCCAGTGAAAAAGGTAAGATATTCATCTTTATGAAGCATGCATAGTAAAAGACGCTTATCCTGTCGATGCAGTCAGTATCGCTCCTTTTAAAGTTCAAGTGGCTACCTCAGTGTTTGTTTGTAACATAGATTCGTCTCTTCATAATATATTAACAATATTTGAACATCAGTAAAATACGTTTGATTTAATCTATTAGACAAGAAATATCCGTTCATGTTATCATCGGAACTATACGATCATATCAGACAACGTATTTCTGAGAAATTAACAATACAGTTATAGCAACATTAATCAATGTTAACATATCAGTCGTATATGATTTCATATCATACACAGTATATTTGAAGACAGACATATTTGTTATTAGCTTTCTTTGTCTTTTCTTCCTTAAACTTGGTGTTGGTGGTTGATCACTTTTTCAATTCTTTGTTATTTAGATTTTATTAACGTTTTTAAACTATGAATGAATACCCGATGTTAAACTTCAGATATCTTCTGAGTTTTTATTGCTATTTGGGTTATCTGTTTTCATAAAACTTTAAATTTCAATGAATTTTAGACAGCAGTGAATAATTTTGTAAATACAGTTTTAACTAGACTGATGGCATTACATTTACCACACAAAAAGACGGCCAGGAAGACAAGCAGGATATGTTTTTATCCGGCATCCTGTTGTAGGATCTTAACAAATGATAATGCAATAATTTGATCAACAAAAGTAGATAAGAATATTAATGGTTAATTTGAACACATTGCTACATCTTTAGAATGTTTATCAAACACATGCTTATTAGAAATAACAACAGCGTTAAATCTGTTATACGTTCGATTAAATGACTGTACAGTTTTCACAACTTGTTTGGATTTAATGCACTTTTTTGCAGTTTTGTTTATTTGGTTGGTATACTTTATTTCCTATTGTTATGCTTTTTTTGTGTTTTTAGGGGAAAGGTGAGAAGGGTGACGGAGGGTTTGAATAAAGACAAAACTGCAATGCAAAATTTAATTTTCTTAAAAAAAGTGAAACTTTTTAGAAATGCAACTTTTCCGTCTGCTCATCAAGTATGGCTTTCTTTATAAACTTGTTCACATATAAGCCTGGTATATTTGACACGTTTTTACTGCATTGATGAGACCGATTATGGGACATGCTAAACATGATGCGTCATGTTTATTTTGGTTATTTTGAGTACTATTGATTATTATATAGTAACAACACAAGTACAGGATACTTGTAATGAAGTATTGCGCAAAAACAATATATTTTATATTTGGAAACCATTGTAGTCGTACTATTTTTATGTATATGATGTGTATTGAATATTGAAGTATAAGTGGTGAAATTTATAGTGTGTAAAATGAGTTGGCATGAATATAGCTATACAAACTTGGCACCAATACAACTTTTACAGTTCTGATTCAACACAAACATAAGTTACAATTATAATCAGAAGATTCCAGCAAACTAATAAATAAACAGTTTAAAAATAGAAAACGTATATCAATTAATAACTGTTAATACGTGTAGTATGCATTTAGTTTCAGAATAAATTCATGAAGCTTTACTTAAAACCACTTGACTGATTGTAAAGGAATACTATGTTGAAAAATATGTCAAATTATCAGGAATTTTAACCAAGAATTACTTTTACAAGATAACTGTTGTTTTTTCGTCTGATTTCATGTACTAATTCAGCGAGTTTTGTTTGTTTATACTTTAAACGATTTGACTTGCTTTGAACTGACATAACTTTACCGTTATTGATTTTAATATAAGATGATGTTGATTTCTTGTCTAAAAGCAACTGTTGAAGTCTCTGGTTTGATGTGTTCGAGCTTTTGATTTTGCCATTTGATTAGGGACTTTCCGTTTTGGATTTTCCTCGGAGTTCAGTATTTTTGTGATTTTACTTTTGTCTCTATATATTTATTCTATGGTGTATTCTTCATGTTCTATGCTTTTATTGGGGTATTTCATAGTTCAAAGTATGACATAATTGTCAAGTCTTCACAAAGATTCGCTATGGTTGTAATAACCATATTTTGACTTTTTAAATCCATAGTTTACGGTGTTTCCTGTCAACACTTATAAATAAAACGTATGGTCCTTCTTTCTGTCTCAGGCTGTTTATGACGTCTTTACAGTTAACCCGTTTAATAAGTCTGATTGATTCTTCAGTCTTGGAAGCATGATTTATCGATTAGTTTTCTTTGGCTGCGAGCTTCAGTAACCATGAGTAGTCTTAGATCGGTACCTTGTGATTTTCTTTAGTTGTTTTTCATTCTGCTTATTGTCCAATTGGTAACTCAAGCTAACTGAATTTTTACACCATTCAGCGGTCACAAGCATGTTAAATCTAGCTTCATTCCGTATGTGCTTGTCATAAGTCAGGAACCTGAAAGTGAACGGTTGTCGTTGGTTGTTGTCGGTTCTATTTGTTTTAGGTTTTTTTGTTTTGTTATCAACACTTTGTAGAAAATGGTGGATTTAACCTGGTTATATAGCTAGCTAAACCTCTCACTTGTATGACAGTCGCATACAATTCCATTATATTGGCCACAATGTGTGAACAAAACAAACAGACATAATAGGCAAAAATGTAAAAAATAGAGGTACAGCAGTCAACATTGTTTTATAATCTTAATCACTATAAAAACAAACAAATATGTCAAAACAGTAAAAGAAAAACGCATAAAAAGCTCATCAAATAGATCAGGCTGGTAATGATTCGCGTTTCGTCTACTTAAGAATTATCAATGACGCTCAAATTAAAACGGTTGAAAGTTCAAATCATATAAAAAAAAGTTAAAGAGCATCAAAAAACCGCAAAATCCGAAGAGTTGTACCAAATTTGGCTAAAGCAATCTATAACTGGAGATAGAAAAACCCATGTGTTTCGAAAATTTCAACATCATATAACAGTACATTCACAGAAAAATGAATACATATATGATATTTGTGTCAGCACAAAAATGCTGATTACTAGACAAGTGATAACCTCATCAGTGGTATCAATCCAGTGGTTGTAAAAAATCGTCAAATCAAATCAGTCCGTTGTTTTTGTCATTTTAATTGTTTCATTTTTCTCATGTAAAGGTCCTTTGTAGCTATTTATACTTTATGGACTTTGTTGTACGGTTGTCTTATTGGCAATTATCATACATATCACACAGTGATTAAAAATGTAAGCTGTAACTTACCCGTAAAACAGTACCTCAAAATGAGACACACACAAACATATTAAAAACTAAACTTTGGAAATCTAACTAATGGATACAGCAATGTCAACTGACGCCGTGAAACGTTACTTCACATATATGGTACAACGTTTTTTTTTTAACGTAACTATAGGAACATGTAACTAGAATGAGAAACCAAATTTTACACCTGGATTCTTATATATTACCTGATAACAGGTATATAATTCTAAATATTGAACATTAATAGAACTCTGAATATATTGCACACAACTATATCATCCATAATTGAATCTATGTAATCGTATCTTTCTTACAGGCACCATGAACGGTAACTCTAGAAACCATGACAGTTATGATGAAGAAAATCTATTTAGCATACAAAAAACTAAGTACAAGGAAATTTACGGTGTAAAACGTTTTCCATACCGGGGAAAGCGTAAGTTTACATCATTACTTTATATGGAGGAATGGTGATCTCAAATGACGTTTTTGGATTAACAATCAGTTCGTTTGAACGAGTGTATAATGCTTGGTTGGAAAGAAGGGAAACATAAGAACAATGGATACTAAACCTTAGATATCCTGACAAATCTTCAAAACAATATCTGGAATATTCAGAGAACTGTAAAGACAATAAAGAAGGTAATACATTTTTAACAATATTTCTAAAACTCAAGAGAATGAAAGGTGTTAAACTGGTATTGATGCAATGAGAGTCCAGAAACAGTCTTACAAGGGGAAAAATACTCAGATATATCGAAAACCAAAAAAAAAAAAAAAACAAACAAACAGGCAACACCATGTCCAAAAAAAAGGGAAAAGACAAAAAAGGTAACACCATGTCCAAACAGGGAAAAGACAAACAGACAACACCATGTCTAAGAAAGGAAGAAGACAAACAGACAACACCATATCAAAAAAGGGAAAAGACAAACAGGCAACACCATGTCAAAA
Organism: Mytilus coruscus; assembly: GCA_017311375.1. Classification (NCBI taxonomy): domain Eukaryota; kingdom Metazoa; phylum Mollusca; class Bivalvia; order Mytilida; family Mytilidae; genus Mytilus; species Mytilus coruscus. Next base: position 43,319,698 of record CM029606.1, on the reverse strand, counting down.
AAGGGAAAACAGACAACACCATGACTATGAAAGGGAAAAAATAAACAGACAACACCATGTCAAAAAAAAGGAAAAGACAAACAGGCAACACCATGTCCCAAAAAGGGAAAAGACAAAAAAAAGTAACACCATGTCCAAACAGGGAAAAGACAAACAGACAACACCATGTCTAAGAAAGGAACAAGACAAACAGAAAACACCATGTCAAAAAAGGGAAAAGACAAACAGACAACACCATGTCCAAGAAAGGGAAAAGATAAACAGACAACACCATGTCCAAAACGGGAAAACAGACAACACCATGACTATGAAAGTGAAAAAGAAACAGACAACACCATGTCAAAAAGGAAAAGACAAACAGGCAACACCATGTCCTAAAAGGGAAAAGAAAACAGACAACACCATGACTAAGAAAAGGAAATGACGAACAGACAACACCATGACTAAGAAAGGGAATGAGAACTGGCAACACCATGACCAAAAAAAAAAAACAAAATAAACAGGTAACACCATGTCTAGAAAGGAAAAGACAAACAGACAGCACCATGTCCAAAAAGGAAAAGATAAATAGGCAACACCATGTTGAAGAAAGGAAAAGACAAACAGACAACACCATGTCAAAAAAGGAAAAGATAAACAGGCAACACCTATTAAAGGGGGAAAAACAAACACACAACACCATGATTAAGAAACGGAAAAGACAAACAGGCAACACCATGTCCAAAGAGGGAAACACATCCAGACAACACATTGTCCAAAAAATGAAATAAAAACAAACAGAAAAAACCATGTCCAAAAAGGGAAAAGACAAACAGACAACACCATGTCCAAGAAAGGGAAAAGATAAACAGACAACACCATGTCCAAAAAGGGAAAAGACAGACAACCCCTTGTCCAAAAAGGGAAGAGACAAACAGACAGCACCATGTCAAAAAAGGGAAAAGATAAACAGGCAACACCTTTCAAAGAGGAAAAACAAACACACAACAGCATGACTAAGAAACGGAAAAGACAAACAGAAAAAACCATGTCCAAAAAGGGAAAAGACAAACAGAAAACACCATGTCCAAAAATGGAAAAGACAAACAGAAAAAACCATGTCCAAAAAGGGAAAAGACAAACAGAAAACACCATGTCCAAAAATGGAAAAGACAAACAGAAAACACCATGTCCAAAAAGGGAAAAGACAAACAGGCAACACCATGTTCAAAAATGGAAAAGGCAAACAGACAACATTTGTTTGCACCTGTCCTAAGTCAGGAACTTGATGTTCAGTTGTTGTCGTTTGTTGATGTGGTTCATAAGTGTTTCTGGTTTCTCGTTTTTTATATAGATTAGACCGTTGGTTTTCTTGTTTGAATGGTTTTACACTTTTTTCATTTTTGGCGCCCTCTATAGCTTGCTGTTCGGTGTGAGCCAAGGCTTCGTGTTGAAGACCGTACTTTGACCTATAATGGTTTAGTTTTACAAATTGTGACTTGAATGGAGACTTGTCTCATTGACACTCATACCACAACTTCTTATATCTATTAACACCATGTCTTAGAAAGGGAAAAGACAAACAGGCAAAACAATGTCAAAAAAGGAAAAAAACAAACAGACAACACCATGTCCAAATGGGAATAAGGCAAACAGACAACACCATGACTAGGAAAGGGAAAAGAGAAACACACAACACCATGACCAAAATTAAAAACGACAAACAGTCAACACTATGTCCAAACAGGTAAAACACAAAAACAATACAACACAAATCGACAATAAGTCGCTTTTGATTATTTACAATCGTAGACCAGTAGACGGGAAAAAATGATTTGACAAAATGAATATAAATCATGTTTGTGAAGTAAAATCAATGGTTCTTGTTGTAATGTCTTTCTTGGACACGACGGACTTGATATCAATGCCAATAAAGCAACTAAAGTTTGAGATACATTCCATTAAAAGGTAGAATATTTGTTATTAGTACAATACTTAATTATGACAAAAATATTGATATATATAAGATAAAAAAAAAAATGTAAAGGTCGATTTGCAACATCGAGGTGAAATGTAAATTCACTCGATCACTAGGGTTACGGTTTAACCTTTATAAGTCATATCGCGAAGACGAAACAGCCAATATGATTAAGATTGTTCCATTGATTTTAAATTGTCATACATGGCTTCACATATACAACGCTAGACGTCCATTGCGTCAACATAATACTCAATAATGACGTTATGATCAGAACGATCGCTTGAAATACATCTAGGAGAGATAATGTGCTATGTTTGAACGTCATTTTATGGTTTCATGATACATTAGTAAATACGTATATTTCTTATAGGTAACTTTTTTGGGATTGACTCGAGGGAAAAATATTTATACGAACACCAAGTACAAACAGTTGGTAGTGAAATAGATATACGAACGAGACAACGACTATTTATAATACAAGATAGGATCATCAATTCATCAGGTTTGACTGATCGTACACAAATATTTGGTGGCAGTTTGGCAGAAGGTCTTGATTTACCAGGCAGTGACATGGATGTAATGTTCGTTATCAATAACATAGAAGTAATACATAATCTAAAGAACATAAAGAAAACCAATACATCGTGCTGAATTGTGGGTTGTGGAGAAATTTATCATATTGGATTTGCTAGACTCAGAGCGGTATCAGGACGTAATGGGGTATCCCCCGTGAAGTATGTATCTGTTGTCCACCAGGTACATGAACCGGTACACACATTTATCTTTCAGTAAAAACCCTTCTTGATGAAGGTAAGCAAGATTTTTCCTATATGAAGCCATATGTACACGGTCCATGTATAACAGACCGTGACCAAACGCTTGATATTGCATACTGCATGCGGAGTAAATATCTTCCTCACAACGCAATTCCATGGGCATCCCGTCATCGACGGCAATGGCCTCCTAACTTAGTTATTGACAGGATCATAAAATACGGATGCTTGCTAGTACCTATAGGACCTAAGACATTATCAGATAATGATTACTTATGGAGAATGTCTTTCTCTGTGGCAGAAAAAATACTTGTACATTCGTTTAATTTCACTCAACTCTTATGTTACGGTCTACTTAAATTAACATTAAAGTGTATCGTTAACACAAATAATGATGTCAAAGAGCTTTTGTGTTCCAACTTCCTGAAGACGGCTTTATTCTGGGTCTCAGAGGAGACGGATTTTGACACATTTCAATTATCTAAATTGTTAATTTGTTTTTCTCTCTGTCTTGATAAATTAATGTCATAGGTGAATACATGTTACTGTCCGAACTATTTTATACCTGAACACAACATGTTCATAGGAAAAATCAATCAGAGAAACAATAAAATACTTTTAGGTGTACTTGAGAGTATAAAGTTTGGAGGGATTGATGGGTTGATTAACAGTTTATTTTGCCTGACAATGAAAATCCCCGTTTTTCAAGTACATATAGAGAATATTCATCCATAATGTTAGACTTCCTATTTTTCAGGATTAAAACATCGTATCGCATTTCAAGTTGGAAAAAGGATTGAATGTACTGAAACTTTACTTAAGTCTGAATCGTCTACATTTCTTATTGATGTATGCACGTATCATTATGCCGAAATCAGTAAACATGTAGCACAACTACTACCACATCCAAACACAATAGGTAACACATACAACATGTACAACATACGCAAAATGCTATCATAGAGCTTTGCAAAACGGCATCATGACTGATGCTGTATCAGGTTGGTTGCTATAAGCATCATTTTATTATGCAACTGGACAGTTTAAAGTTACTCTTAAACTAACGGATTTTGTTCTGTCAAGATGTTCATCTTAAATGGTGTTTCAATGCGATGAACCAAGATGTAGACATAGAATCATGTACAGACAAAATATACACTCTTTAATGACATTAAATGACAGGATAAGAATGGCTATACTAAGAAGTGTCAGGTACTGTAATACCAGAAGAACTTCAGGTGGAGGTTGAAAATACGAAATAGGCATACCGCCTGTTGTTATGTCCCACTGCCTTAGATTTCTGTGCTATCATCACCTTGGTTATATTGTTAACAGACAACAGGCTTTACTTGATTTATTTTAACAGTTAAAGATTCATATTTAATTCAAGCCCATGAATTATCTGATCCAATAAAATTACTTGGAGTATGGTATGAGATATCGGGTGCTAAAGACACAGCCTATCAGTGCTATGAGGAAGCTTTGCAAGTTGATGGTATAATATCTAGTACCGCACAAATAAGAAAATCTAAATTGAATGGCAGCTATTGTTTAATTTAATCGTTTTACTATATCGGGAATCACACTTTCTTATTAATTATCACACTCTTATGATACCGACAACAAACTGTAGACATAAGTTTATGTATGCCTAATAGACAATTATAAATATGTTATTACAGTGAATGAATAATTGATTCATTGACATACTTGAGTATAACATAATAAATGAGTCGATAAAGACACGGATTATAAGTGTTACAAGAAGGTTTTCCATTTAGTCCAACAACAAAAGTAGGACAACTTAAACTTCCTGGCACATCTTCTTATATCTATTTAATATACACTTTTATTGCAGTTTTGAAGGCTTATGGAATTTGATTTTCTCCTAATAAAGAGATACCGTGTTAACTTGTGTGAGTTATCTAGTTTATTCACTATAACTGAAATACGGCTGGAAAGGCATGGTTGATTATTTATATAATAAAACTAATTCTTTTTAAAAAAAGATTGCTTCTTCCTTTACACAGTGTACAGTGTTTTTTCATAAACATGCTAATGGAGATCTACTTAATACCAGATAATCCAACACAACACTTATATAATTATATGTTAAAGCTGAAGTAAATTATTTAAACGAAGTAATGTTAAGGCAGTCCTCTATAATTTTCAACGATTCTATCGTAATCTCATTGTGATGTCATTGTCGTCGATTTCATTGTATGTCGTCACACTTATTCTTACACGAAACGTCATTTCAAAGCTTGACAAGGCAGTAAAACAAACAAGTACGAGTCAGCTGTTCACGAGGTTTTGACACCATTCTGTAATGTTCCGTAATTTTTTTTTCGAAAACAGGAGAGGGTCGTCGAATTCCAACTTGACCAACTTGGCCATGTATATTTGATAATCTGCCTGGTGATCACTAAGTGTTTGTTTTTTTTTTAAATTAGATTAATTTGGATTTGGTCATAAATAAAGGCAACAGTAGTATACCGCTGTTCAATAGTCATAATTCGATTAAGCGAAAACAAATCTGGGTCACAAACCAAAACCGAGGGAAACAAGTCAACTATAAGAGGAAAACAACGGAACAACAGAAACACTGAACTGCAACAAAAACAAACGCCAACATACATAGACACTGACTATATGATAACAACTGCCATATTCCTGACTTGGTACAGGATATTTTAAAAAAAAATTGGGGTTTGAATCTGGTTTTATGGCTAGCTAAACCTCCCGCTTATATGGCAATGTTAAAAAACATCGCTAAAATGACAACACAACGTGACAGGAATACAGTACAAACAAACACAAGAACAATCAGCACAGAGAAATACATAAATAAATAGTATAATAGTACATCCAAACCTGCAGACCACAGAATAACAACAGACACCTCCCATGAATTTACGACAGTACACCAGGACACCACAATAAATTTAAAAACTATGCGTTACACGAATGTATCAACGCCACAAAAGTGACGTATTTTTTGTGATGTTCATATAATTACAGGTAAATTTAGATTTGTTTTATTACAGACACGTACAAGACTATAAAATTGGGATTGAGTTTGTAATGATGTTATTTTATGTATTTTTTAGCCATGACAAGTATATTAAAATGGAATTGTGTTTGTAATGGTGTTATTATTTGTATTTTCTAACCATATAAATAAGAAGATGTGGTATGGGTGCCAATGAGACAACTCTCCATCCATGTCGGTTTTTCTTCTAAATCAAAACTTTGTATAAACAAAAAAATCCTGTGCATATAGTTGCTTTAAACTTAAAATCATATAAATCAAATAGCTAATTCATTATCTCAACCTTTACATACATATAGAAAATAACTGTTGTATAAGGCAAGTTCATGTAAGACCAAACAGTAAACACACTTGAAAAATAAAAAAACGTAAAACAAAAACACTGTAGACGAGCCACGAGTAACTCGACTATTGAGTTGTCTCATTGGCACTCATACCACATCTTCTTATATCTATATACTGACAAATAAGACATATGTGAAATGTACCAAAAATACAGAATTCAAACCACAAACGATAAGACATAACACAATATCCAACAATCTTACAAAAGAAACATTATAACTAAATACATGAATGTTGGTGTATAACTACCGAGACAGGTCGTATAGCAATACGAATTCACATTCGGCAAAACAGTCATATTCGGGAACAGATCACGTTTTAGTACTTAGAAGACCAGACGACGTAGATGGTTAACCACAATCTAAGACGTGGTTAAAATGTCGTTAGTTAGTTTAGACACAGACACATCGTATACATCAACCAATTCGTGATGGTGTCCATAAAATTTACGGAGTGTCAATTTTAATTTTTCCTCCTCATAACTCTGTTGGAGCAGTTTCTACATAAGGTGAACATGCACGAGCATAAAGTATCAATTGAGATGTATAAACACCATACGATGGAGCGGAGGGTATGTTACTGCTGAGAAATGGGAAATTGATAATTGGGAAGTTGCAATCATCCCGTTTGTCATAAATGTTAGTGTGAAGTCGTCTATCTGTGTCAATATTGAGAAAAAGATCAAGGTATGAAACAGTCCTTCTAGTATCGGTAGTATCCTTAATTTCAAGTTCACAAGGATATATGAGATGCAAGTACTGACTGAATATGGGTTATTCAGTGATAGGACATCATCAATATATCTGAAAGTAAAATTAAAGAATTTCGCAAGGTGCTTTTTCTTTTCGTCTTTTAGAAGGTTCTCGATGAATTCTGCTTCATACGAGTACAAAATTAAATCGGCCAGTAGGGTGCACAATTACACAAATGTAGTACCCATTGGAATACCGACTGTCTGTTGAAATATCAATCCTCCAAATTCAACAAATATATTGCCGATAAAAAATTCCAGCATTTTGATAATATCATCTTCAGTATATTTTTTATATAATCGTATGGTTATGTACAACATAAAAATTAGTATTATCCAAAACAAGAAATTTCTACGGTTCCTATTTATATAGAAAAAGATTTGTTAAATGAGATGGTGAAGTCGATCTTTCACTTGAACATAGGAAATAGTAGTGTAAGGCGTAGAAAAATCAAAAGTCTTAATGTTGCTGCAAAATTGCAGAGATTGTGATCTAAGATTTAGCAGTAGATCTTTAGAATTTTTAAGAATCCAGATCTGATTGACACCACTGGTTTAATATATCTCTTCACTGAAATGATGAAGGCCATCTTTTATTGTAGAAGACAAAGTAGTAAGCACTTTTGAAAGATGTTCAGTCGAACATCTTGATGATCCAGCTATGTATCGTTCTTCATAAGGTGTTTTGTGAAGTTTTAGTATCCAGTATAATGACGATAGATTTTCGTCGTTTTCTTTGATGCTAATACCAAAAGAAAAAAGGACAGATTTGTGATTTTCTAAAATTTCATCCTTTGTAATTGATGTTAACAAACATGTAGGATTACCATTTTTGCTATCTATTATTATTGTGAGACATTCCAAGAAACAGTTTTTACATATGAATAAAATTTTTTGGCGGCTTTATCTGCTGGAACAACGACATATTTGTCATGAAAAGAGGATAAAGCATCCACAACCTCCGGTTTCTTGAACGGGCTCATAGTACATCGTAATTTCTGAATGCGCCTCTGAATGCATGCTCGAATAGCTTTGATCCATTCAGACAAAGTTTCCAGTACTGGTTCAACTGGCTCGCGTTTTACCCATGTTCTGGCATAGTCATCAACTGTATCTATCAGTAACCTAAAGTTCTTTTTTCCAATTGATGGGCTGGGGAATTTTATATTTTGATCCCTTGGCTAACAACTCTCTTAGTTAATAATAACTTCGACGCCAAAGTCGCCAGAATTAACATGACCGGATGGACTATAATTGTATTTTGATGATGCACATGAGCAATCTGGAGGTTTGGATTTCACATGTTTGAGGTTAAAGGCATCTAAAACCCTCTTGTGGTTGAAAATCTTAGATGCAATAGGCTCTCTGTAAGTGTATGAAATTACAGGCGTAGCGTTATTTTTAAAGTAATCAGGTATAGTTATTTGTACAGATTTCTGGTGGAAATATCATAATTTTGATAGCATCTAAACCTTCATTGGTGAATTCTACTTTACAAAATATGTTTTTTGTCATCTTTGGAAGTAGTAGATACAGGTTTGAATAGTCTATGGTTAGCAATGTCTATGATTATTGCAACTAATCTACACAAAACAGAGTTAGAATCAATAGCGGAAGTATTTTGGGCCTCTACTGGAAAAGGCTTAATTTCCACTAAAATGTCACTTTTTTGTCACTATTAATATTCTAGATATGGTTATGTTTAGCTGTCATTTGAATTGATTTTTATCACAAGCATCATTCGTCCTTCGAAATTTGAGTATAGCTCTATTTTGGGGCGTACCGGTCTAAAAAGGGCATTTTGGGCATTTTTTGATACTTGTTAAAAAGATCAACAAAAAACGTGATATCTTTTAAAGTACTATTACTTTTTTAAAGGTTTTAAATATTTCTATAAAGGTTTACATGTGTGCTATAATATTTATGATTTTTGAGCTGGGGTCTCTTACACCGTTACAATGAAAACGCAATAAAAAGTGTAATTTTTACGTATTTTTCACAATAATTCATGTATTTAATCATGAAAACTTATTTATTTTTTTCACACTGGCTTATGATATTTGGCATGAAGGTGTATTACAGTAAGACAGTGTATCTCATGAATATTAAAACCGTCAAATGACCTTGGCCTTTAACCTCAAGGTCAAAATACTTGATTTTTTTACATTTTCTTGTCTGGAGCACACCTTCTTCTCTCTCTTCACAACGTCTTTTAATATTTGATACACAAATGCAGCACCTTAATACGATGTGTCACGTACCACAGATGATGAACTTGATCTTTGACCTTCAAGTTAAAAAAAGTCAAGGTAAACATTTTTAATTTTATATGTCACCCTAAAACCAAACATGTTCTTACTTGACATGTCAATATGAAAAAATTAAGAGATGTGAACTGACTGCTTATGAGACAACTAACCAGAGTTAAAATGAAGTGGTAGTAATCAATTTATACGCCACAGAACGGGCAACATACTTGCAGTTCATCTAAAGGTTTGTCTCTGGGGGTCATGACCCGCCCCTTCATATAGTAATGTTGTTATTTAGATTTATCTAATAAATGGTTCAGAGCCCAATCCCTAGCCCATATTTAATCTTAATTGCCTTTCTAGTTTATTATGGGGAACATGCCCGTCCCCCTACATACCATTGGTGGTAAAATAGCTTGAAATATGTTCATATCCTACCTCTAAATCATGAATATATATATATTATCATTCAACACGAGAACACATTTGTGTACACCATATGTTTTTGCTGCGGTTCATAACCCTTATTACACTGTTCAGATCCCCATCCCTAAACCATATATTTTAATAAATATATCATGACAAGTCCAATTAAGTGTACCATATACTTTGTCCTTCATGCCGTACCATCTCGTTTAATAAATTGTTAAATAAATTGAAAACTGTGCATATTTCCACGCATAAACCATATAACAGTATTTTCTTACTTGCAATGACAATTGTTTTCATTAGAGTGACTTCTACAGGGGAGACATTCGTTTTAATTCACTAAAACAGTTCTATCTAGATGTATTTAAAATCAAAGAAAATTTGGTCGAATTCTGACTTTTATATTTAAAAAATTTTAAATACTGCGAATTCAGAAGTAAATTTGTGTATTATTATTAATGCGTATTCATGGTGGCCTTCCAGATTGTGAGATTGATTAAAGCAAAATCAAATTATACTGTAAGGTAATATTGTACAAAACATGAAAATGCAACTGAGGGCATGTGTTAGTCTGGGCCATATAGGGCTAACCACATGGTGTGGGCTTTCCAAGTTTGTTGCAGATCGTGGGGCGACCTCTTAGTGTACATTTTTGTTTTGTTAATATCTGAGATGAAATGTTGTCTCCTTGACATATACCCCATATCTGTTCTTGTCCCCCTTAGCATCACATTGTGACCGGGAATATATAAATGTTGTTTCGTTCGTCTATCCGTCCGAGTATCTGTCCGGATTGTAAACATTCTAGCATAATTAATCGGTATCTAATTTGGATAAAATTACAGTAGCTTTCTACAGACAACCGGTCAAGGTTGAAAATGGGCCCCGTTAAAAAATTCAGTACTCGGAGGACATTGAAAATATGTTGTCTTATTCATATTGCAATAATATTTGAATTTACAGAAATATATGTTGAGGGTCTCCATCAGAAAGTTTCGAGATACATTGTACCATGTAAAAGTCATCTTGTTAGATTTCCAAAATAAAGTAAGAAAACCATGAAGATTTGATAAATAAAGGCTAAAGTTTAAAAGGCCACAGAAAGTTGTAAATCCCCAATTGAAAGAGTACTTATTATAATACCACATCTTCTTTTTGTATATTGTATGCATTTGTTAGCAAGGAGAAACAAAACTTGAAAAAGACCTCGTTATGAAGACATTTTTGATCGCCTTAAAAAACTTCCTGATATCAGTAAAATGTTTACACTAAAAGAATGGTTATCATCAAATAAGATCAGAAGCTTATTTTGAAACTTTACCGTAAAGAAAACAAATGAATTGGTGGACTATTCAGTTAAAGCGGAAACAATTGATAAAGCAGATATATAGTAAATGATTCAGACTTTAATGAAGTACTACTGTCAAACATGGAATATATTGAACTCAAGATCAGTTGGTGACATTATAACGAAACATTATTGCTTCTTCTTCTGTCTAATATGTGTTTATATAACAGAAATATTTGTGAATGTATCATGACATGCATCTGTTGCATCACAATTTGGTAGTAAAATGATTTTCTTCAGAGTTTGGTCCTTGAATCCAGCATGAACTGTACATTCAAGTCTGGTATTTGAATTCTAAGTTTGACTACATTTTGAGAGTCTAAGAAACATGTCTAGTTGTTTTTATAAACACCACCTTTTATGTTATGGAACAGATATCACAACTATAAAAATACAGTCTCTGAAATTATTTTCAAAGTACAATTTAGGAACAAAGGGCCAGTGTGAGTTATTCCCATCAACATGATCAATTGGCGTCAGTCGTTCGTTGTCGTCGTCCGTTAACTTTTACAAAAATCTTCTGCTCTGAAACGTTTGGGCTAAATTTAATCAAACTTGGCCACAATCACCATTAGGTTATCGAGTTTTAAAAAATGTGTGCGATGACACCCTCCCCCGTTCCAACCAACATCTCCGACACGGCTAAAAATGAAACTGAGGGGCCAAGATGCAAGTTTTGTCTTTTATCTTGAAAACTGCTATAGATAATGAAAATCTGACAGGGGCAGAAATATTCAAAATGTTGAGATCTCCCTACCGTCTATATACGTCAAAACTGTCAGACGAGATTGTGTTGGAGTTTTTCCCGTAAATAACGAAATTTGTGCCTTTTATTTTTCAATAAAAAAATCTAAAAGGTTTCGCAAAACCCGTGTCTCGCCTGTGATTGTTGCTGTTAGTGTAAAAGTGTAATGTTGACCTAAAAAGTGAGTCCATTTATCAGTAAAATGCAGAATTAAACAAAAATTTATTTTTTTTAGATGCTTTTCCTTTGTCTTGAAGATTAGCGTCTGTTCAAGTTTCATAACAATCCATGAAGGTTAACCAATTTATCTTGTAAAAAAAAAATTAAATCACAGACTGTCTGTAAATGTAAACTGTAAAAAACTAAGTCCATCTATCAGAAAAATACTGAAATGACAAACAATTATTTTCAAAAGTTTGCTTCAGACATTATCTCTTAATCATACAAAATGCTTCTGCAAAAGTTTCATAAAAGTATATGAAGGTTTGCCAAAGTAATTGATGTGAAACAAATTTTAACCCCAGATTGTTAACTATAAAAAAAAAAAACTAAGTGCATTAATCAGAAAATTATGTAAAATGAAAATAAATGTTTAAAAATTTTGCTCTGGATACTGTTTTTTTTTTTTTTTTTTTTTTTTTGTCATTTACAAGTTTCTGTTTAAATATCATAAAATCCCATGAAGGTTTTACAAAGTTATTGATGATTGTAAACTTTAACCTCAGACTAAATCTGAATGTTTACTGTAAAAAAAACTAAGTTCTTGTATCAGTAAAATACGGAAAAATGAAAGTAAATATTTTCAAACTTTTGCTCTGTATACTGTTTTTGGTCATAAACAAGCTTTTGTCCTAATTTCAAAAGAATCCATGAAGGTTTGACAAAGTTATTGATGTCAAAAAGAAACTTGTAACTAAATGCTGACGCCACCGCCGCTGCCAACGACGGATTCTAGGATGGTTATGTCTCGCTTTCGCGACATAAATAGTGCAACATTGTCAAAAACTTATTTCAGGTCCGATTTTGATGAAATTTGTGAAATACCTATGACATTAAGCGTAAATTTTGTTTCGGTAAGCCATATATTTTATTTTTATGCAGACATTAATATTTGTCTTTAAACAGTGATTTCCTTAAAAATATAAATCATTAAATCTATTTTATAATTATTGCAAGAAAAAGCAGAAATTTCTGCATTTGATGGAATACAATTCATTCAATTTGGACAAGAAATAAGTAGATTGTTGTTATTCAAAATGCGTTTTATTTGAAATTAATAAAAAATTTTCAAATGGTGAATCATGTTTTTATTTCTGACTGTAGAGACTTTAACAAACAATTGGATCCCTGCTGATGACAGGTCAGGGCTGCATTGAAGACCTATTGGTGACCTTCTGTTGTTGTCTGTTCTGTGGTCGGGTTGTTGTCTCTTTGACACATTCCCATTTCCATTCTCAATTTTATTTTTATCTGATATAATAAATTTATATATTAATAAAAAATTTAAATATAAATATATTGATATATCTATAGATAACAACTTTTACATTTGATTATATTTCAGTCATGTATTTTTAGATGGCCATCCCAAGTTTTTACTCATTCTGCTGGAATGCTAAAATAGTGTCTGGTCCATCAGGCAATATGGGATGTGTGGATGAATTAGTGTTTATAGTGTTTATTGTAACAGAAGATACGTTCATGACATGTATTTGGTATCGTTGTAAAACCTATTTCAGCACAGTACTTTTGGGATTACCTGTTCTAAGTTACTTCGAGGCAGATGAGAAATGAAAAACTTTAATAAAACAGTATTTTTATTCAAAGTGACACACTCTGCAAGGCTGAAGCTAGCTAAGTTAGCGTATCAGGAATTGAAATTTCAATGAAGGTTCTTTTGTCTTAAACAACCCATACCTACCTACCAATGTGTCTGACTTACGAGTCGGGTAAGGGCATCTAAAATATTTTTAAGCCTGGCCCAATAAACTGTATAAAATATAGATATCATTGTTTTCAAAAACGTATCTTTTATTTGCTCGTTTATGATTGTTTGTATAAATTGTCCCATTTGATTTGAGCACAAAAAGGTTTTTAATAATGTATATGTACTTTGTTCTCTTACAGGAAGAAACCAGACTATATGATGTAACTTGATATCAATTTGGCATATATTAGAATGACAGACAATTTCAGTATAAAAATAAGGAGATTTCGTATGATTGCCTATAATTAACTAATGAAAGTACTTGATTTGAACTTATATCTATATAGCAAAAGGGTCCTCATTTCATTATGGTATCAAATTACAAGTATAACTATAGTATGCAAAAATGTTCTTCAACTGAAAATTACAATAGGGGAATAATTAAAGCAGGGGAAAAGACTAACATTATCAAAAAAGACCAACTTGTGAAATATGAGAGATTAACAAAGGCATTATGGACATTTTCCGTTAACTTAAATATTTAGGGGTCAAGTCCAAAACCTATAGAAGCCATAGCTACTGGTTCTCTGCATATTAATTTAATACCACATGTAGTCATGAAAATCAACTTACATCTTCATCTTGTATATATTTAACTTCTTTTATATGAAACCCATTGCAAAGTTAAGATTGTGTTGATATTTTTTTAAACATTAGATACACGTATTTACCCAGTAGAGTAACTAAAGTATAGAACATGTAATACTTAATTCGAAATTAATGGGCCATCCAGGGGCAACATGAAATGATTACAATAAACAATTAAAAAAGAACAACAGAACAGTTCTGAAGTAAGAGTTTATGATACATTTATGAGGGTCTGTAGAGGTTTACAGAAAAGAGAATAATAGGTCAGTACTGCAACAACAAAAAACAAGACAAAATAATAAAATGAGAAACTTAGGCCAAACAAAATAAGGAAAAGAAAATAATGTGATGGTAAAGTAGAGAATAAAGAATAGGCTAAAATATAAAGAATAGGAAAAATGACTTTAAAATTGAAAGAATACAGAAATGAAGGACCCCGTTCCAAACCTTTATCTATCTTTTGTAAAATACACTTCATCGATGAAAGCTGTACGGTGACCTATAATTGCTTATATCCAAGATATTTGAACCCTGGTGGATGTTGTCTAATTCAGTAATTGGCAATCTAACCACATCTACTTATTTTTATATTGACATGTGAAAGAATCTGACTTTAACTCCATACAGTTAATAGCATATATACTATCAATGCCCTACAATGCTAGATTTGAAAACTAAGATTTTTAAATCCGCTGATGAAATATGTTGTTTTCCGGACTCTCTCTCTTTTTTCAACCACATCTATGAAAATAGGGATACGCTCACCCAATGTTACTGAAAACACAAACAAATAACATTTCAGGTGAAAGTGTATTGAAAAATATAATTTATCATATTGATATTAACAGCAGCTCATTTTAATAATTTAGACAAAAATCAGCGTTCTTAGTTTTCAAATTTTCGTGGATTCAGGTATCGTGGATATTTGATTTCGTGTGAAATCAATTGAGCGTTTTCAAATCGACGATTAAACTGAAATACTGACAATTTAGTCATTAAAACGATTAGAACAAGTCATACTGGCCTTTATTGTCGATTTTTTTTCCGAAAAAGAGCAAATGAAATTACACTCCGCCAAAATATGGTAAAGAATACAGATAATCAGAGTAGGATACATAAACTGCGAAAAAAACACAAATTGAGAAATTATTGACTTTTGAATCTGTTTTCATATGCAATAACTTTAAGAACAATACATTGCAATGATTTGTTTATAAACTTTAAATAATAATCTATTCATATGTGTCTTCAATGATATATATATATTTTTCTAGGCATTTTATAAAATGCTAGGAAAAGTTGAAAGGCATTTTATAAAATGCCTGAAATTATTTTATAGAATCAAATGTTGAAAAAGCCAATTGAAAGCTTCGAAGAAAAGAGCAGTTTTATTTATGATAATTACTGAATGCAATTTAAGAGTTTTAATAATAGAAAATAAGTTTTACTGAACTATTCGAAATTCACACAAGCACAAAACTCGACAATTATTTGTTATTTCTTAAAATGTTTGGATGACAGAACTGTTACACAATAGTTGTTCTGATTTTTTGCAAATACGTTGTTTGGCGTAAAATCTGGGTTTAGCACTACGACCGTTTTTGGAGAAACCTGGATCATGACACATTTAGCTCTTCCATTACCTTTTCTGATAAAATACTTAACGTTCCACAACATTGGGTTTCGCAATAAGCACACAACTCACACATGAAAATCTCCCAAAAGATTCAAAGTACACTATCATGATTAGTTTTACTAGTATCTTTTGGCTTATAGCTTTTAGCGGACTGAAGCAGATCTGCCCATGACGGGTGATGCATTTATAATAGGAGACGCCTACCTTGTCAATGCACCGTTATTTGTCTCTCTTGGTCGATTTTCGAGATTTTAACCACAGTTAACTAATGTCTCATTGACACACCAGACTGCAAAGACACATGAATTTCCTTGAGGCAGTGAAGATGAAGATACTCATATCTTTGAATTACAACCAAACACGGCCTTGTATTGGGAAACCCATGTTATAGAGCGGAATTTGTTTGTTTATGCATAAATTCTAACCCTTTCTGGTATCCCTGTAAACATGTTAACTAAAATATTCTTGCAAATAAGAACATCTACTTAACTGGAAATAGATTGGAAGGGTTTTACGACGCTCTGCTTGAGTTGTGAGGTTAAAAGAGTTGGTTCTTTTCAAGTGTAAATTGTATATAAATCCAAACAATATGAAAACAATGATGCTGTTTAACGATGAAATGAAGTCTTTTTTACACAGATCAATTTGTTTTGCTAGGAAATGTAGGAAATATAGGACCTATTTAACACAGTACTGCAAATTATTTGTGCATGTACTATTTGTACACTCACATGAATAATAATTCAAACAGAACTTTCTGGAAGAGAAAAAGAAACACAAAACTTCTTAAAATCTTCTTAACTTTCTCTTTCAGATATATTGATGATGTCCTTTTACTCAATAACCCACACTTCAGTGAGTGTTTATGTTTCATATATCACTGTTAATGTGAGATTGGGAATAATACCTATATTTGAAAGTTTGGTTCATATCTTGATCTTTTCCGCGATATTAACACAAAATATAATCTATAAGAAACGTGATGATTTCAATTTTTCAATCTCGAACCATATCATCTACCCCAACGTATGGCGTTTGCATATCTCAATTGATACTTTAGGCTCGTACATAGTCACTATGTACGGACTTTATTAGCTCCTTATACCAAAAACTGCTCCAACAGATTTATGATGATGAACAACTGAAATTGTCATTACATAAGTTGTACAGTCAACACCTCGAATTAGTTTACAAATACCATATGTCTGTATCTAAACTCATTAGCTATTTGTTTTCGCAGTCCTATATCTGTTCATAGTAGAATAGTCGTCTAATGTGTAATTTGACCAATTGCATCATATTCCTGATTGTGACATTTTGACTTGACTAAAAGTGGATTTGCTTTGCGGATGATGCATGCATAGCAGGAGACGCTTACCTTGTCGATGTAACCAATCTCGATTCTGTAGGAGTTTTTGATCTTAATAGTTCATACAACAGCTCTTAGTAGCTCTTAACAGACTGAATAATAACTCATAATGTCGTTTTCAGTCTTTTAGTCAAATTTCAGAGTTATCTTCTACGATAAATACAGTAGATTAGACAATTTGCTTGCAGTTAATTAAGATCGTTTCAGTCTATATTTAGACTGTACAGTAGTTATCATTTACCTGTACCCATCAACATCATAGCAAATTATTTGAACAGTACTGAATGTGCCGCAGTTGATAAGTATGAAAAATGACGCAAAGACTAATATGACTGAATAAATTATTGCTCAGACTTTTCATATTATGTTAAAAACAAAGTAACAATTTTATACTAAACTTTATTTACTACTTCTTGATTTGTCTTTAATAAAATATTTCGTGTGCAAAAAAATGATCAAGTACAAAACTCACTTCAAAATATTGATATACGACCAGTGGGAAATGTATACATTCAAACCAAAAAATAAAGTCTAGTTTGGACCGTAGATTCAATACTTTTGTGTTTCGAATTCCTCTTAATTACATTGATACAAGTGTTCAACACTTATGATAAGTAGATTCCCATCTCTTTGTTTTGAAATAAACAACAGCAGATATGATCTGGACAAGTACTATTTAATTCGTTTACCAGGACGTTTTGTTTCTGTGTTTGTTTTAGCTTCCTTATACGAATGCTTTAAATAATGTTATTAATTATGCAGTATAAAGCAACGACTGAATGTATTTCAAGGGCCCCAGTGACTGACAAGATATATGAGTCTATATAATTGCAATACAACTTATCAGACTACAAATATTTAATCGAATGAAATAAGATTATCTCAACGTTGTTACGGTTTAATTGTATTTCTAAGTTTCTCATGATAATAGCATGCCTACTTATAACTGCATAAACATGTCAAACTCAAACAATTACCCAGAGTGAACATTTTGAATGAAAAAAAAACGCTTTGAATGTTGGATATTGCTTTTGATTGTCTAGAATCAAATCGTGTTTTCTTCATTCATGGTATTTGCTGTTTATTGTATATTTGTTCTTAGCTTCTGTTTAATGTATCGTCGATATGGCAATTAAGAGGTTATCTAGTTTGAACGCATATGACGAAGCATTAAAAGAGAACCATCTGAAATACAAAAAGAAAAAAAACTTTAAATTTCGAAAATTTCCCTTTTAAATATATTGAACATTTCTTCAAAATCTTCAACACACTTCAGTGAGTGCTTTCATCTTATGTGCCCCTGAACTTAAGATTAAGGATAATACCGAAATTCAAAAGAACTGGTTCTTATCTTGATCTTGTCCTCGAAATTAAGATAAAAGGACGACTTTAAATTAGAAACTATGACAATTGTGATGAGTTCACCTTTCTAAAGAACTATCCCCAAATCAACTTATTCACTATAAGGACTTCATTAGCAGGGTTGTACTCCTTATTCAAAAACTGCTTTAACAAAAATATGACAAAGAAAACTGAAAGCGACACTTCATAAATTGTATGGTAAACATCACAAATTGGTTGACCGATACGATATGTATGTGTCTCATTTCACAAGCCCATGTTTCTTATTCCCAAATGTTACATTTTGACTAGGTAAGGGTTTACATTGTGGATGATGGATGCATTGCAGAAGACACTGACCCTGTCCATGCACTCGTTCTAACGCCTTTTGGGGTGCATGTAAGTTACACAATTTGTGTTTGATACTTGTTTGATTTATCTTCTTAATCGACTTATGAAATTTGAACATCGGGAAACTACTGTTACCTTAATGTACCGAACAACTTTATTTTTTACAAAACATTTCTATGTGCAAAAAACTTATAAAGTCATGAAATCATTTCAAAATATTCACATATGACCACTTGAAAATGTAAGCATTAAAACCTAAAAATATAATTAAGTTTGGAACTAAGAATCACTAACATTGTGTTTGATTTACTTTTAATTACATTTATACAAGACAAGAGTTTAACACTTATAATAAGAAGATTCCCGTCCGTTTGTTTTAAAACATACATTATCAGATATGATCTTGACAAGTACCTGATTATTATTTTACCAGAAAGTTTTGTTTCCCTCTTTTATTCATCTTCCTTAATCGATTGCTTTGAATAATTATATTGATAATGAAGTATTAAGCAATGAATGTATATCAAGGACCACAATGGGTCTTTATCTTTGCAGTACCGTTTAACGAACTAGAAACGTATCATCGAATGACATAACATAAACTCAGAGAGGTTACGGTTAAGATATATTTCTACGTTCTTCACGTAAAAAACATGCCGACTTATTATTACATGTCAACTCAAACAATAACCAAGCATAACCAATTTATTTTTCGAACACTCTTGGAATATGTTTATATTGCTTGTGGTAGTCCAGGGTCGAATTGTTTTGTTTTCATTCATGGAATATGTTGTTTTAGTCTATTATTCTAAGTCTTTGTTTAATGTATCGTTTAATGTATTGTTAAAGGGTTAACGTGTTGCGTACCACCATTAGCCGACTTGTTTTTTTGTATACATATGCAGCAGAATTTATACAGAACCATCTCAAATAGAAGAACCAAAAGCAAAACTTTTTGAGTTGTTCATTAATTTCCCTGTCAGATATATTGCTAATGTCCTCTCACTCAATAACCCAAACTTCAGTGAGTGCTTACATCTCATATATCCCGGTTATCTTGAGATTAAGAATAACACCAAAATGGAAAGGTCTAGTTCATATCTTTATCTTTTTCTCGGCATATACACAAATGAACGACTTTTAACTAGAATCTATGACAAACGTGATGATTCAACTCTCTAAAGTCAATTCCCCATTCCCCAAAATGAGCTTGTTTACTATAAGGACTTCATTAGCAGGGTTGTGTTCCTCATACAAAAACTGCTTCAACAGTGATATGATGAGGATAAACTGAAATCTGCATTCCATAAGTTGTATGGTCAATATCACAATTGGGTTGACCGATTTTATGTGTCTGTGTCTGAACTCACTAGCAGCATGTGTTCGCAGTCTCTTATCGATTGTTTCCTATTCCTAAATGTGACATTTTGACTAGGTAGGGTCTATATAGGGGATAGTAAATACATTCCAGAAGACGCTAACCCTGTCCATGCACTTGATCGCACTATTTTGTGGATGCATGCGAGTCCCACATTCTGTGTTTGATACTTTGATTCATCTTCTGAATCGATTTATGAAATTTGAACATCGGTAAACTACTGTTACCTTAATGTACCGAACAATTTTATTTAATACAGATCATATTATGTGCAAAAAACTGATCAAGTACCGAAATTAATTCAAAATATAAACATACGACAACTGTGAAATATATACATTAAAACCAAAAATATAGTAAAGTTTGGAACTAAGATTTATAAATATTGTGTTTCGATTTCCTTTTAATTATATATATATATATATATTGATACAAGAGTTTAACACTTATAACAAGTAGATTTCCATCTCTTTGTTTAAAAAACAATAGCAGATATGATCTACACAAGTACTTCACTATTTGTTTGCCAAACAGATTTATTTTTCACTTTGCTTCATCTTGCTTAATCGATTGCTTTTCATAATTCTAATGATGTTGAAGTATTAATCAACAAATTTATACCCAGGACTACAATGGGTCTTTATCTTTTCAGTACAACTTATTGGACTAGAAATATTTCATCGAATGAAACAATAACATCTCAGAAATGTTACGGTTGCGATGCATTTCTGAGTTCTTTACGATAAATACATGCCGACTTATTTTATCATAAAAGTGTCAAACTTAAACAATGAATAAACATAATAATTTTGTTTAGAAAATCTTGGAATATGTACCACATTCTGTGTTGATACTTTGATTCATCTTCTTAATCGATTTATGAAATTTGAACATCGGTAAACTACGGTTACCTTAATGTACCGAGCAACTTTATTTAATACAGATCATATTATGATCAAGTACCGAAATTAATTCAAAATATAAACATACGACAACTGTGAAATATATACATTAAAACCAAAAATATAGTAAAGTTTGGAACTAAGATTTATAAATATTGTGTTTCGATTTCCTTTTAATATATATATATATATATATATTGATACAAGAGTTTAACACTTATAACAAGTAGATTTCCATCTCTTTGTTTAAAAAACAATAGCAGATATGATCTACACAAGTACTTCACTATTTGTTTGCCAAACAGATTTATTTTTCACTTTGCTTCATCTTGCTTAATCGATTGCTTTTCATAATTCTAATGATGTTGAAGTATTAATCAACAAATTTATACCCAGGACTACAATGGGTCTTTATCTTTTCAGTACAACTTATTGGACTAGAAATATTTCATCGAATGAAACAATAACATCTCAGAAATGTTACGGTTGCGATGCATTTCTAAGTTCTTTACGATAAATACATGCCGACTTATTTTATCATAAAAGTGTCAAACTTAAACAATGAATAAACATAATAATTTTGTTTAGAAAACTCTTGGAATATGTACATATTGCCTGTGGTTATCCAGAATTAAATCGTTTTGTTTTCATTCATAGAATGTGCTATTTTTCTTATACTTTTCAGTCTTCCTGTTTAATACATCGTCAATTTGGCGATTACAATGTCAACTAGTTGCGTACAACTGACTTGTTTTTGTATTCATATGAAGCAAAATTTTACAGAACCATTTTAAATACACCCCCAAAAAAAAAAAAAAAAAAAAACAAAAACAAAACAAAAACAAAAAAGTGTTTGATTTGTTTAATAATTTCACTTTCAAATATATTGCGAACGTCCTCTCACTCAATAACCTTCATCTCAGTGAGCTTTATATCTTATATACCCGACAATGTACATACAGAGAATGACGACTTCAAACTAGAAAATATGACAAACGTGATGATTTCAACTTACGAATTGTCAACTATCTATATCTTAAAACGTAACATCTGCACCATTGTATGAAGTTTACATACCTCAAATGATATTTTACGCTCGTACATGTTATAACTTTACATCAGCGGTGTGCTCGGTATACACAAACTGCGTCATCAGATATCTAATGCGGAACGACAGAAATTGACACTATACATTTTTTTTAATAAAAGCTAATCAAGTACCGAAACCAATTAAAAATATTCCCATACGACCACTATACATTAAAACCAGAAAATAAAGTTTGTATACATTAAAACCAGAAAATAAAGTTTGTATACATTAAAACCAGAAAATAAAGTTTAGTTTGGAATCTAGATTCATTAATAATCTGTTTCGATTTCTTTTTGATATATTGTTACAAGTGTTCAACACTTATGATAAGTATCCTCCGATCTCTTTGTTTAAAATAAACAATGGCAGATATAATCTAGACAAGTACTTTACTATTCTTTTGCCAGAAGGGATTGTTTCTCTCTTTGCTTGATATTTCTTAAATCAATCCTTTTTATATTATTGATATTGAAGTGGTAGAATTATTTTGCCAACATTTTGTGTTTTTTATTTTCTTTGTTTCATCTTCATTTTTTCATTCGATTGCTTTGACTAATTCGAATGATATTGAAGTATTAGGCAGCGAATTTATACCCAGGACAACACTTGGTCTTTATCTTTGCTGTACAAATTATAAGACTAGAAATATATCATCAAATGGAATAAGATCAACTGAGAAAAGTTATGGTTGCGATGTATTTCTGAGTTCTTTACGATAATAACATGTCGACTTATTATAACATAAACGTAACAAACTCAAACAATAAGCAAGCATGACTATTTTGTTCTTAGAAAACTCTTGTAATATGTACATATTGCTTGTGGTTGTCCAGAATCAAATCGTTTTGTTTCATTCAAGGAATGTGTTGTTTTGAGTTTATTTTTCTAAGTCGCTGTTTACTGTATCGTCTATTTGGTGATTACCACTTTTGACCGACTTGTTTTTGTATTCATAAGAATAAGAAGCAGAATTTAGTAAGAACCATCTCAAATACAAAATGAACATAAGAAAACTTCTGGATTTGTTCATTTATGTCCTTTTATCTGTTCCTCGATATATACACATATGGACGACTTCATATAAACTATGACAAAAGTTATGATTTCAACTTTCAAATTGTTAATTATCCATATTCTGCACCATTGTATGGCGTTTACATACCTACATTTTTAATCTTAGTTCGTTCGTGTTCACAGTATATGGCAGCGGCGTGCTCCGTTTACCCAAACTGTTCCATTTGAGTTCTGATGAGGAACGACTGAAATCGACACTACAGAAGTTGTACGGTAAACACCACGAATTGGTCGACCGATGCGATCTCAACTCACTAGCCGCATGGTTTCGCAGTATTAGATCTTTAGAACCAGGGATATGTCAAAGAACGTCTCGTCCTTTTTCTAAACAGGTTCATCGGAAGATTCCACGACCTTGTTGATAAATATTCCGTATCAACTTCACAAATAACACATGATGGTCTTGAAGTATAGATTCTAGGTACTGACATTGTTTATCATCTTAATTACGAGTTATAACGTTCTTTTATTTGTATTTGAAAATTATAAATCTTTACTATTTAGTCCTTTTTTGGTAATATCAATTTGGCGTATCTCGGTACTTATACCCCACCATTTGCATTATGTGCTATTGTCATTTTGTTTATTCGTGTCTTTCATTTTTGCTTATGTGCTGTGTATATATGCACTTATGTTTTTCTTTGTTGACATATTTGTTTGTTATTATAGTGATTACGATTATAACACAATGTTGACTGCTGTACCCTATTTTTGACATTTTTACCTATTATGTCTAAAAATAAGAAGATGTGGTATGATTGCCAATGAGACAACTCTCCACAAGAGACCAAATGACACAGAAATTAACAACTATAGGTCACCGTACCGTTCAACAATGAGCAAAGCCCATGCCACATAGTCAGCTATAAAAGGCCCCGAAATGACAGATGTAAAACAATTCAAACGAGAAAACTAACGGCCTAATTTATGTACACAATAAGGAACGAAATAGAAATATGTTACACTGCAACAAATGACAACCACTGAATTGCAGGCTCCTGACTTGGGACAGGCACATACAGAATGTGCCGGGGCTAAACTCGTTTGAAGGCGCCAACCCTCAACCTAACCTTGGACAGTGATGTAACAGTATAACATAAAAACAAACTATACAAATCATTTGAAAAAGGCTTAACTAATCAGATGGATGTAAAAAGAAATACATCTAACAAATACAGAGTGGACTTGGACGGGTACGTATACATCCCCACAACAAAAGAGTACAATAAGTACAGATCTGAGAGTCCTCGAAGTTACTGACAGCTAGTTCAAAGCCAATAACAACTAATAAAAAAACAAGAATCTAAGATTAAAATATCAATCAGTACACATCCAACATCCAATGGATTTAGTGTAAAGAAGTCATAAACAGCAAAGATACAGGTATCGACAGATTGTAGAGCCATGAATGTGCATATGTAAATAAAAATAAAATTTAGTTTGATTTTAATTTACTGATAACAAAATCAATATTAATGTTCAAAGATCTAATTACCGGGTCGTTTTTAAATTTCCCGGCTCGGTAAATAAAGGCAAGAGTAGTACACTGCTGTTAAATAGATAAATCGATTAAGCGAAAACAAACCGGGTCACAAACCAAAATGGAGGGAAACACGTCAACTATAAGAAAAAAACAACAGAACAACAGATACACTGAACTGCTACAAAAACAAACGCTAACATACAAAGAAACGGACTATTTGATAACAACTGCCATATTCCTGACTTGGTACAGGACATTTTAAGAAAAAAATAGTTGGTTGAACCTGGTTTTATGGTTAGCCAAACATTTCACTTATATGATATTGTTAAAAATACCCTTAAAATGACAACATTAGGTGACAGGAATACAGTACAAATAAACGCAAGAACACGCAAGACAGAGAAATACATAAATAAATAATATAATAATTCATTACAACATGTAAACCACAGAAATAACAACGGACACCTCCCATGAATTGACGACAGTACACCAGGACACCACAATAGAATTATAAACTGATCGTCAAACGAATGTATCAACGCCACAAAAAGTGACGTATTTTTTTGTGACGTTTATTCTATCACATGTAAATTTCTAAAAATAGAACATTGAATTGGGATTGAGTTTGAAATGGTGTTTTAAACAACAGCTTCGTAACAATGAAGATGTGCTATCCCGTTTGAAATAAGGTACAACCAAACTTCAAAACCAAATCTTTATATCTATTGAAGAATTTAGTAAAGGTTTTAAGTAATTTGTGATAACAAAATCCCTGACTTAATTATTAACCAATAGTACATATATTACGTTCATTGAAGTACAAAACATCACAACAGACACGGGCATAGCGAACTGTTTGCTTTGTTCACCCATTATTGTCAATATTATGGAATTTTATGCGACTGTCATACAAGTGAAAGGTTTCGCTAGCTATACGACCAGGTTTAATCCACTGTTTTCTACATAAGTCAGGAATATGACAATTGTTTTCCATTCGTTTGGTGCCTTTGATTTTGCCATTTCGTAAGGGACTTTCCGTTTTGAATTTTCCTTGGAGTTCGGTATTTTTGTTTTTTTTTGACTTTTTAGATACCGGAATAGTCGTCTTATCTGTAATTTGAATGATTGTTTGCTATTCTTGTTAGTGACATTTTGTTTCAATCTTATTTCAAAGATCTACATATGGAAATTGGTTATCTTGAGTCAAATCGTTGTTTTTTTTTGTTTTGGTAAAAGTGTTGATGGTTGATTTCTTGAGGTTGAAAAACTGATTCGATACACTAATTCGGGCTCCGTCAGAAAGAACACATAAAAATGTAGTACAATATGTTAGCACAAGCAATGATAAAGTGTAACATTATTTTAGCATAAAATGCAGACAATTTATTTAAACATATGACACAACAGCAATGATTGCCTGAAATTGCAGAATTTCAAAACAGAAAGCAATGGGGTGTTATGTATAAATGCTTTCAACCCTTTCTGATGCTTAGTTTTTCATACAATCATGTATAGACATTTAAATGTTTGCTGATGTTTAATGCGGTTGACTTTGTGTTCTATTGATGCGAACCCCAAATATCCATCTATGTTATAACACTATTTATGTTTTGTAAAAAGATTCAAGCGCTGAATAAATTGTGTTTTTATGGTTATAGAAAGACTAATGAAAAGTAAAACAACAACCAATCAAATGGAGATAAAGATATAGTATTATTCTAAATTTGGAACAGTTGTTGTAACTAGTTTTCATCAAATTGTCACATGATATTTTGTCAGACTACATCAAGGTTCCTTTCGATTTGGTATTCAAATTTAGTTATTCCACAGTTATTGGACTTTATCTATGAACGATCTGATAGTTTCCACAATGCTGTACAATAACTCAACTTTGCCTTGATATATTTTCCTGAAATTTTATCCGAAACCTAAAATTTGTTCAAGAAAGCTTCATTTTAAATGTCATGATTTTCAATTTTGTCAATACAAACTTATAAGATTTTATTTATGACAATAGAACACCTTTCACATACTCAAGTGTGCTTGATTAGTTTTCAACAATACTGAACACTTTTGTTTAAATTGATTAAGGAAGTTTCATTTCGATATTTTTGGTTTTGGGTATTGGATTTTAATTGACAAATTGAGGTATTTTTTTTCTCATGTTGTGTGAATTGTTGAAAGAAAGATACTTTTTAGTTTTGAAATTAAAAATTCCTTATTGCAGAGTCACAGGATTTACTCGTCCGATGTAGTGCATTGTTTTAACATGTCATGCACTAGCTCTTGTAAGCCTGAATAAGAAACACAGTAGCAACAAAACATGCCGAAATCTATGGTAAATTAAAAAAGGGGAAGTCTATAAAAATGACAACATCAAAGGTTCGACCTTATCAACAAAAGGGAATGAATGGAAAACAACTGTGATACTCCTGACTTGGTAGAGACACTGTTGTTGATGAATGCATGTTTGCCTTTTAATTAAGAAAAGGGGCTTCGGTGGAAAAGTGGTCTACGTAGTTTATCTACAGTAGCATTAGTCTGTGAATGCTGAAGTTTTAAATTCGAACCAACATGTGACCGGTGCGTTCCACTCAGATCTGAATCGCGAAGGATTGCAAGTTTTCCAGCCGAAGGTCGTTGTTTCTCTTAAGAAACTGCGGCTATCCCACTAACATACAAGATCGCCTCTATAAAGACAAGAGTGCTGAAAGCGCCGTTAAAAAAATTAATCAAACAAAAAGTGATTTTTTAAAATACTGGTTTGTTGTTCCAAATTTACTCGACTTTATAACAGTCATAATTTAGGCATCATTCGTTCGCCTACATGTATAATCATGCACGTTGTTCTACAAAAACCATTTAACTAACTGGGATAAGAAATGGGTGAAGTTTTCAAATATATGGTCAAACTAATAAGTCGATGACAAACTGAAAACGCCATGACAAAAAAAACCAAATTGGAAATTTTACGACATCTTCTTATATTTACACAAAAATAAAAAACAACACTAAACACTGAACAACACGAGGCCCAGCAAAAACTGGGATGATCACAGATGCGCCGAAAGGGTAAGCAGATTCTGCTCCACATGCGGTATCCGTCATGTTGTCAATGTAGGTACACATTCAGTGATAAGTGTAATTCGATTATGTCATATTCGAGGAAAAACGAACGGGATTGTGGTTACAACAATTGGAACACATCCGTCTTTATCTGTGAAACAGGTATTCACAATTCTTGATGGCGTCCGTAAAATTTCCGAAGGGATGATTCAACTTCACCACTTGGAACTTTTAGTTTAATTGCTTTCTTGTAAGCAGTAATTCTCTATGAAGCAATCATGAAAGGATAGGAAGCTCTGGCATATTGTATCAATTGGGAGATATATACTCAATATGCATGCGGTGCTGTAATATGTCTACATAGAAATGGAAAGTTCACAATTAGAAAGATGAAATCTATCTTTTGTCGTTAAGTTTTGTTCTCAAGCGACCTCTTTTTGTCAATTTCTTGATGTAACTCAAGATATGAGGAAGACTTAACTATATCTGTTGTATTCTTTATTTCAAGTTCGATGGGATATATGCGTTAAACATAGTCACCAAACTTTGAACTATTTAGTGAGTGGACATATAGCAGAACGTGAAATTAAAGAATAATGCTGCTTTTTTCAATCTTCCTCATAAGCTCCTGTCACATGCAAATAAAGAAACAAGTCGGCAAGAAGAGGAGAACAGTTAGTTCCATGGCAAAGCAGATTGGTTGTTAAAACGCACGTACCCCAGACGTAACAAATATGCTGTCAATCAAGAAATCAAGAAGCTTCATAATGTCAGTTAGAGTATGTTTTCTCATAGTCAAATTGTGTGTTAACAAAAAATGATATTTCCCTAACTGAAAGAGCATATGTGTACATTCAAGCTTGCCATTCGTTTTTATGAAGAACGTAAGACCAATTCCGTTGATGTGTCTTTAAGTTTGGAAAGAGGTATACTTGTGTAAGGGGTAAATGAGTCTAATATTTTCATACTATTGCAAGAGAAAAGAAACATAGATTGTATGTACTTTATAACAGAAATATGGGATTTTTAAATATCCCAATCTGATTCACACAGCCCTAAGTGCAGGTAGTTTCACAATAACTCTGAAGCGCAGGTTTGATTGCGTAAAAATGTTTGAAGTTTAGAACGAGGATTAACGGAACACTCGCAAGACCCAACAGTATAATGTTGATTTTGAGGACTTTTATGTAATTTAGATATTCAATATAACAAAGAAAGGTCCAGTTATTTATCTTCGGTTGAAATTCCAAACGAGCATGAAACAGACCTATGATTATGCATGATTTCATCTTTGGTGAGTGCCATGGGAGTATATTCAATTTTTAAATTTTGTTTTCAATACCTCATGCCTTTATTAAGCAGCTGGTGTAATGTGATTTACAAGCACAAACTGAATTTGTTAATATAAAGCATACATCATTTATATATAAAGGTACGAATTTAACTTACCAGGTCCACATTTCATCAATAAATTTCTCATCAGTGAATCAAGTAAGCTCTAAAAAGACATTTCTGAAAGTATTTTCCAAAATTGTCGCAATATTTTTAGTTAAAAAACCTTGTACTGTTCTAAAAAAAGTTTAACAACGTATCCGGCTAAATGATAAATGCAGAGCAAACTAACCAAAAAGTATGAACAAAAAACCTAATATGTCGTCTTCTGTTTCATTTAGAAATAATAAAATAGTTATTTTCTTTGATCTGATTTTGTTACTGATTCTGCGCAATTATCACTTTTCTGATATGAAGTCCTGTGTTAATATATCTATATTGTGACGTCATTATCAACAAAAAGCAGTAAAACGTGACGTTGAACGTTCATTATCGCGTTAAAATTTGTCTCAACTAAATCGGTACCAAGTCCCCTTAAGGTTTAAATATGTTAAATGATCAGATGCATATGATACACAAATATGTTGATTAATATATAATAGAGAGAGGCAAAATACCAAAAGGACATTCAAATTCATAAATTTGACCACGCCAATGCTAAAAGGAAAAGTCAAACAGACACAAGCAAAGCCCATACCGCATAGTCAGCTATAAAAGGCCCCGAAATGACAAATGTAAAACGTTTTACAATTGAAACGAAAAAACTAACGTCCTAATTAATGTACAAAAAAAAATGAACGAAAAACAAATATGTAACACGGCACCAAACGACAACCACTGAATTACAGGCTCTTGACTTGGGACAGGCACATATGTACGTAATGTGGCGGGGTTAAACATGTTAGCGGAGTCCCAACCCTCCCCTAACCTGGAACAGTGGTGTAATAGTACAACATAAGAACGAACTGTAAAAATCAGTTGAAAAAGGCTTATCTGTAGATATTCGGTCTCAACAGTATTTCATGTACCTTGCGGGAACCAGAAAATATATATTTGCTCTTCCCTTTATTTCATAGCAACGTTATGTTAAATATTTATATATGGCGTTTAAAGCCAAGACGCAAAGATATGCTGATTAAGTTTAACTTGGGTTAAGTTTAATTGGTAATTAAACTAAATTGATTTGTATGGGACTTGTGCCTAATTAGCTATAAAACATTTTGTTGATTGATATAGATCGTTACTCATCTAGTGTTAACTAGTTATATAAGTCCCTGACCTGTGAAGTTGAGCTGTAGGAGACTTTATTATATTTGTTTGTCTGTCTGTCTGGTGGTCTTGTTTGTCTGTCTGTCTGGTGGTCTTGTCTGTATGTCTGTCTGGTGGTCTTGTCTGTCTGTCTTAAGATCTTGCCTGTCTGTCTTAAGATCTTGCCTGTCTGTCTGTCTGTCTGGTGGTTTGGTTTTATTTCTCTGTCTGGTGGTCCTGTCTGTCTGTCTGTCTGTCTGTTTTGTGGTCCTGTCTGTCTGTCTGGTGGTCTTGTTTGTGTGTCTTTCTGGTGGTCTTTTCTGTCTGTCTGTCTGTCTGTTTGGTGGTCTGTTCTGGTTGTCTTGTCTGTCTGTGTCTGTCTGGTGGTCTTGTCTGTCTGTTTGTCTGGTGTTCTTGTCTGTCTGTCTGTCTGTCTGGTGGTCTTGTCTGTCTGTCTGTCTGTCTGTCTGTCTGTGTGTTTTGTGGTCTTGTCTGTCTGTCTGGTGGTCTTTTCTGTCTGTCTGGTGGTCTTGTCTGTCTGTCTGTCTATCTGGTGGTCTTGTCTGGCTGGCTGTCTTGTCTGGCTGGCTGTCTGTCTGATTGTCTTGTCTGTCTGTGTCTGTCTGGAGGTCTTGTTTGTGTGTCTGTCTGGTGGTCTTTTTGTGTGTCTGTCTGGTGGTCTTGTTTGTGTGACTGTCTGGTGGTCTTGTCTGTCTGTCTGTCTGTCTGATGGTCTTGTCGGTCTGGTGGTCTTATCTGTCTGTATGTCTGTCTTTCTGGTGGTCTATCTGGTGGTATTGTCTGGCTGGCAAATGTCCATGACAAAATCCAGATCAAGTTCGAATTTGTTTGGGTCTTATGAGTTTGACCGTGCAATTCTCTTATATGCTGGATACTATCCACGCTAGCCTGTGTCCACACTTGTTTCATTCGATATTTCGTAAACGTATTTGCAAGAAGTTCTTCCCAAAAAATAACTTCGTTATTTATGTGTTCATCCTTACTGTGGATACTCGTTTAAAGAGATGTTTGGTACAATATGGCAAGGAGATAGCAACTCAGATGTTCCGTTAATTTTCTTTCTAATCTTAAGATCATAGAAGGAACGAACCATCTTTTATGTGTTTAAATATTTGGTGCGGAGGGGCATTTTATTTCGCACAGACAATTTGATGAAGTATATATGAAGCAATAAAGAATCAAACTTTTAAAAATCCTTTGTTCAACCACAGAAGATGAATGGTCGATGTCTAACAGTATTAAAATCAGATAACTAACTACCAGGGGAATAATGTTGATTTTACGCAACTATTGGTTACCGTATGGCCTTCATCACGGCCGGAGCTTTAGTCCAGACCCAGGGCTTAATTTCAGATTGCCTTAATTATGTACTGACGACTATAAACAAACAAGAACTATCTTGAAATAAGATATACGATAATAGTACACTAAACACAACATAGAAAACTAAAGACTGAGCAAAAGAATCTCACAAAAACTGAGGGTTCTCTTAGATGCCCACTAAGGGTAAGCAGATCCTGCTCCACATGTGGCACCCTTCATATTGCGCATGTTAGTACAAAGCGGTATTAAGTCTTATTCAACAAGTATAAACAACACACAGCTTAGATGGTGATAGAGCTGATAACCCCAGAGGAAACATTGTCAACCGAGACACACATACTAATTCACATTGATTTCGGATTTTAAAGAATATAGCAATATCAATTATAATATTGTAAGAGTTGCTAGATTTCTTGATGTTTAGAATATCAAATACATACATATATAATAGAATATATAAAGTAAAGTAAATGGGAAGATAAATATATTACCACCAAAAATATGTTCCTATTAAAATGATAATTCTATGATAAATAAAAAATAACACAACCAGTTAACGAAAGGGTAAACATGCTAAACAGAGGAACAAGTGATCAGTATGCTTGAGTTTCTTAATGACAAAAAGTAAAATCACAAAAATACTGAACTCCGAGGAAAATTCAAAAAGGAAAGTCCCCAATCAAATGGCAAAATCAAAAGTTCAAAAACATCAAACGAATGGATAACAATTGTCATATTTGTTGAATTTGGAGGAAGTTTTAAACAAATTGTCGGAACGAATTGTGCGCCTCTCGTTGCCGACCTCTTCTTATTTTCATTTGAGCCGGAGTTCCTTCAGACACATATTAAAAACAAGAATATCAAAGAAGCAATATCACTTAATTTCACATTCAGATATATTGATAATGTTCCTTCCATTAACAATCCAAACTTTTCTAATTGTTTCTATTTATATATTCCCCAGAATTACAAATTAGAAAAAAAAAAAAAAGACAGACACGGCTTCCTCCGCCTCATTTTTTTATTTTTACCTCGAATTTGACATAAGCAGTCATCTCAGTACCAGAATCTATGACAAACGAGACGGTTTTAATTTTGAAATTATCTATTTCCGCTACCTTAGTAGCAATATATCAACTTCACCTGTATATGGGACATACATTTTCCAACTCATTCGGTATTCAAGAGCTTGCAACTGCTACTCATACTTTATAAAAGGTCACCAGTGTCTGAGAAGAAAGATGATAAAGCAGGATTATGTCAAAGAATGTCTCGTCCTTTTTTCTTAAAAAGTTCTTCGGAAGACCTTGTTGATAAATTTTCCTTACTTACTGCACAAAATAATCATGATGGTCTTGAAGCATAGATTCTAGGTACTGACATTGTTTATCAGCTTTTGCTATGTGTTATAGTGTTTTTTTTTTTTCTTTTTCTTTGTAAATTATTAACCTTTATTGTTTAGTTCATTTTTTGGGTAATATCCTTTTAGCGTGGCTCGGTTTATACATCCCACCATTGTGTTATTGTGCTATGGTCATTTTTGTATTCTTGTCATTTTTGCTTATGTGCTTTTGGCTTTGTTTTTATAGCGATTAAGATTATAAGATAATGTTGACTACTGTACCCCTATTTTTGACATTTTTACCTGTTAATTCTGTTTGTATTGTTCACACATTGTTGTCAATATAATGGAATTGTATACGACTGTCATACAAGTGAGAGGTTTAGCTAGCTATAAAACCAGGTTTCATCCAACATTTTCTACAAGGAAATGTCTGTACCAAGTCAGATATATGACAGTTGTTTTCAATTCGTTTGATGTGTTGGTGTTTGAGCTTTTGATATTGCCATTTGATAATGGACTTTCCGTTATGAATTCTCCTTGGAATTTGGTATTTTTGTTATATTTTACTCTTTACACAGTATGCGAGATTTTTGTGTACGCACTATCTCAACATGCAACCACACTTGACGTCATAGCTGTTATTGTATTACACATGAAAGCAGGAAAATCTTAGCCAGAAAATCGCATGAACACGAAAAAGGAAGAAGACCGAATGCGTCGATAGGGTAATCGTGATCTGATGTGTATGTATCACCCGTCATGCGAGTTTACACTATGTTAAAATGTCACAACCCGGAATAGGACAAAAGTTGTAAACTTACAGATCAATTGACCAAACTCGTATCTAAAGATCTGACACTCTCGCTGAGACACCGAGACATGGTATAGGTCAACCAATACTTGATGTCGATTTCAGTCGTTTTCTGTAAGAGCAGTTTTTATGTAAGGCATCTCAGTTAATGTGGTCCTTTTAGTGTGAACTTGCACGAGCATAAGGTATTGACAGAGACATGTACAGGCCACACAATGGGACGCTGGGTATGTTTCTGCTGTGAAATTATTTCATCAATTGTTTTCAAATCATATTACCAAAGAAATAATCTATTGCTCTTCAATTAATAAAATCAAATACTTTATAATCAAAAAGAACAACTTCAGAACATCTTAAATAAAATAATGATAAAAGATGAAATTTTGTACTTTGCAATAAACAGTGCAATTAACTTATTGAATCAGCGAATATTCCTTGGTGAATGGACAAAGCTACCTTGGGTACAATGGTACAACATCTCAGTGATACAACAACACTGTCATTTAAATGTGTACACATGTATCATTTTGAGACATTGTGTATAAACTACTTCTGAAGCTCAAACAAGCTCCCCATACACTAAATACTATATAATATGTAAATATAAAATGGTCCCTTTGTGTATTGTACGGATTTGAAAATCCCAATTGGTTATAAAGACCTAATTTTCCTTACATACACTGGCATATTGTTCTGTAAGTTCAGTACTTAAAATATCTTGAGCGCACTAAGTTTTCCAGTATTACCTAACAGAGATTCTCTATATAGTTTGTATTCGTCGTTTCATTTATAAGTTTTTTTTTCTGTCATGAACTTATCTCTCAATTTCATAGTCTTAACTCTAAATTATAAATGCATGCATGCGTTGTTAGCATACTGAGTAGAGACTTATAACTACTGCATGTCTTTCATCGTTGCTGCATAACGATTCTCCTATAATATTTCAAAGGTTTGCCGGTTGCTCTATAGAAAGTTGCCACATTTGAAATCTAATTTATATATCTTATCAGGTACAAAAAAAAAAAAAAAAAAAAAAAAAAAAAAAAAGAAAAAAAAAAAAAAAAAAAAAAGAACAAACAAAAATCATTCGACTGTCACATTTGACTATCGGGAAATGTATGTATATAAAGTTAAAATGATGTGAGGTTTGGAAATAATGATTATTTAAATTTTCGCCTCTGGACAAGTACTTTAAAATTCGTTTACCAGGAAGTTTTCTTCTCTTTGCTTTAGCTTCCTTAAACGTCTGCTTTAAATAATAAGATTGTTAATGAGGTATTGAATAAATAATGTATACACATGACCCCAATGAAAGACGTGTGAGGTTATTATCATTGTAAAACTTTTCAGACAAGAAATATATTACCAAATGAAATAAAATCAGCAACGAGTGGTTACGGTTGCAATGTTTTTCCGAAGTTCCTCATGATAATCACATGTCTAAGTAATATAACATAAAACTGTTAAATTCAAACTATTATCCAGCATGAGCAGCTTTAATAAGAACTTTATTTGAAGCACAATTCACACAGAACCTTCTTAAAAACATAAAGGGCAAAAACCATCTTGAAATATTTTTTTTTATTTGCCTTTAATATATATTGATGATGTCCTCCAACTCCATAACCCACACTTCAATGAGTGCTTAATGTGTAGTTTTGCAATCCTCTTTGCATTAGAATATTTTTCAAAATTTGAATATCAAAAAGGAAAAAGGAAAAAGGAAAAGGAAACAACTTGTGTCTGGTCTTTGCATCAATAATGTATCTAAGACTATGTGAGATATATATGAAACAAATTGTAACCTTAGAAACAGACAAAACAAATGTAAAATTCATCTGAACACACCTTTTCTAATTCTTACGATACTGAACGTATTAAGCCCTACCACGTTCTTTAAATACCTGTCTCAATCCACGACGCTGTCTTCATATGGTTGTCGTTTGTTGACGTCTTCCGTATTTGTATTTTCAGTGATGTTGTATACACAAATTGTTGGTTTTTATTTTGAATTTCTATACATCTGGGTTTGTTTTAGTAACAGGACTTTTCATGTTATATTTAGCTCATTGTTAAAAGCTCTACCGTGACCTTTGATAGTTAAAATATTTCACCCTTGGGTCTATAGAAATTGCCGGAGTCGCCATGTTAAATCTCTTTATTTTTTTAAAAGTTGGATTGTTTTATTTACCTGGAAATTTTTCCGCTACTATCAGACGTCTGACATAAAACAGTAACATTTATTTGTGCAATTACTCAATTCAAATGAAAATATTAGCATACGACCACTGCAAAATATATGTGTTACAACTTAAATATCAAGTTAGGTTAAATTTCATTAATGTTGTGTTTCGATTTCCGTTTAATCATATTGATACAAGTGTTCAAAACTTACGATAAAACTTCTCTTCTCTTTGTTAACAATAGCAGACTTTATCTGGATAATTTTAACAATTCCTTTAAAAGGAAGTCGCGTTTGACTCTTTGATTCTGCTTCATGAAAGTACTATTTTAAAAAGTAGCTTTAGCAGATATGTAACGCTCAATCTTCCACCTAACCTTGGACAGTATTGTAACAGCACATCAAACAATCAAACAGTAACAATCAGTTGTAAAAGGCTTTACTCAACAGAAAGAAAAGACGGGCAAACACAATTAGGAAAACGACAAAAGACACAGAGTACAAATTAAACAGTACTCTCAGTTACCGAAAACAAGTGTATGGCTGTTTACACATAAATTCTCCCACAAAGTTATGAGAGAGAACCTCTGAAATCAACACTACATCAGTTTTACGGTTGCCATCAATAACTTGTTGACTTTTACGATATGTCTGTGTTTCAACTGTCTAGCGACATGCTTTCTCAATCTTAAATCTATACAAACCAGAATGGTCGTCGAATAAGTAGTTGTGTCGTATCCCCATTTTGACATTTTGACTTAGTGTAAATCATCCGCAGGCAGGTTAATGCACTTAAAAAAGAGTTTGGCATCGAAATTTAAATCTGACATCATAATCTAAACTATGAAGAATTTGACTGGCTAGAACGTTTTGGTCAACGTCGAGTTTGAGCTTGTCACGAACAGCTGATCAGACACCGTGTTACATTATAATAGACCAACCAACAAAATTACGTCGAAAGAAGTATGTTGCTTATATATTGAGGTAAGTTTGTTTAAAATTGTTATAACCAACTATTGCCGAAGTTTATCGATTTTCCTCTCACCGAAGATTGCGTCTCGAGTGATTAAAAATCAATATAAAGCTGCAACTTACACGTTTCGCTGTCAACATGACAAGGGAAGTCTATATATACAAACTCCGAGGCGAATTTAGGGGGAGCAGGGTGATCCCCCCCCCTCAATGGGTCTACATAAAATGGTTAATGTATAGACTTTGTACATGTTCCACTTCAAACGTTGTGTGTTTAGGGATCTCCTGTTCTCACTTTTTTGAAGGTCTTGGGTCTGCATGTGGTTTATCTTCCAATGAATAATTATCCAAGTTAAAATTATTTTACTCGTTTAAACTGGAACTCATTTATTTTATTTAGACATTCTGCAGACTTGCCTGCCATGCACAGATGGCTAGGAATGGGATTGTATTGGGAATAATGGATGCATTTGAGTAGATGCTTACCCTGTCCACGCACCTGGTCTTGCTCCTGTTGTAGTTTGTGAAATCTCCGCAGTTTGTGCTTGTCACCTTATTTTGTCTTCTAACTCGATGTGCGAGATTTGAACATCGGTAAACTACAGTTGCCTTATTGTAACGAACAATTTCATATTTAAAAAATCTTTTTATGCGCCAAAAAAATAATCAAGTACCGAAATCAATTAAAATATTCACATACTACCACTTGGAAATGTATACATTTAAAACTTAAAGTATTTACATATGACCTCAGTCTGTGAAATGTTTAAATTAAAACCTAAAAATATTCCCATACGACCTCTTGGAAATGTATACATTAAAACCTTAACATATTCACATACGACCTCTGGGAAATGTATACATGAAAACCTAAAAATATTCACATACGACCACTGTTAAAAGTATATATATACATTAAAACCTAAAAATATTCACATACAACCACTAGGAAATGTAAACATTAAAACCTAAAAATATTCATAGACGACCTCTGGGTAATGTATACATTAAAACCTTAACATATTCACATACGACCTCTTGGACATGTATACATTAAAACCTTAACATATTCACATACGACCTATGGGAAATGTATACATGTAAACAAGCATATCACTGCCACTACCCAGCTTAAAGCCTCTTCCGAACATTTGAAAGTCCCTACTATGTACTGGTTACCTAAATTGCACAAAAACCATTTAAATTCCGTTTCATCTCCGCATCTAGTAAGTGTTCTACTACCAATCTATCAGTTCTTCTAACTACCTCCTTACTACTATCAAAGAACTTGTTATTAACTTTTGTAATAAAGCTTATGAAAATAATGGTATTAATTATTTTTGGAGTGTTAAAATTCTTTAGAGGTTTTAGATAAAATACATGCTTTTGGTGGTCCTTTTAATTCTGTTGACAGTTATGATTTTTCTACTCTCTATACTACACTTCCACACAATCTTATCAAGAAAAGTTTTCATATTTAATTAAATGGTCTTTTGAAAAATCTCATTACAAATTTATTTCCTGTAACTCGTTTAAAGCCTTTTTCTGTAACGAAAAGGAAAGTATGCTAGATTCACTTACTGGAAATGTGAAGATATGATTGAAGCTTTAAATTTTCTCCTGGACAACATATATGTACGTTTCGACGATAAAGTGTATCGACAAGTAGTAGGTATTCCTATGGGCACTAACTGCGCCCTTAGCAGATTTATTCCTGTATTGCTATGAATCTCAGTTTATGACCAAACTCAGTAAGGACACGTCATTGTTACATTTGGTTGATACATTCAACAATACCTTCCGTTATCTAGATGATATTTTTCGTTAAATAATCCAGAGTTCTCTAAATATACTACCGAAATTTACCCAATAGAACTTACTTTAACTAAATCTAACATAAACAGCAGTAGTTGTCCTTTTCTGGACTTGGACATTTCAATCTCTGAAGGAAAACTCCATACGAAAAATTACAAAGAGACGATTTTCATTCCCTATTGTTAATTTTCCTTTTTAGACGGCGATGTTCCTTTGGCTCCATCATACGGTGTGTATATATCCCAACTCGTTCGTTATGCCCGTGTGTGTAGTGATGTCATAGATTTTAACGAACGTAATCAATGCATCACTAGTAAATTATTAAGTCAGGGATTTCGTTACCATAAATTACGTAAAACTTTTGCTAAGTTCTTTCATAGATACAAAGATTTGATTAGTAAATTTGGCTGTACCTGTAGAAAACTGATTAAAACGGTATTTCACATCCTAAATTTTACGGTAATATTGTACTTAAAGCGCGGAAATCACTATATGATCCGTGTAAACTCATCGAACCTTTAAATAAACTTATTAGTTCAGGTTATCTTACCAATGTTGTAATTAGATCTTTGAATATAGTTTACATTGGCACTAATATCGATTTTGTCATCAGCAAATTAAAACATAACTAAATTTGTATTCTTTTCAAACGGGATGTTTAAAGACACACCCACGTTCATTTTGATCTATAAAGAGGTTAAACTCCTAACTATCCTACTGTCTGTCGATACATTTATTTTTGCATTGCACTAGTCATGTCTTCTTTGACTGTCCATGACGTTAAAATACTAAATCCCTGGGATGTGTTTTAGTTGATTTTAGTCTCTGATGCATGATTTTTATTATTAATTGTTTTGGCTTTTAACTACCTGTCAGTAACTGCGAGTACTCTCAAATCGTACTTTCTTGTTTATTTGACCTGTTGATACTAATTGTAATGCTTTTTGTTATTTAATGTTATTCCGGGTTATATCTGGTCTATATACCAGCTTTGATAAGTGTTTGGTACTAATATAAATTTCCACTTCGTACTATGAACATCAAAATTATTTATTTTGTTAAAATATTTCCTTTCTCTATTGTAACTGTATACGTATACCTAACAACAAAATTATTTTATTTACCTGTGTTTAAAGTTATTGCAAATGGCTGATATTTTTGTTCGAGCATATTGTTTTTCTTAAATTGTTTAACATTTCATACCTATATAACATGTCACTTTTATTATTCTTCCCTTAGTTTATTTATTTTGAATTTGCATTGTATCATAGGTCAAATTTATTTGTTCAGTGTATGTTCAATGGTGTTACTATGTCCTT
Organism: Mytilus coruscus; assembly: GCA_017311375.1. Classification (NCBI taxonomy): domain Eukaryota; kingdom Metazoa; phylum Mollusca; class Bivalvia; order Mytilida; family Mytilidae; genus Mytilus; species Mytilus coruscus. The sequence continues at coordinate 43,279,410 of CM029606.1, read as the reverse complement.
TGATTGAGTTAAGCTATTTCAGTTGATATTTTATAGTGTGTCTTTCTATGTTGTGATGTTACACTATTGTTTCAGAAAAAGGGTGAAGGTTTGGTACCATTAAAACGTTTAAACCCGCTGCATTTGTTTGCACCTGTCCTAAGTCAGGAATCTGATGTTCAGTAGTTGTCGTTTGTTGATGTGGTTCATAAGTGTTTCTCGTTTCGTTTTATATAGATTAGACCGTTGGTTTTCCGTTTGAATGGTTTTACACTAGTAATTTTGGGGCCCTTTATAGCTTACTGTTCGGTGTGAGCCTAGGCTCCGTGTTGAAGACCGTACTTTGACCTATAATGGTTTACATTTATAAATTTTGACTTGGATGGAGAGTTGTCTCATTGGCACTCATACCACATCTTCTTATATCTATGAAGGCCTAAACATATCCACATACGACCACTGAGAATTGTATATATTAAAACCTAAAAATAAAGTAAAGTTTGGAACTAAGATTCATTAGTATTCTGTTTCGATTTCCTTTTAATTATATTGTAACAAGTGTTTAACATTTATGATAAGTATCTTCCCATCTCTTTTGAAACAAACAATAACAGATATGATCTAAACAAGTACTTTACTATTAATTTGCCAGAAAGGTTTGTTTTCTCTTTGTTTTTTTTTTTGTTCATATTCCTTAATCGATCCTTAATTTTTTTATTGAAATTGAAGTGTTAAGCTGCAATGGGTCTTTATCTTTGCAGTACAACTTTTAGGACTTCATATATATAGATATGAGCCAATGTGACAACTCTCAATCCAAGTCATAAAAAAAAAAATTAAAATGTAAACCATTATAGGTCAAAGTACGGTCTTCAACGCGGAGCCTTGGCTCACACCGAACAGCAAGCAATAAAGAGCCCCAAATATAACAAGTGTAAAACCATTCAAACGGGAAAACCAACGGTCTAATCTATATAAAAAACGAGAAACGAGAAACACTTATGAACTACATCAACAAACGACAACTACTGAACATCAGATTCCTGACTTAGGACTGGTGCAAACAATTGTTTGCAGCGGGTTAAACGTTTTAATGGTACCAAACCTTCTCCTTATCTGAAACAATAGTGAAACATCACAATATATATATACATCATCGAATGAAATAAGATCATCTCAGAGAGGTTACGGTTGCGATGTATTTCTAAGGTTTTTATGATAATAACATGCATACTTATAATTACATAAACGTGTCAAACTCAAGCAATAACCAACATGACCAAGAATGATCAATTTTGCTTATTACATCGTCAATTGGGCAATTAAAATGTCAACTTGTTGCTTACCACTATTGACCAACTTGTTTTTGTATTCATATGAAGCAGAATTTTACATTACCATCTTGAATAAAAAAAAAAAAAAAAAAAAAAAAAAAAAAAATACAACAAAAAACTTTTTAGGTTGTTCAATAATGTCCCTTTCAGATATACCACATTGTTCACTTGTGTCAAGTTAGGATATCTGTCAAACGTTAAGTTTGTTGTTACTTGTCTTTGTTTGTACTACTTATGTCCTCTCAACTATCTATTTCTCAAAACGTATCATCTATACCATTGTATGGCGTCGCCTGCATACGGAGTATATATCTCCCAGTTGATACGATACTCCAGGGCTTGTATTTTCTATCATGATTCCGTTTGTCCACTGTTAATAAATCCCAAACCAGAAATATACACTGACCTTCCTTTGAATGTACATAGTTAGTAGAGACCAACATAGAAATAACACATGACTTGTAATGCTACTTTTATGATATACATATATTTTCTTATTAACATACAAATTAATTGTCATTCCAAAATCTTGTAAAAAGCAAATAAATGAAAATAACTCTTTATTTAATTGGAATGCATTTTTTTCATATTATTTATAATTTACTGCAGTCAGTAAAAGATACTTATAGATTTTCCTAAATTAAAATATCAAACCAAAACACTAATTGTCATTTGAATCTTTATTGTAGGACACAAAATTTGATTGAACTTCATTGAAAAAACATTAAAGATAAAATTAGAGAGTATTTCAAGGAAGATGTAACATCAAGCAGAAATGGCAAAGATATAGCCGGACATATTTTAAAATAAGATAGCTCAAATCATAAAAAAAAATAGTCTGCCTTATTCAAAATCCTGTACAAAATTTGTACATATTTGGTTGAATTCTATCATCTCATTTTCAAAGTTGTACAATTGGATGCCCTAAAAAACTAATGTATTTATGAGCATTTAAGTTAAATTGTGACTAGCACTTTTATTTTTATTTTTCAGATAACAAAAAGTCCTCCCTACATACAGATCCAGGTTTGCTGTCAAGCTGAACAATTATTGTTTTCAATAGAAAGAAGAACTTTTAAAAGAGAGAATTAACAGCAACCTCAACATGGCAAATATAATGTGATAATAATAAAACTTTCTTTCACATGAAACTATAAAAGATGAAAACGTTAACATTGACGTCTTGACCTGAATTTTCAATGTGAAAACGATATTTTGAAGTGTGGCTTTTATTCCTCTTTTGATTGTTTTGATTTTTCTTAACAATTTATTTGACACCCACCTCAATAACATATTATATATCTTCATTTAAAAACTAGATTGCATGTCTTAACTACATATATATATATATTACCATGATTAGAATATGTAAAGCCTGATCACAACCGTCTTATATAAAGTTTATCATCTTACTTTAACTTCTATTACAAATATGGGATATCACATTACCGTTCTTACATACATTTAACAAATATCAACAATATTAACATTCAAAAATGCTGTATTTAAACTTTTCCTGAATCACAAATTAACTGTCCTGCAGTCACGTAAGTATATAGATAAATAATGCTGAACTACTAGACCTTTGTCAATACAAATAAAATAAGGTATAGGCATAACACATAATTCATAAGAGTTATCTGTTAAAATGATTACTGAATAAATGCATTATTGCAAAAAAGTTACAGCCGATTCCAACGAGTGTGTAGATAAAGGTAGAATCTTTGGTTAGCTTCCTTGCTAGCTCAACCATGAAATCATTATTAGGTAAGGTACATCCAGCCTTTGGGTGGAGTCAATAGTTAAACAGAAACCCAATCAGAATTAAGTGACAGAATATAAACATTGTAAAACTAGTTTTACAAGTCAGTTTAAAAATAAGTTTTCAATCTAAATTTAAAATTAAGTGATAATTATAAGCTAATTCACAAGCATGTTGTAGGTGTGTTTGATTTGCCAATTTTATTTTGATAAATGGTGAAAAGTTAACTGAAAGCTGAAATTCCTAACTGTTTTTTTCTTGGTCAGACATTATAAATAATAATGTATTTTACTTGTCTGTTGAATATGTAACATCAAGTTAATAAAATGTAGTTGGATATGATTGACAAGTGCTGACCGTATTCGCTTTTACACATACACATGTTTACAATACAGCCGGACAGGTAAAAAAAGATTGGAAGGTGTCCAAAAGTACATATGACCTGATCATTCAATATAGGTCAGATTAAATCTAAATGAAGTAGAGACATAAAAATTGTTCTTCATGGCTGCATTATTTATCTAAAACTAATAAGTAAGGTAATGTTAACGGACCGAGTGGATGTTCGTAAACTCTGCAATATTTTCAATTCCAAACTGCAGTTGTTTGCTTTTTTTTTTTTTTTTTTCTCGTTGCATTTTTAACTAAATAAAAGGTCCACAACGGCGTGCATGATATTAAGTGGTATGATAATTTTTCTTTTCTGTGTGAATATAAAAGATTTTAGTTCTAAAAACTATGCATATATATGAAGAAAAGACACCAAGAGCATAACAATGTTTTATGCGTGGGGAATACACCAAAAGACACTAATTAACTAAACTGCCTATTCACGGCGAAAATATTAAAAAAAAAAAAACCGTTACTCCGCTTCTAATTTATTGATTTTATTGATTTTTAATTCAATCAAAGACTAAGAATTGAAATTTCATTTGCAAAGTAGTCTAGGTAAACCTTTGTAAGAAATATACATATTTTTAATATTAAACAGGCCATTGATATGAATGTTTTCATTGGATGATAAAATGGCGCTTTGCTCCTCCCAATTTTAAGGTAATAATCATTTCATGGTTGAGCAAGCAAGGAAGCTAACCAAAAATTCTACCTTTAGCTACACACTCGTTGGAATCGGCTGTAATGTAAAGAATTAGTATAGTTTTAATCATATATCATTTGAAATTTCAGTATGATAATTTTCCGTCTAATACTACTCGACTGAGATGGAATTTTGATGAACGTTATGCCATCATAAACCAAACAGCATTGACGTTGCCAAAGAAATATAGATAAAAAGAAAGTTAATGGATTTTCACCCTAGATGGTAGTTTATCAACCATTGAAGATTTGTTGATATTTGATTTTTATTAATCGCTGGATGTTTATAATTTTCTATTTTTAGAAACCAAATTAAAACATGTGAATCAGGCAGGTCGAGGTGAAATCCTAACAAGATCATAATGATGAATTCCCGTATGAAAATTTGTACACGTACTTTTTTATACTTGGGTTATTTGCCAGCGGTATTTTCTTAAAAGTCCAACCGCACTTTTTGTAATGCTGACAAGAAAATAAATACGGCTGGACTTTTGAGGAAATGTATTCCTTTCTGTAGAATGATCAGCAGGATTTTTGTCTTAGAAAGTTTTACATTCATTTATGAGCAGGAATTTAGACTTAGAAAATTTTCATCAGCCAAATCTACCCTTACAGAAATAAAAAGTTTGCCACAATAGATTCTGTTCTTTGAAAGGAACAATTCTTTCAAAATGTAAAACAGTTGAAAATGAAAGTTTGCAAGTAATAATAATGATAAAATAATTTTTTGCAATATCTTTTAGTTCAAACTATAAGATGTGATACTTTCCCTAGATTTTCAATTCCATTATGGAATATTTAACATAGACTGTTGATGGAAAGTTAAAATTTAATTTTGGTGACTTTTGATTGAATTATATCCAAGTTAATATGTTTAATACAACAATTATTTAACATTTCTACTTTTTTCATAAACAAAAACACTAGCAACATCTGTTACAGGTTAAATTTATACATTTTCTAGTATATTTATATTTAATTAGATGAATGCATACAATTAATAATTATCATTCATTCTTTAACATCAATTAGAAACTTGAGCCATATAACAGTGATTTAATAGCAGTTAGTCTTGTAGAAATGTGCCATCTGTTTTCAATTAACTTCAGTCTGGACAGGTCACAGGAAGTACTATCTCCACAGAGATTGAGGCCATATGTTGGAGAATACATTTCGAAATACATATTTCTGCAATTACTATCACTTTTATTAAAAATTTCATAATTAAACAAATTAATAATTGATTTTCTTTTTTTAATATATCACATATTCAAAATTAAGGCACATGCAATTATTCATAAGAGGAACATTTAAAACAACTCCTTAAACAACCTCATGTATTGCAATACAACAAAATTTGAATTTGGAATAAACAGGAAGATGTGTCTTCTTTCTTGAACAAAATGAGAATTTTACATAATTGGATGTAAAGCAAATGTTTAGATGTAGTTCTTTTCACATTAAATAGAGAAGATGGATCCTTCTGACTGGCATCAATGACAATTTCGGAAGATTTCTGTTTGCATGTGTTTTGGATTGCATATTCTGGTAAGTACAATAATTTTGGTGATATTATCTGATATGCTCTTTTTATTCAACATATTAATAAAATAATTACAATACTATAAATAGCTTAATACTTATTTTGAAGAGTAAAAGAATAAAAACCTAATAAAATATTTATATTCATGCAATAATTTTCATCTTGTCTGTTATGTCACTGTCACTTCCTGTTTTGAATTGTTATGTAAAAAATGTATTGTTATATTGTTTATTCCTCTGTATTAAGGAATGGTTATTATTTGAGTTGTTTTGAAAGTTTTTGATTTTACACTTTAAGTGATTTTCAAAGCCAACTTTATTTTATTTTAGCCACTTTAAAATTATTTAGGCTATTATAACCACAAATTTTAGAAGTTAGCATTTAGCTTCTGAATTCCCATTTCTTGGTTTTGCCAGTAAGACAGTACAAAAAGAAAAAGAAATAACCAGTATATATGCATAATGTCATATGTTTTTTGGATTTTCAGATTATAGCAAGGGATGCATGATGCAAATTAAATCAGAAGAATCAACCATCTGAAGAAAAACTGAGCAGTGCGGATCCAGGGAGGGTTCCGGGGTTGGAATCCCCAATTATTTTGACAATCAATGCATTTGAATGGGAACATATGGTTGGACCAACCCCCCTCCCCTATCCTGAGTTAGTAACCCCCCTTTTGAAAATGGCTTGATTGGCCCCTGCTGAGATCATCTTCAAAAGTCAAACCGCACTGTCTGGCTGAACTTTATAGAGTCCATATTTTTGCCAGAAAAGCAGGCTGGATTTTTTTTGAGACGTACTTTTATTAAAGTCCAGCTGGACTTAATGAACAGGACTCCTGCTAATTTAAATAGTTCGAGCCGGTTTACGGCTAATTTCGCTGAAAGTCCAGCCGGGGTATCTATTATAAGCAATTCAAAGAAAAGTCCAAATGAATATTATAAGTACGGTTCTCAGTACGGCTACAGTACGGCTACTGTCTGGCTGGAGTACGTGTCATGTTTTTCATACGGGTTATAAATGACATAAACAAGTTAAAATTGTTAAGAAAACATGTTTGCCTTAAGTGTATAGTCAGTGTATTAGTCAGTCAAAAAAGAATGTGTTTGGTTTATGAAGGATATTGTGCAGGCTAACCTCCAATATCGTTACAAAGGGAAATAACTCTAACTCAAATAATGTCAACCAAAAACAATTGTGAAGAAAGACAATTGGCACTTAATACATTTATCACAGATATTAACATAACCTCAAGTCATTGTTACTGCAGTTTGCTTTTGTGGAGGATAAGTCGACAACACATCATGTTCATAATCCTGTAAACCATCGGCAAGCAGTGGTGTAGTTTCACTGATAATTGGGTTAGTCCTCCAGGATTTTTGTCTACAACATCTCGTATCATACAGCCATGAAAATAACAGTAAGGGAACCTGTAATTATGATATAAAAGCCCTGTAATTCTGTCTACAAGATCTGGTATCATACAGCCATGAAAATAACAGTAAGGGAACCTGTAATTATGATATAAAAGCCCTGTAATTCTGTCTACAAGATCTGGTATCATACAGCCATGAAAATAACAGTAAGGGAACCTGTAATTATGATATAAAAGTCCTGTAATACTGTCTACAAGATCTGGTATCATACAGCCATGAAAATAACTGTAAGGGAACCTGTAATTATGATATAAAAGCCCTGTAATTCTGTCTACAACATCTCGTATCATACAGCCATGAAAATAACAGTAAGGGAACCTGTAATAATGACATAAAAGCCCTGTAATTCTGTCTACAACATCTCGTATCATACAGCCATGAAAATAACAGTAAGGGAACCTGTAATTATTATTTAAAAGCCCTGTAATACTGTCTACAAAATCTCGTATCATACAGCCATGAAAATAACAGTAAGTGAATCTGTAATAATGATATACAAGCCCTTTAATACTTTCCACGACATCTCTTATCATAGACCAATGAAAATAACAGTTAGGGAACCTGAAATCATGATTTTAATGACCTAAAATACTGTCTACAACATCTCGTATAATACAGCCATGAACATAGCAATAAGGGAACCTGTAAATATTGGACTAAAGCCCTGTATTACTGTTTACAGCACCAGGGATCAAAGTTACTAACAAACAGCATTTAGATTTTTTGCGTTCGCAAAACTGCCAGTCAAATTTGCTTTACTAAAATAGGCGTCTTATAGGCAGTTTTAAAATGTGACCATGTGTCTCTTTTGGACCCTACAATTCATCTTTTGGGTTTATGTGGATAAAAAAAGAGGGGGTGGGGCTTTCGTTTAGGTCAAAGAATTTGTTCCCATCTTGATTCAAAACCTTATTCATTTTTAGAACAACCCAAAAACATTTTTATTCAAATTTTAGTGTTGAATTTTATAATTTTTATCAAAATAAATATTTGTGATAATTAACTCCTTCCTGAAAAGAAAACGAATGTTTAGAACTATATTGTGCATGTCTGTTTGAGATCCATTTCATAAGACCAATGATTTCTATAGAAATCATTGATGGAACCATTATAAATACATTTTTTTATTATTCCTGGAGTAGATAATAATTTTCTTTTAATATTTGGGAATTATTCAATTTGTTTTTATGTTAAAATAATTAACTTCATAATTTTGATGAAAAAATCCATTTTGATTCAATTTTTTCATCAAAATGATGATTTTCATTTTCATCTATCAACAAACTTTTAAATTGTAGTGGCATTTTCGATCAACTGAAAAGTTGTATGGCTGATTACAGGTAAAGCAGTAATTTCTATTTGACAGTTGTGTGTACTCTTGGGTGTGGAATACCTTAATTTTATGGGAACATCCTGTTCATGTGTAATACTTAATATATACATTCCAACAGATGACATTACACAAATTTTCTTCTGTGAAATGAATGATTTTATACCATCATAATTTGCTATTTATATAAACCACATTTTGGTATAATAATTATTTACCATATCAACATTGAATATTATGAATGTAGAATGAAATATGTCTACAGTATGATTGGTTTTAATCATTTAATTTATAAGATTTAGGAATCAAAATTTGTAATTATTTAAAACCCACATTCAAATTGTTTTATATCAACACACCTCCAGACAGCCATGCAAATCTGTAAAGCCCTCTTTAACTATTTACAGCATCAGGTATCATAAAACCTTCACAGCCTTTTACTCTGAAATCTTATACATATCTATGAATAAATATTTTGATTTGACAGTATGAAACGGTCAAACAATATATTTCTGATGAATAACCCTAATGATCACTTTTATTAATAGGGATTTGCAAGAAATAACCGTGAATCAAGACAGTAACGCATCACATGAGGTATAAACATCATAATAGTCAAGTTATTATTTTTGTCGCATTGACTTATCATTTATAGTAGTATCAAATGGAAGTTACTACAACTTTTTCTACAATTCAATATGATGGGTGCAACATGTGGAGCAGGATCTGCTAACCCTTCCGGAGCACCTGAGATCAACCCTGGTTTTTGGTGGTGTTCCTGTTGGCCAGTCTTTAGATTTCTATGTTGGATTTTGTAAATAAAATGCAAATGTTGAAATTAAATTGACAACACTGCAACATGTAAACTATTCAAAACATTCAGATATTGAGCAATGACTAAAGGTGCAGGGTGCTGATTTTAAGAGCAAAGAACCGTAGAATAGAGGTGTTAACACTATGGAGTTATTAATTGCAAAGACCTGAGTTTCTAGAGTACTGTTTGACCCCAAGAAAACACATCACAAATAGATTTTCGGGGTATGCAAATTACGGAAAAATTGTTCACACTTTGTACTGACAATTAAACCACAGATATGAAAATGTCTCAGCTTCGAATCAATCTATCATGTATATCCCAAGTTGACGATATAATCAGAGTAATTGAAGAAAAGGCTACCACTTCTGCTTACCTGAAAAGAAGGGTGCATATTGACCTAGATGAGACAATGCTAATACAAATATGATGACATTGACTTAAATGAAACAACAGACCACAAAACATTACACAGAAAACTAACTTTTCTGCCACATCAATTACATGGAAAACAAGGATGTACTCAGATAAAGGTTGCATTGTTACTTTGTCAATTATTCTGTCATATTTTTTCATTTAACATTTGTGCATAAAGCAGGCTGTAAGTTGTCTTGTTTTGTCTTGTCTGAGCCTTTCAAAAGTTACTACACAATATAGGATTTGCTCATTGTTAAAGACCAATTTTTATCTATAGTTACTTACATTCACATTATTATGACTTTTGTGGATAGTTTTATTATTGGCAATCATACCAAAATGCCACATGTTTATACTTAAAATCCGGTGATAGGTGTAAGAAGTAAGTAAATGATTTTCCTGATCCTAATTTCTGTTAGGTGTCCTTCATAGTGTTATTTTGTGACATAATTTTCAAGAAAGTGTAAATTTAGAATAACCTACCATAAATAAACATGCTCCAGCTGTTATAGTACAACAAAATGGAAAACCATATATATCTAGCAATGTACCACCAATTGTTGGTCCCAGAAAATCTCTGTAATCATAATGATATGTTTAATAAAAATAACTGTCTATAGTTACTGTAAATTTTTGTGTGCATTTATTTTTGGCATTTTTTAGCAATGAATAAAAACGCTAAAATCATTATTGCTATTTCAGGAAATAAATTGTTATGAAACCTATCCCGTCAAATTTTTTTACAATAATGATTGATTGATTGATTGATTGTTGGTTGCTTAACGTCCAGCGGCAAATAGTTCATGCATATTCAGGAAGAACACAAATTAACAATAAATACAATAGGTAGGTTCTGTAATAGAGGCGTCCGGGATTATGGTCGGTGAATTTAGACAGCCACTGGAAAAGAGGGTATATTGGATAGGGACAGAAATTTTAGCCTTGCAACAGGTCACCTACAGACCCCTCAAAGAGTTGTTGCAAGGGTTCTTAACGTGCAAAGAGTGTGGCACTCTCTTTACACGAGGCATCGGATTTAATGTCCCCATTCTGACTGGACGTGGCTGCAAATTTGTACATCCCGCACAGCCAAACGGACGCCCCACTTTGGCGAGGGTTTTACTGCCAGTCAGAAGAAGACCAATGGTGACCATACTTCTATTCCCCAGTCACCCTTAAGGGTTTTACAATTATTAAAATATTGCAAAAATATTTGAAATAACAGTATTTAAAATACATATCCAAGACTGCACAACAATTTTATGGTCTGTAAAAAAGTCCCTAAAATTATAACATACTGTGTCATACAATAACACGGCCTTTCAAATATAAAATTAATTAATTAGAATCATAAAAATAAGTAAATAAATCTGGTATGAGTGGTATGTCTTCATTTGTTCTTACTACATTCTTTGTCCACTATATTCACATTGAGGCGGAAACATTGCTTTTTCAACAAAACATGATTAGATTTCTGGAAGGAGTGGTATTTTCACTACATTCTTTACCTTCTCTTATCACAATGAAGCTTTCACATCACTATTTCGACAATTGGTTTCGGGTGGGAATGTCTTATGTAATTTTAACATTGCTATTACAGTTCACCTCGTAATCCACATGTGTTATTTCCCATAGGGAGTGTAAAATATTCTTTATCTCTAAGATAAATAAAACTATGAATTTACTCGAATTTGAATGCAAGGTGTGCGATGGAAAAAGACTGCCATTAAAATTAGGAAACTGCTATAGAATATCATGAAAAATCTATGACTGTAAATGATTTTAACCTTTTCATATACCAAAGAGTTTGTGATATTTAAACTTACCCTATAGCATACATTGATCCCCACAGACCTGCTACAATACCATACATTCCTAAATCATCATCGAATCCTAGCTCTCTGAAAGAATATTCCACCTGTACTGTTTATTATATATACATTATCAGGTGTTAATTCCCACAGGAAAAACAGTATATCAAATGGAGAATTGTTCATGGTGTTATACATATTCACATCCCAGCTCCCTTAAATATAAGAATACTAATTTGAATGCCATCCTACCATGACACATTATTCTGACTCTGAGCAGATCGGTCTTTGCTATTACTCTTAAATGCCGTCAACTTAGAGGAGAAGCAGCACATACCAATTTTCAAGTCTTTGGGTTTACCTGGCCATGGTTCGAAACATTGACCTCCCACACTGGAGGCGAGCATGATACCATGAAACCACAGAGGCAGTTCCTAAACAACCAAAACGAAATTAGTATAGTACACTGTTATTCAGTTGCACAACAGTTTAATCATGAAATCATGGGAGATTGACTCTAAGTTTGAATATGGCTGTAGCTCCCATTAGTATTGTGATGGTAGGATATTTACTCGGGGTCTGAATGTGGCTGTAGCTCCCATTGGTATTGTGATGGTAGGAGATTGACTCTGAGTTTGAATGTGGCTGCAGTTCCAATTTGTATTGCATTTTGGTTTTAAATATTAGTGTAATGACTCATTTAATATATAATACAAGAATGCACATGTTGTCCTACTAAGCTAATAATGCAAAGTATCAGAAAACAGGAAGTAGGTGTTCAAAACACCCACATGTTACATCTGAGTCATTGTTGTTACCAGATTTTAAGAAAAGTGGGACGAAAATATTTGTTTTTATTCAACATGTGGACAAATTTTTTTTAAAGTATCGAGATACAAAAGAAGGTGTTGTGACAGATCAGAAAAAAAAACTCACAACTAACAACTTGTCATTGTCAAGCTGCTGACCAAATATGAAGTAGTTCTATTCAGTGGTTCTTGAGAAAAAAGTGAGGAAAATATTTTTGGACGAAAGTACCAACATACAAATAAACAGACAGACAAGCAAGGTAAATACAATACTGCCCAATTTTAAGTGGTATAATTGCGAATGAGACAGAATTATGAGGAAGAACCTCTGAAATTGACACTACATAAGTTTTATAGTCTGCCATAAAAAATTGGTTGACTGATATGATATGTCTGTGTTACAACTCACTAGCGACATGTTTTCACACACTTTGATCTTTAGATATCAGTATGGTTGTCTAATCGGTCGTTGTTTCATGACCCTATTGAGACATTTTGACTGAATGTGGATTTGCATGGCGGGTGATTCATACATAGCACGAGATGCTTACCATGTGATTACACCCATGTCTCCTCTCTTGGAGTACATGTGATTCCCCCAGTTTTGTTAGTTACCTTGATTTAAGAGATGTACACATCCGATCGGTTACTGTTGTCTTAATTTAAAGTACTATTGCAAGTAATAAATAAACCTTTGTGTACTTCATTTATTTTGATATATTAATCCTCTCCTACAATTAATTACTTACTCTGCTATGCTAACATAAATATCAAATGTTGGTATCAGTGCTAAACTGGATCCAATACCAAGTACAATGAGGGATACTATGTTTAACCATAGCTGGCTACAAAATAAAATGTTAAAATTAATGCTGCATTGGATCCAATACCAAGTACAATGAGGAATACAATGTTTAACCACAACTGGCTACAAAAAAAAATGTTAAAATTAATGCTGCATTCGATCCAATACCAAGTACAATGAGGGATACTATGTTTAACCATAGCTGGCTACAAAATATAAATTAAGAAATAATGCAATACTGGACCCAATATCAAGTATAATCTGGGACACAATGTTCAACACAACTGTCTTTAATATACAAATATTTATGATATATCAAAAGTCATGTTCAAATATTAAATACAGGTAGAAAAGTAACAAGAATTTAATGACACTTTTGTTTGTATTCTTATTTCATTACAACTGCAAAATGTAAGATCAACATTTTAATATTTTTCATAAATTGCAATTGAGGTTACTATTTTTGTAAATCTGGAATTTGAGGATTATTTGATGTAACATACATTCAAAACATTTCAGAAAACAAGGAGTTACTGTTATATTAAATATTCTGTCCATACTGTATATTTTAACGTCAGGGTTTGTACAATTTACTTACATGCAGATCCTGTATCCGAGCTTTGCTAATTAGGATCTGACAACGATTTGCTTTACTCTCTGTTCTGAAGATATTTTCAGGATTCTTACGATTTTTTTTAGATGATTCATACCTTAGAAAATGTTGAGCCTGGAATTTCATTGATCAGTCAGGGGCATTACTTATTTTTTTAGTTACTTATATAGGTAATATTTGTTTTTAAAAATTATTAAATTACTTAATAGAGTTATTTTAAATTTCAATAGAAGCAAGTCTTAATTAAATCAAAAGTTTCCATCTATCTATATCGGTCTACCTTTAAGATTTTCAAGGAAAATGATATTTTGATAGTCCCAAGAGACCAATCTTTGACCCAGAAGCGCAGATATGAAATGTAAGTGCGTCAGAAAGGTAATTAGTGTTTCAGGGGGATTAGTTTTTATATATCATGGGAAAAATGAGCAGATGTCTGTGAAAATTTGTTGAAGGTAGTATAATCTGTATGAATGGACACCTATAAAAATAATATTAACAAAAGTTACTTATATAAGTAATATTTAAAATAGCCTCGTTTTCAACATTACTTATATAGATAATTTTGAAAGCTACTTGTTTAAGTAAAGCCCGTGATTGAAATGTTGATCAACATTATAACGGGGATATGTCTTTCAATCAGTTTTGGGGTATCTATGTAATAGAAGCAACTTATAAAACATGCAATCCTGACAAACAATAACAAATCAACTCACTCATCTAATAAATCTCTAAGTCCAAGGATTTCTGAAGGACCAAGGAACAGCATACCAACAGCAGAAATAATAAAACCTGGTATCAATACTCCACGGTTATCTGGCTGAAAGGAAAAGACAAAACAGGGTATCAGTTTAAAGACTAGAGACTAAATACCACACAACTACCAGGTTGTAAAAGTTCATAAACAAAATGTGCATCCCAGTGAAAATAATCCAACAGTTACCCTTTTTCATTATCTGACTACTTTTCAAAAGAACTTAATATTCTATTTATTAATAAGAAACAGATAACCTTCCAACATGTCAAAGAACCATTAAGTTATGTGTGACATAATGACATAACATAGCTCCCAATTTATCACAGATCCATCCAGCTATAGGTGACATAATGACAAAACATACCTACCAATTTATCACAAATCCATCCAGATAAAGATGACATATTGACACAACATTCCTACCAATTTATCATGGATCAATCCAGCTATAGGTGACATAATAACATAGCATACCTACCAATTTATCAGAGATCAATCCATCCAGCTATATATGACATAATGACATAATATACCTACCAATTTATCACAGATAAATCCAGCTATAGGTGACATAATGACATGACATACCCACCAATTATTCATAGATCCATCCAGCCATAGATGACATAATGACATAACATGCCTACCAATTATTCATAGATCCATTCAGACATAGATGACATATTGACACAGCATACCTACCAATTTATCACAGATCAATCCAGTTATACGTGACATTATCACACAACACATCCACAAATTTATCACAGATCCATCCAGGTATAGATGACATGTATAACATATCATACCTATCAATTTATCCTAGATCAATCCAACTATAGGTGACATAATGGCATAACATACCCACCAATTTATCAGAGATCCATCTAGCTAGAGAGGACATTATGACATAATATACCTACCAATTTATCCTAGATCAATCCAACTATAGGTTGCACTTTGTAAATACAGCTGTTTAACAAGCCACGCCTCTTTTGGGAGATATATAATATTCATAGATATGTTAATTTGTTAACGTACTGGCTCCCAGATATGATCTCTGTGTTTGATCTCATAGAGACATAACGTGAGAATGTT
Organism: Mytilus coruscus; assembly: GCA_017311375.1. Taxonomy (NCBI): domain Eukaryota; kingdom Metazoa; phylum Mollusca; class Bivalvia; order Mytilida; family Mytilidae; genus Mytilus; species Mytilus coruscus. The sequence continues at coordinate 43,263,810 of CM029606.1, read as the reverse complement.
ACTAGTATAGAAAAAATGGTAGTGCCTAAAATTTAATTCTTAGGAGGTCCAAAAGTGGAGGTAGAGGTAGTATAGAATTTTAGTATAAGTTTAAACTCTTAGAAGTTCAGGGCATATAAATGTTGAAAATATGCCGCACAGCCCTATATTTTGACCTTTGAATAAAATAGTAGTGCACATCAACCTTCCGTTCTGGGATATAATTTTCACGAAACTTCCTAGTAAAAGTGGCACACAAGAGAGTTCCTATGGGAAATTGCATTGTCTATATTTACAGAATTGCAACCTATAGGTGACATAATGGCTTAACATAACATCCCTACCAATTATTCATAGTTCCATCCAGCTATAGGTTACATGTATGACATTTCATACCTACCAATTTATCAAAGATCCATTCAGCTGTAAGTGACATAATCACACAATATACCTACATATGTATCATAGATCAATCGAGTCATAGGTGACATAATGACATATCATACCTACCAATTTATCAAAGATCCATTCAGCTATAGATGACATAATGACATAACATACCTTCCAAATTATCGAAGATCTATTCATCTTTATGTGACATAATGATTAACATACCTACCAATTTATCATAGATCTAGTCACCTAAGGTGACATAATGACATATCATGTCTACCAATTTATCACATATCCAACCAGCTATAGATGACATAATGACATAAAATACCAACCAATGTATCGTAAATTCATCCAGCTATAGGTGAAACAATGACATAACATACCTATCATTTTATCACAGATCTATTCAGCTTTATATGATATAATGTCATAACTTACCTACTAATTTATCACAGATCCATCCTGCTATAGGTGACATAATGACATTACATACCTACCAATTTATTGCAGATCTATCCAGCTATATGTGACACAAGGATATAATATACCTATCAATTAATCACAGATCTATCCAGCTTTATATAATATAATGACATAACATACCTACCAATTTATCACAAATCCATCCAGCTATAGGTGACATAATGGCATAAAATGCGGCCATCAGCAAAAATAGAAGACCAATGATATCAGCTTCTAAATTGAACTGAAATATATAATTTTGACAATAATTCTAATTGAAAAACAAACAACCCAAGGGCAAAATTAAGTGTTAAGTTTTTATAAACAATCGCAATTCAAAACTGAAGCTTACCAATATAACTTTCCAATAATAAATCAATTTTGATAGAGGTAACCGCAAAAACATATTCATTTTATGTTTACTCAGTTTCATTTTTTATATATACTGGCACTTATTATATAAAAGATGAAAAATGAACAAATGGAAAACGAAAAACAAATCAGTTTCTGTCAAACTCTTAAGGTTATCAAGATGATGGCCAACATACTAAAATTTATAAAAATTTTCATTAAAAAGAAGTAACTCTTAGAAAGACAATTCAGTAATATTGGTAAATATGAAAATTTGTATTTTTGTAACTTCCTGGATTGATTTTGTCTTTCTTCTTAGGTCCCTGATGGTCATATAGGCCCACACGTTTCAAGAACATCTTTGGCTTACAGGTTTTTTTCTATTTGAGCATTCCTGAAGACAATGATTCCAAAACGTCTATTGTTATTAGATATTATTTGTTATTTTTATACACTAGTCTACTGAAAAAAAGTTCAGCAACACAACTTCTGACTGGAAATAAAGTAAAGCAAAATCTTGACAGAAATGTATTTAATATCGGATCATTTTGAGCATTTTCTACAAATACATAAGTCCTCAAAGTTTGACCCTATTAATCTCAATAGAAGTGTTGGAAAACTTTCTTTGATTAGTATACTAAAGTTTACTCCCAAAATATTTGTTCAAATTTGACTTGTGATTTCAGAGGGACTATAAACACCAAATGAGGGACACAAAGTGATGACAAAAGCTTAGGATTAATTGTTTGCAGATAATAATTATAAAACTTACAGAGCCACTCAGATGTGGTTCTAGTGTGGGGTCCAGAATGGAATAAATCATGGCAGCCACTAATGTTGAGAAACTGTTAATGATGGTCTTGGGAGACTTCATCATCACCCAGAATGATATCTTAGAACTGGAAGACTTTTCAACAACTGCATATAATAAATATTCATAGATTTACTACTCCATACAAACTTTTTTAATTATTTTTTAATGTACAAACACCTAGGTGGTCTCATGAAAATGTGTTCAGTTTGAAAATCCTTCTTATTTTTTCATCGGTTTTGAAAGAAAAAGGGTACCAATGTTAAATCTGTGAAAAATCAAGCATGTCTAGAGAAATTTCTCATCAAATTTCCAATGGTTTAAATCTCAAAATCAAGGACATGGACCTTAAAAATTGTTCTGCTTTTACGTTCTGTTATTTATATACTATCAGTTACAGTATTTTTTTTTTTATTTTGGAAACAGAGCAGTGATCATAGTTAATGGTCTATTCACCTGCTAATTCTTTTGTTTGTAAATTGTTTTAAAATCCAGATGTGGTATGATTAAAATCCTGAAATCACATCACCTTTATCTTGATATTGACAAACAATGTATCTGTTCAAAATTTCTACCTGTATCTATGACAAACAATGTATCTGTTCAAAGCTCTAACCAGTATCTATGACTTGAAATTTATCTGTTCATAGTTCTTACCTGTATCTATGACAAACAATGTATCTGTTCATAGCTCTTACCTGTATCTATGACAAACAATGTATCAGTTCATAGCTCTAACCTGTATCTATGACATAAAATGTATCTGTTCATAGTTCTTACCTGTATCTATGAAGAACAATGTATCTGTTCAAAGCTCTAACCAGTATCTATGACTTGAAATTTATCTGTTCATACTTCTTACCTGTATCTATGACAAACAAGATATCTGTTCAAACCTCTTACATGTATCTATGACAAACACAATGTATCAGTTCATAGCTCTTACCTGTATCTGCTGGAATCAACCAAAAATTAAAAGGGACACAAAGGAACATGATAGCACCAACTACAGAAAACGGCATGATGAAACCTCCACTCTGAAAAAAAAAAAAATAAATGAGAAGGGCAACCATGTTCTCAAAAAGCATCATAAATAATAAGGGCAACCACGTTTTTAAAAGAATCATAAATGATAGGGGCAACCATGTACTGTGGCTTCATTATTATTCGTTGAATACCAATTTCTGTGGATTTTATTGGTACAGGTGAATCACAAAATTAAGTGTTCAATGAAATACAAATTTTCTTTAAGGTTATATACAAACTCTGGCAGGACCACGAAATCAAATATCCACAAAAAACAAGTTCTCCTCAATCCACGAATATTAGTAGCCACAGAAATAAATGAATCCACAGTACTCAAAAAATTCTAAAAAATCCATACAGAAATAGATAAACTAGAGGCTCTCAAGAGCCTGTGTTGCTCACCTGTATCTACTGTGTTTTTGGAAATCTTATAAAATAAGGTTAAAATCATAATAAATAGTATTAGATACCCTAATAATGTTTGAGGCCAAATTAAAAGCAGGTCATCCTATTTTAGTCTTCCAATAGTTACTGAAGACCCCTTATCATTATTTATATTAGTTTTCAAGTTGTGACCATTTGAAATTGTTTTTTTACAAGTTTCCCTTAGACTTTTATAATAAACCCCTATGTTCTATTTTTAGCCATGGCGGCCATGTTGGTTGGATGACAGGGTCATCGGATATATTTTTCAATCAAGATACCCCATTGAAAATTGTGGCTAAGTTTAATTCTATTTGGCCCAGTAGATTAAATGGAGAAGATTTTTGTAAAAGATTACAAAAAATTTACGAAAAATTTACTATAAAGGACAATAACTCCTTAAGGGGTCAATAAACAATTTTGGTTATATTGACTTATTTGTAGATCGTACTTTGCTGAACATTATTGCTGTTTACAGTTTATCTCTATCAACAATAATATTTAAGATAATAACCAAAAACTGCAAAATTTCCTTAAATTTACCAATTCAGGGGCAGCAACCCAAACAAGGGTTTTCTGATTCGTCTGAAAATTTCAGGGCAGATAGATCTGAACCTGATGAACATTTCTACTCCTGTCAGATTTGCTCTAAATGCTTTAGTTTCAGAGATATAAGCCAAAAACTGCATTTTACCCATATGTTCTATTTTTAGCCATGTCTGCCATGTTGGTTGGCAGGCGGGGTAATGGGACACCTTTTCCAAACTATACACCCTAATGATGATTATGGCTAAGTTTGGTAAAATTTGTCTATGTAGTTTTAGAGGAGAAGATTTTTGTAAAAGATTAAAAAGATTTACAAAAAATTGTTAAAAATTGACTATAAAGGGCAATTACTCCTTAAGGGAACAATTGACAATTTTGGTCATGTTGACTTATTTGTAGATCTTACTTTGCTGAACATTATTGCTGCTTACAGTTTATTTCTATCTATAATAATATTCAAGATAATAACCAAAAACTGCAAAATTTCCTTAAAATTGCCAATTCAGGGGCAGCAACCCAACAACAGGTTGTCTGATTCGTCTGAAAATTTCAGGGCAGATAGATCTTGACCTGATGAACAATTTTACCCCGTCAGATCTGCTCTCAATGCTTTGATTTCAGAGATATAAGCCAAAATCTACATTTTACCCCTATGTTCTATTTCTAGCCATGGCAGCCATCTTGGTTGGTGGGCGGGGTCTCCGGATACATTTTTTAAACTACATACCCTTAGGACGATTTAGGATGATTTTACCTCCCCTAGAGATAGTTCAGAGGAGAGAGCTTCTTGCATCTAAATACAAATATGTTTTTGACTAGTATATGACTACGAGTTAGAAAGTTATTAAAGGATTTTCATACAGCATTATCTGACTTATCATTGCATTTACCATTTATACTGCTGCAAATTAAAAAACTTAGTTGAAAAATTATAATGTCTTGTAAAACTTTGTTTTTAAAGACGATGAACTCAGATAAGGTGATCAGATGATTTAAGGTTAATGTCACATGACATAAACTCAAAAAGTAATCCACTTAAACTTTGTGATGACCTTTCAAGTATAGTTTCTGAGACACAAACCTCATTCAAAATTTTATTCTGACCACTGGAACAGGAAATTGAGGTTAATACCACATGACAAGCGCCAAACATACAATTACTCTTTATAACAAATTCATATATAAGATATTGTTGAGATGATATTCTGAAAACTTGACTTGATCACTGGAGACTAAAAATGGGTAAATTCCAATAGGAAATGACTAGCTGACCTCTATACGAGAGGAAACTGCATTGATCAAGTTTTGTCAGATTTTTTTTTTAATTAATCTGTTTATTGGCAAAAATACATGCATTGATATTATATGTTATAATTACAGTAATTAACCCACTGTCTGGTTGGTAAAATCAAGACAAATACTTATTTATTTAGTTGTACTTCTTTGAATCTTTAAACAAAATGTATACATAATAATGATAAAAAATCCCAAGCAGTCTGTATTAGTAGGATATTTTTATAACTTAAAAGTTTACTTGGTTTAATTATTCTATTAGTGGGAGCCCTGTTTTTTGACTAAATGTGGTAAAAAAACCAAATATGGTTTAGACGGAAAGGAGAAGGTGTGTAATGTGGTCTAGACAGAAAGGGAAAGTTTGTGTGCAGGTGAAACTTATTTGTAACCCCACAGTGTGTGACTCCATTAAGTCAGGCTTTTTAGAATATGTGTTGTTCATTGCTGTTTTTCTTTGTTAGAACTTTCATTTTTATATTATCAAATAAGAACATATTACAAAATATGTTCTGCAAAACGTTATGTACATGCACTGTCCTTTCATCATGTTCATATTTGTCCTTTGTTTAAAATTTTATCCTTAATCAGACTATTGGTTTTCTCGTTTGTATTGTTTTACTTTTTGTCAAGCTTGGGTCTTTTAATATCTTACCATACAGTATGGGTTTGGCTCATTTATGAAGGCCTGACAGTGACCTATACTTGCTCACATAATGCAAGGTCATTTTGTTGTTGGTGAATAGTTGTCTCATTAGCAATAATTTTACATCAACTTAATTTGAATTTTATAGTTATGAGTATTCATTCAAATGTTTTCATTAAATCCTATGTACCTTTTCAATGAAGAAAATAGTAAAATTAGTTCTCATTAAAAATCAATTGTTTTACAGTAATTTGAAAAAAATTGAATTAACTTACACCATACAGAAATCCTCCTATAGCAGGACCAGACATGAAACCAACTCCAACAAATACCTCTGTTATACCCTGAAATAGTTGTTTATGTCATATTATACAATATTATGATACTACAAAATCTAAATCAGTTAACACAATAATACAGCACACACACTGTAATTCAGTTGGTATATAGTATCTTTAATAATTGGTAAATGATGCTTTCTTTTCTTTTCTGAATTTGTATTTCATGCAGCATATAAATGTATTATTAAGTTAAAACATTTACAAAAGATAATTTAAGTGAAAGTATATACTATTAATTTATCACACTGTGCATGTTAAAGCAGATAACATAAGTAGAAAAGCATAGGCATTAGTTTTCTATATTACACTAAGTACCAATAATAAAGAAGCTATAAATTATAGTTGCTGAGTAGTGGTTCGTGGTTCTAACAAATACGAAGGCAAGACTTAAAACAAAAATTCTATTTTTTTAAGTCTTGAATTTATCTTTAGCATTCCCCTTAATACCAATAATAAAGAAGCTATAAATTATAGTTGCTGAGTAGTGGTTCGTGGTTCTAACAAATACGAAGGCAAGACTTAAAATGAAAAATCTATTTTTTCAAGTCTTGAATTCATCTTTAGCATTCCCTTAATACCAATAATATAGAAGCTATAAATTGTAGTTGCTGAGAAGAATGCAACAATTTTTATATATACATTCAACAATGTGAAGAACATTCACACATGCTGCTAGCAAGAAATAAAAATAAATGTAATATCTGAAAATGTAATGTGGAACAGCAACACTGGTACACTTATATTGTTTATCTGCCAAAAATTAAAAGGTCTAAAATAGAGGCAGATTATACCAAAGGAACATTCAAACCCATAAGTAGAAAAAACTAGGGGCTCCAAGGAGCCTGTGTCGCTCACCTGATATTTTTGTTTACAATTGATGCATGAAACAATGCAACAATAATACTTTTTCCAAAGGAATCTGTGTGGATCAAAATCTAATCTTTCATTTGATTTTAACTGCTTTCAATCCATTTATCATTTTAAATTTTCAAGGTTAAAACACACATTTCAAGTATGTCGTGCTGCTGTTTAATGAACATACATTTTATATATTTTTGTATATCATTACTGGTAAAGGGTCATCAAAGAAACTTTAATTGATTTTGCCATGTTTATTATAAGTTTTTCAATTGGTTGTCACAGCAAAGTTACTGATCATTATGGAGACTGACAACAGAATTGTGTCAATCTTAAAATTTGTCATTTAAGGGCAATAACTTCTGCAAGAAGTCATCTGACTGTTTTGACTTAAAGAGACAGTAGGTAGATCTCAACATTCTGAACATTTTTGCCCCTGTTAGATTTTCTCTACTCATAGCAGTTTTCAAGACAAAAGACACAACTTGCATTTTACCCCTATGTTCTATTTTTAGCTATGGTGGCCATGTTGGTTGGCAGGCTGGGTCATCAGACATACTTTTTTAACTAGATACCCTAATTATGATTGTGGCCAAGTTTGGTTGAATTTGTCTATGTAGTTTCATCAGAGAAGATTTTTGTAAAAGATTACAAAAATTTACTAAATATTGTTAAAACTGACTATAAAGGGCAATAACTCCTTAAGGGGTCAATTGATAATTTTGTTCATGTTGACTTATTTGTAGATCTTACTTTGCTGAACATTATTGCTGTTTACAGTTGATCTCTATCTATAATAATTCAAGATAATAACTAAAAACTGCAAAATTTCCTTAAAATTACTAATTTAGGGGCAGCAACCCAACAACGGGTTGTCTGATTTGTCTGAAAATTTCATTGCAGATAGATCTAAACCTGATGAACATTTTTATCCTGTCGTATTTGCTCTAAATGCCTTAGTTTCAGAGATATAAGCCAAAAACTGCATTTTACCCTATCAGTCAGGGTACTACTTATTCAAGTAATTTTATTTACTTGAAGAAGTAAAAAAATACACATATAAGTAAATTTGTAGGATACTTATACAAGTGAATTTTATTTACTTGTATAGGTAAAAATTGTCTTAGTTATGTCCCTTAGACATTCAGAATTTTTACTTGTATAAGTAAAAAGTCATCCTTTCTTCTTTTCTTGAATTCTTAAGATTTCTTTGCTCTAATAGAATTTTATATTGTGTACCCTTTGCAGATGTCTTTACTAATCAATTAAGTGTAATTTCATGGACAATGAAAATCCCATTTGTCTGTTATCTTCATAACACTGCTCATTTACAAGCCCCAAAGGAGCAATTTTGAAGGCCTTGCGAAAATATACAAGATCTTTGCTCAATCAGTTTCTTTGTTGAATTAATGAGATGAAACGTTGAACTTTAATAAAAATTTGAGCAAACCTGGGAAAAATCATTAAAGGCATGATTTTACATCTCAAAACTTGAGGATTTTGTGGATTGTAAGAAAAATTTACTTATACAAGTAAATTTTGAGAAAATTAAGGGAGATTATTCAACGTTATTTATTAACTTATATGTGTATATTTTTTACTTCTTCAAGTAAATAAAATTTACTTGTACAAGTAGTACCCTGACTGCCTATGTTCTATTTTTAGCCATGCTGGCCATGTTGGTTGGCAAGCGGGGTCATCGGACACATTTGGTTGAATTTGTCTATGTAGTTTCAGGCCAGGTGAGCTAAAAAGTGACGATGCCATTGCAAAAAAAAAAAACAACCAGACAAACAACATAAATATAAGAAGACGTGGTATGATTGCCAATGAGACAACTCTCCACAAGTGACCAAATGACATGGAAATTAACATTTATAGGTCACCATACAACATTCAACAATGAGCAAACCCAAACCACAGAACAGTATATATGCAAAACACAACATAGAAAACAAAAGACTGAAAAACATAAACCAAACCAAATACAGGGGTGATCTCAGGTGCTCTTGAAGGTTAAGCAAATCTTGCTCAAAATGTGGCACACATAGTGTATTTCAAGTAAGTACAAACCTGGTGATAAATCTAACTTGGTAGCTCATATTTGAGGAAAAGATAACAATGTTGTGGTTACAACAATTGGAACATATCCGTCGTCATCTTTTAAACAAATAGCCCAAAACCATCAACCAACTCGTGATGGTGTTAGTAAATTTTCGAAGTGATTTTTTTTAAACTTCATAACTTGGAAACTCTTGGTTTAATAGCTTCTGTGTAAGCAGCAACCCTATATCAATTTAAATCATGATACTATATGCAAGCTCCCAAATATTGTATCAACTGGGAAATATATAAAACATATATATGCAGGAGCTGCTGGAATGTTGCTACATAGAAATGGAAAGTTCACAATTGGGAATCTGAAATCATCCCTTTTATCATACAGTTTTGTTCTCAACCAACCCTCATTGTAAATTTCTAGATGTCAGTTCTCACGTTTTTCACAGTACAACATCCCTCATTTTACACTACTGTTCAATTTAGTAAGTTGTGGATTCATGTATCATACTTATTACTAAGATACACATTTTTGGGGATTAAGTGAAAAATGTACTTGAATGGATACTTTTTCATAGTTCTCAACAAATATGCGGGCAAGACTACACCAAACTTCTATTTCTTGAAGTCTTGAATTCATCTTTAGCATTCCCCTGAAATCCATGAAAAAAGTAAAATAACAAAAATACCGAACTGCAAGGAAAATTCTAAACGGAAAGTCCTTAAGCAAATGGCAAAATCAAAAGCTCAAACACATCAAACGAATGAATAACAACTGTTATATTCCTGACTTGGTACAGGCATTTTCTTATGTAGAAAATAGTGGATTAAACCTGGTTTTATAGCTAGCTAAATCTCTCACTTGTATGACAGTCGCATAAAATTCCATTATATTGACAACGATGTGTGATCAAAACAAACAGACATAATAGGTAAAAATTAATATTCCTTAAATAATAAGTACTCCACAGTATTTCTTCATGTTTCTGGCATGCTAAAAGCAATAATCATGTACTGTTTCTGTTTATGCCATGCTACATTTAAGCTTTAATGGAAAGATGTTTCATCTGTAAAGCATTGCTAAAATGTAGTAGTCAGAACTCACTTGAATATTTCTGATCAAATAAATGAGAAGAAATTTGAGATAAATATATCAAATACTAGTAGACAACAACCCAATATGAATAAAAGTTGTCTCCCCTTTCAAGATTATAAGGAAGAGAGTTGGAAAGTTCTCTTGAATAATTATATGTTATACAACCTTGACCTCTGACAGAGGTTATCAAGTTCTAAGGTGTTATAACAAAAAATAGATAGCAATGGATGGCTGTTTTGTCAACGTATATTTGTTTTGCCTGACAGAAATTCCCCCTGAAAGTTTGTTAGAAACAATGCCATAATATCTGTTCCTGTTGGAACAAATATTCTATCATCTTTATTCTGTCAGGAAAAATACTGTAATATTTGTTAGGTAATAGCAGAAGCAGCAAATATACATTTTCAAGTCTTTGTTTTGACCAATTCGAACCAACCACCTACCACACTTAAGGGGAACATGCAAACATTAGACTAACAAGGGGTTAGAACAAAAATAGAATCTGTCATACAAAGGAGTAAAATCTACAAACAATTAGTGTTGACATTTTGTTGACAGTATACACAAGTCTATGGTTTTCCTTGAAAGCCTCATTCAAATGGGATATTAACTGTTAATAAACTGCATTGTAAAACAAAAAACATTGGGAAACTTGCATTTGAAACATTATGAAATGTTAGATATTATTTATGTTATTTTTCTAACTATAACAGTTAGATCAGAATACTTAATGGTTCATTTCACTATTTTCATACATTTAAAAATCTTAAAGCATCTTCAAGTTCAACAGTGGATTAGTTATATTATTGAAAACTAGAGGCTCTAAAGAGCCTGTGTCGCTCACCTGCATCTTCAAAAATGGCCACTTTTTAGTAAAAATCATCATTAAAGGAGAAGGGATAACTCTATTAAGAGTTAACTGACAATTTCAGTCATGTTGACATATTTGTAAATCTTATCCTGCTGATATTTTTCCTTTTTAAAGTTTCTATTTGTATATTACAGTTTTCAAGATAATAGGCAAAAAAGCATAAAAATGTTAAAAATTATCATTAAAGGGCAATTGTCCTGCTGATCACTTGTGCTATTCAAAGTTTCAATCTATCTAGATCTATTACAGTTTTCAAAATAATAGGCAAAAATGGGAAAAATCATCATGAAAGGACAATGACTTCAATAAAGAGTCGATTAACAATTTCGGTCATGCTGACTTATTTGTAGATCATGTCTTGCTTATCATTTCTGCTATTCAAAGCTTCTATTTATCTAATTCAGTTTTTAAGATGTTAGGCAAAAGCGCAAAAAAATGGTAAAAATCATCATTATAAGGCAGTAACTCTAATAAGGAGTCGACTGAAGATTTAGGCCACTTTGACTTATTTGTAGATCTTGTCTTGCTGATAATTTAGCTTTTAAAGTTTCTTTCTATCTAATACAATTTTTGAGATAATAGACCAAAAATTTAAAAATAGAAAAATTCATCGTTTAAAGGCCCTAACTCCTATAAGAAGTCATCTTACAGTTTTGACATAAATGAACAATAGGTAGAGCTCAAAATTCTGAACATTTTGGGTCCCACAAATTTTTTCTATTTATAGCAGTTTTCAAAATAATAGGCAAAAATTGCATTTTACCCCTATGTTCTATTCTTAGCCATGTCGGCCATCTTGGTTGGTAGGTGGCACTTTACAATTTTTTTTAATTAGACACCAAAATGATGATTGTGACCAAGTTTGGTTAAATTTGGTCAAGTAGTTCCAGAGTAGAAGATTTTTGTAAAATTTAAAGGACGACGACAGATGACGGATGCCAAGTGATGAGAAAAGCTCACTTGGCCTTTTAGCCAGGTGAGCTAAAAAGTAAAATAATTACTTGAAACCAATTTTACATATTTACAGTACCAGATATGTAGGAACAAAACAAAATGTCAAATAAGACTGGTTGTACTTACAAAAACAGTAGCAACTGAGTCTGGGAATTCTTTGGCAACTAGAGCAAAGCTTGCTGTCTGTAGACCACAACAACCTATAGCTAGGATGATTCTCAGTAAGAAACAATAGATAATGAAGGTGATGTTCTCACTGCTAGTGTCTATGTAGGTTAAAGTCCTGGGAAAAAGAAAATGTCAATGTAGGTTAGAATCCTGTTCAAAAGGAAATAACAAATATTTAGAATAAACATCATTACATGCAAGAGTGCACACACTGCAAAGTCTCGCCTGAGTTACTTGCCGGAGCACCTGGGATCACCCCCAGTTTTTGGTGGGGTTCGTGTTGCTTAGTCTTTAGTTTTCTATGTTGTGTCTTGTGTACTATTATTTGTCTGTTTGTTTATTTTTTTTTAGCCATGGCTTTGTCAGTTTATATTCAATGTATGAGATTGACTGTCCCTCTGGTTGTTTCGCCCCTCTTTTTAGTGAGATTAAACTTATAATGACTGTAAATCTGATGAAATAACTAAAACGTATTATAGATAGGTTTCAAATGAAGTAATCTGAGTTTTAGTTATTACCGTTGCATTTTGGAGGCAGGAATAAATTTTTAATTTTCCTATTTGATTAATTATATAATGTTTTTAACCAAATTGAAACTTTTGGTACAAACAAGTCTGAAATAAGATTCTTACTTAATGGTAGCTATGAATCAAGTAAGGCTAAAAGAATTTAAAATTGTTCAGAAAACCTTTTTCGAAAGTCTAGCAGTCAGAATAACAAGTTTAATTTGACTGACTTTTTAAGGAATTTTCTTTCACCTTCAGCATGGCTATAAAAGGGAAGCAACTCTTGCTCTAATCAACACCTATCTATTGATCATTTACCAGGAAGAAAATGGAGTAAACCTAAGGAGAATGAGGTCAAAAGGATTTTTTACACCAAATATAGTTTACCTTTATCTAATATTATATAAGGTATCAATGTGCACAGATTAACCTTTTGAAGCCTAAGATAATTGAGACAAATTGATTTCTACCAAGAGAAAAAAATAATTTCAGATGGCCCTTAATAATTGCATATTACTAAAATGGAACTATTTAAAGTGATGACATATCAATATTAAACAAATTTATTATCCTGTGGACAATTTTTTTGTGAATAAAAATTTAAAGTGTAAAATGCATATTTTTCATCGTTTTATTTCTATTATTAGTAGTCTTTTTTCTTTTATATTAAAAATCTAATTGGTTGTATCTCACGAAGAATAAATGCTTCATATATCCCAACAATCACTTTTTAATTAAAAGATTTGCATACAAATGTAAATGCATCTACATATGTATTATCCTCAACTTTTATTTTACAGTACATGAACTTTAACCCCATTGATGGCAACAGTACCATTTGACTTATTCTATTAATACTGTACAGCCTGCTGCTTTAGAGCTAATTTCCCAATGCTTGTTAATTAAGACTTTGGTTGGTTTGCTTACTTTGTTTGTATTAACGTTTGCTCAAGCATTGTAATTAAGATGAACATCTGCAAATGTTAGTAAGGTGTAACTCTGCCCAATCTATATTGTTTGCAGATGTCAATCTTAATTACAATACTTTTACAATAAGCTCTAAAGCAGCAGGCTGTACATTATTATAATAAGTCAAAGCATTAGGAAATTACCTCTAAATAGATCTTCAATTAATGTACATGAACTTCAACCCCATCAATGGCAACTGCATGTACCATGTGACTTACCCAAATAATACTGTACAGCCTGCTGCTATAAATAGACCGCCAATGTACATGAATTTCAATCCCATCAATGGCAACTAAAATAAAAAACATAAAATATAAAGAAATTTAGGTGGCCTAAGACAGCAACAGTGACTTTAAAGAACACCAAATCCTCAAAATGACAAACGTTTAAGTAAATGGAAGATGTGACAACAATCAGCATGATTTTTAACAATGTGACTGATTCAAGACTGAGGATACCATTAAACATCAGACAGGACTCAGCTATTTTTTAGATCGAGGGAAAGGGAGAGGGATGTAGAGCAGTGACATAGATGGCATGGTTACTTGTCATTAGTTAAAGTCCTAAGGTTTTATCCAGATGTACCTCTCTTTTTTTGTGTTATTGGTATCACCTGTTATTCATACACAGAGGTACAGAAATCTAAACAAATCAATAGTATCATTCAAATGATGATAAAATATTTCATACAATACAAAATGAAAAATGCAGATTTTAAGAGAGGAATGTAATTCTTTTGTAAGACTTTTCATATGATATATTATTACGACTGATTTAACAATTACAGATTTTTTTTTTTCAACTTTGACATATGAGGGGAGATAACTCAGATATTTTAACTTTATTATATATAATTTATAAAGGCATGTGTTGTAAATTTACCCAGTTTGTATTGAAGTAAGAAACAAGTTCATGACCCTAATTTTTATTTTATTTTCTGAAAGCACATTATACAAAAAAGTCATGTTATAAGATATTAGTATCTTCTAAAAATTTATTTGAAAATTCTTTTGTTTAGTTTCTTTCTATCACATTTTAAAATAAATTATAACCTTTACACACTTTGACAATTTTGCACTACCTGTAGCTTGAAAAAAAACCTTATGACCAATATACTTTTTGTAACATTTTTGAAAAAAGTATGATATAAACCAAATTTTGGCAAATTATTAAAGAATTACCTCAAGAAGTTTGTACAGTGATGTTTGTTGATGGGTTGATATATTAGTTATGTGTCCCTTAACCACATTTTCTATATTCTATATATTCTACAGACAACTGTTTGTTGTTAAAGATTGCATGCTACTAAGGTCTCTAGTTGCAGATCCAGGAGTTTGAAAAAAAAAAGGGTGGGAGGGGGTTGTGGCTTAGCAAACTAACATTTGGAGTAATGTTAGTAAAAGGTCTATGCATTTATCATATATATATATGTATACATGTACAGCCCTTGGATGGTGTAAACTTCCCAAAAAAACGTGTATGGTGTAATGGTGTATGGCATATGGTGCAATGGTAGAAGGTGTATGGTGTAAGAGGAATGGTGTAATGGTGTAACGTGCGATCGGGAACAGTGTGAATGAATGGTGTACGAGATTTAAAACTATGCAAAATATTGATAAGAACTGATTTTTAATTTTATACATTAATTTACAATATTGTGATCAAAATTCGTTTTTTAAAATAAATAAATAATTTTGAAGTCGCACGCTTTCTTTGAAATTAAATTGCATTATGGTGTAATGTGTAAGGTGTATGGTGCAAAGATGTAAAGTGTATGGTGTAATGGCACAGGGTGTATGGTGTAATGGCGTATGGTGAATGGTGTAATGGTGTAATGGTGTATGGTGTTAGTGGGAAGTTTATACCATCCAAGGACTGTATATGATGCTCAATAAGGGGGCCCTCATGCCCTGCACCCCCTCCCCCAAAAATCTGCCTCTGATTTGTTTTATGGTCATTTGTGTCATTTTGTTGCTACCTAATCAATGAAAAACACTCCTTACAAATCTACTTACCAATTTACCAGATACAGGTGATATTAAAAACTGTGTTAAAGCAAAAATTCCAAATATCCATCCTGACACAGAATCACTGACATTCTTGGATGCAGCCTAAAATTACAAAAACACAAAAACAAAAATAAATAAATTAATTAATTGTATTCTCTTTACCCTTCCTGAGCTTCTGACATCACCTTCCACGACCCCCAACCTCCCCCTCCCCCCTCAACCCCAATCCCTCCCTTGGACTTCCTTTACCCCTGTTTTTCAGTGGGACTCATGTTGCTCAGTCCTTAGTTATCTATGTTGAGTTTCAATATCCCTTTGGTATCTTTTGCTTCTCTTCTCTAACTGCACAGAGTGATGACATTACTGTGCTGATTGTAAACAGACAATTAAAGACAATTTAAGAAATATTTTTCCTGACAACAGGCTAAGTTAGAATTAAATAAATACTATCGCTGACTTAGGGCATTGCTATTGGATTTGAATGAATAAATCATGTTTTCTAACAGTCGACAATGTTGGGTTTTATAACATTGGTACAGTACACACAAGTTGATTCCATTATATTTGTTTACAGTTATTTTAAATCTAAGTGAACCATTGATAAACTAAGTGATGGTTGATTGCTTTCACTGATTCACTGTATAATTTCATGAAATACTATCAAAGAAATCTACAGAAACATCAGATTAATATTATATAATACTAATTTCTATCGCTGTTTGCTCAAAGTCCAGTTGCAAATATTTGAAGCATGATCAGCTGTTTGATACTCAAATGTCAGCTGCATGAGAATCACCTCATTGATATCTGAGTCATTGATATCAGTCATGACTGCCAAGGTTTTATCAAATCTCTAATCTGTATGGTGTCACCTCATTGATATCTGAGTCACCAGTGCAAAAGTTTTATCAAACCTCTTATCTATTTTACATCATGTTTTGACTCATGCAAAAATATCTACATGACGCATGTAATGAAGTGTATATGATATGATATTTTTCAATATCCAACACCATAAAACATATCAACCCTGGTCCTGCTCAAACAAAATGATCCCTCGAGCAGAGCTCTTGGAATTCATTAGGCCAAAAATAAAATCTAAATTGTTTAATGTTGCCTACCTTCCCATCTAAAAACCAGCCTACCTGAAAAATTTTATGACACAAATCTTTTCAAATTTTTTTTAAAGATTTTTTCCTCTTCTAAAGTCATTTTCTTGCTTAAAACATGTAACTTACAAGTGTTGTTGGCCAAAAAAAATAATAAAATCCCTACCTACCTACCCAAAATCTACAAGACATGGGTAGGCAACATCTAACAATGAATTTTATAAGGGTGGCCTTAGTGTCTTGGGTTGATATGGTTGTGATCGTGAATGAGTCATATGATATTCTCACATTCATGCTTATTAATGTTTTCACATTTCTCGAACGGTGTGAGAAAAATATTTCTCATCCTTAGACATGCAAGAGAAAACTTCGTTCTCCGCAAAATTATGATTGGTTGTAATTCAATCATGACATCAAATTTTCCTGATTTCTTCTGATGTTCCTATTGTGAAGTCATGAAAAAAGGAGACCATGCCTGATGAAGTCACAAATATATAAAGAACACAACTTTTTGCAAATCTTTGAAAAGGAAGGATAAACTTTGTTAGATATCGTCTAAAAATCATTACAGAAACAGATTCCACCACTATATCTCTTGTATCATTATATTTCTCCACTCTCAACAGTTTAATTTTAAATATTTAAAAAGGTCGTCAAGCCTCGTGTTTTAAATTTTAAGATTTAACTGTCTCGAGTGGAGAAATATCGTAACACACTTGATGCAGTGGTGGAATCTATATTTCTCATTCAAATTGACTTCTAAAGTAAACATTATAAGTGAGAATCTAAACCATTATGAACATTTTTATCCACTTTCTAATGCAATCATTCATAAACACTAAAATAAAGAAAAAAACAATAGAAATATGTACCGAACAAATTTGTAATCAAATTATTATAACAGGTCCTTGTAAATTCTCAATAAAAAGTTTATGGTCATATAGGTGATATGCTTTTGGACAAGTTCTTTATATTTGGGCCCCCAATTATAATGATCCTTTATGTTCCAGCAACCCATTATTCTGTTTTGTATTTGTGTTGCCCATTTTTCTCTTTTCTTTATATTTTTTGTCCTATTTTTCTCTGTTCTTTTTAGTTTTTGTCCTATTTTTCTCTATTCTTTTTAGTTTTTGGCCAATTTATTTTTATATAGGGTTACAATTTCTGGACCTTATTCATTTGTGACTGAAATTCCACCATAATCTCTAGGTGTCTTTCTTGAATTGTTTGTTGTTGGGTTGCTGACATATAGATGTTTACCATCTTTACCACAAAGCTAGATCAAATGATCCTTGAACATGTTGAACACATCAAATATATATATCTTATTTATCAAATTGTTACAGACAATTTCATTACATATACATCATGTACATGTATAATGAAATATGAACCAAACTAGATATGCAAACAAACGAAAGATAAACCTTGTCCAACACTAAAGACATGATTATAGGCAATAATATCTAGATTATGTCATCATAGTCATGTGATGAACATAAAAACAACACATGATCACTTCTCCATCATACTTTTTAAACGACATTCAGTTGTTAATTTGTTTGGTAACATATAGTTGTTATTTCTGATATGTTAATTGGTCTCTGGTGGAGAGTTGTCTCATTTGCAATCATACCACATCTTCTTATTTTTATATTCAGGGTGAAATTTTGGTATGGCAATTAACAAGGCTGTGCAGAAAATATTTGATGTTAACCTAGGCAGATATTTATGGTGAAGTCAATTTTTAATCGCTTTTTTCTTCCTCAGATATACTATAATTAATATGGTTATTATTTTAAGAATTCCTTTAAACACTAATTTTTTAATTATTTTTTCTAATAACTTTAAATATCAAACCAGCTGCTAGCTGCCAGTTGAATATTAAATAACACATAATGAACTAGCCACTTTTTTCATATACATTCAACATTTATTTTAAAAAATAGATTTATATGCACCTTATGCGTTTAAAGCATATAAACTCTCTGTACAACACATTCTATTACCAGCTATCCCTACTCAAACATAATATAGTATATAGGAGTTCCTGATTGCCATTGAAAACAATTGTTTTAAAGTATCATGTACAGCAGAATTGTGCCTGCATTTCTGATAACCGGTACCATATGCAGCAATACAATGGATTTGCCATCATGTAGGATTTTTATCTGTGTTACCTTAATGATTGCATCAAACATTTGTCAAAAGTACAATGCACTTTTCGCGTTTGAATGGTTTTACACTAGTAATTTTTGGGGCCCTTTATAGCTTGCTGTTCGGTGTGAGCCAACTTGCTTCGTGTTGAAGACCGTACTTTGACCTATAATGGTTTTATAACCAGTATATTTTACATTTTAACATTCTGACATCTAAAATATACTGGTATAGTGATTGCTGAATGCTGATTTAATAAACACTTATATATATAGAACTTTGAATCTATGTTGCACAAGCCATGTAGGCACGCGATTAAAGAAAGATACCAGCTTAAGTTCCCCCAAGATGAGTAACCAGGTCAGGAATCAGCAAAGTCCTGGCCTTGGTTATAGTTTACTTTTATAAATTTTTACTTGGATGGAGAGTTGTCTCATTGGCACTCATACCACATCTTCTTATATCTACTTATTATTATTATAGCCAGTAAAAGGGTGTTAATTGTACAGAACTCTTCTAATCCAAAGGCCTTTTTAGGGACTGAGCTATATATATATATAGGCAATTAAGCTGTAGTATTTTTTTATCATGTTTTTCTGATATATTCATGTTATGATGTGTATTTGATCTATTAATTTTCATTATGAATGACTCCAAATTATGAAATTTCTATCAAAGGTTAAATAATATAAAATAGCAACGTCTTGGGTGAGTTTGATGACTTTTTCATAAAATTGTTTTGTTATAAATTATGCTGTTAGTTTTCTCATTTGAATTGTTTCACATTTTTCATGTCAGGGCCTTTTATACATGTAATATCATGTATATCCATCAATACGTTTTTTTTCCCCATTGTTGAAGGCGGTACAGTGGCATATAATAATTGCTTACTACCACTTCATTTTAACACTGGTGTATAGTTTTCTCATTGGCAATCATACCACATAGTACAACTCCTCATTTATATATTGAAAATCAGAGCTGGTCAATTATTTTTACCGGAGTAATGTTCCTTGGAAACTGAACACCTACATTTCTTGCCACATTTTTATGAAATTTATATTAAAGTAAAATTGAGAATGGAAATGGGGAATATGTCAAAGAGACAACAACCCGACCAAAGAGCAGATAACAGCCGAAGGCCACCAATGGGTCTTCAACGCAGCGAGAAAATCCTGCAATAGGTGGTCCTCAGCTGGCCCCTAAATAAAATTGTGTACTGTTCAGTAAAAATGGATGTCACACTAAACTCCAAAACATATAAAGGAACTAAAATTAAAAAAACATACAAGACTAACAAAGGCCAGAGGCTCCTGACTTGGGACAGACGCAAAAATGCGGCCGGGTTAAACATAATTATTGTGAGATCTCAACCCTCCCCCTATACCTCTAGCCAATGTAGAATAAAGAAACACATAGCAATACACAACGAGTAAAACTCAGTTTAAAAGAAGTCCGAGTCCGATGTCAGAATAGGTAACAAAAGAAACTAAGCAAACTGACAATGATACATAAATTAACAAAGGACTACTAGCAGTTACTGACATGCTAGCTCCAAACCTCAATTAAACTGATTGAAAGATTATGTCTTCATCATATGAAAATCAGGTACAATTCCTCCTGTTAGGGGTTTAGCATCATACCATCATAAAATATATGAGAAGAACATAACCCGTATCATGCCAACAACTGGTTTTAGAATAAATGTGTTTATTTCCAATGCAAAGACCATATGAGTGAATCAATATTAATACCGAAACATGCAATCCTTAATGACCTGACAACAGTATCGTAAATATCCCTTCAGAATAAGTCTGTTTTAAGGTTTGGTTAGCTTTAGAGGTGAATGCCGACATTTTTGTGCTTTGTAAAGAATATTACCATAAAATATTGGATGTGAAATACCTGAACGTATACATGGTATAAGATGTCTGCATGTTGATTTATATTTACGAATGATGTCCTTGTACCGCTGATAAAATTTAGTAAATGTTTTGACTAGTTTGTGATATCGAAAATCCTGGTGTAATAATTTTCAGTAATACAGAGATTTCTTACGTTGAAATCAAATATGTTGTTACATACACGAGCGAATCGAACAAGTTGAGATATATAAACACCATAAGATGATAACAAGGGAACGTCACCATCTAAAAACGGATAATTAACAATAGGAAATGAAAAATCATCTCTTTTATCATAAATTTTGGTATTAAGCTTCCTGTTAAAGATATAGATATCAAGATCCAGGAAAGGGCAGTGTTCATTGTTAGTATTGGCTTTATTCAAAGTCAGTTCAGCAGGATAAATCTCTTTAGTGTACGTACTGAAGTCGTCATTATTGAGAGCCAATATATCATCTTAATATCTAAAAGTGTTATTAAATTTTTGAATCAGATGTTGTTTTGATGGGTCTTTGCTGATTTTAGTCATAAATTGTAACTCATAACAATACAGAAACAGGTCCGCAATAAGTGGTGCACAGTTAGTTCCCATGGGAATTCCGATTTTCTGACGATATACGGAATCTCCATAGCGAACAAAAATATTATCTAGTAAAAATTCAAGGGCAGTAATAGTATCAAAGCAGGTCCAATTGACATAGTTCGTTTGTTTGTTGTTACTAAAAAATGACCTAAAAGAGTGTGAACATATATATTCGCATTCCGACTTTTTAAATGCCCATTTAATCAGGTGTGTGAATTTTTTCTTAATAAGATTATGAGGCAAAGTGGTATATAGGGTAGAAAAGTCAAAACTTTGAACAGATTCAAAATCACCAATATAAGCATGCAATTTATCAAGTACTTCCAATGAAATTTTGACACTCCAAAAGTAATTAATTTCACTATTTTCAAAGGCCTTATTTGAACAATTTATTACCAGGTTTTTGATTGTACCAAGTGTACTAGTAAGCAGAATACATTAGCAAGTCTTGGAAGAGTTAACTGACATTTCGAGGCCTTAAATTATACATGTAGCTGACTATGGGGTATGGATTTTACTCATTGTTGAAGGCCATACAGCAGTCAGGGGTGCTACTTAAACAAGTGATTTCATCATCACTTATTTCAGTGATTTGATAAATTCAGTTATCACCTATTTAAGTGATTTTAGTGTTTTCTTTGATCTTCAAATGCTAATTTCATTGATTTTCCATATTTTCACAATCTTTTCTATAATTTTCCTACATTAATCATTTATCCCTTTTCTTTGTATATTAATTTCACCAGTGTGCTTGGGCAGTAAGTTAGTGCGCTAAAGCTTTTAAAAGTACCCTTGGGAATTTTTCTGTAATCAAAATTCATTAACTACTCTTACTATCAGACAAAGATCAACAATATTAGGTAACCTGATTGGTTTTCTTTAGAGTTAGAATGATCTACTTCAAGGTTATGAGGGGCCTCGGTGGCGAGTGGTCTAAGTAGTTACTACTGTAATCACTAGCCAGTCAACACTGAGGTTGTGAGTTCGAACCCGCTCGTGCGGGTGCACTCGACTCAATCTTAATTGACTAGGATTGTCAGTTTTCCTATCGAAGGTCGGTGGTTTTCTCCGGGCACTCCGGCTTCCTCCACCAATAAAACTGGCCGCCACGAAATAGCCCAAAAGCGGTGCTTAAAAGTGGCGTTAAAACACCAAAAATCAAATTCAAGGTTATGACCTGATCTACAAATTATTCAAGTTTTGCATATTTTAAAAAACTGTAACAGTGTCAGGCTTATCGAGCAAAAGACAATTTCTGCATGTACATAGTTGTTTTTCAATGGAATTATTGTCTTTTTACCAATAAAAAAATCAAGCTTGTGGGAAAAATATCAAGAAAATGTTATAAACACTTATTAAAGTGATTACATTTTAACTTCTAAAATTACTTGTTTCAGTGATTTTAAAAGTCTGTGTGAAAATTTTAATATTTCACAGCCAAAACCACTCGAGGAAGTGATTCTGAAATCACTTGTTTAAGTAGTACCCCTGACTGTACAGTGACCTATAGTTGTTAATTTCTGTGTCATTTGGTCTCTTGTAGACAGTTGTCTCATTGGCAATCATACCACATCTTCTTATTTATATATATATATAGTATTGTTAAAACTATTGACACTGACGAAGGCTATTTGTTAAGCTGAAATATTTGTCAACACGATTTAATAACAACATCTTCGTATAATACCATCTTATATTAGTACTGTTGTGCAAATCTTTAGACTTATATAATTTTTTCCTTATCTGCACAGTATCGTCTATTCTATACGATCCGGTACATACATGTAGTAAATTTGCTGGTTGGTCCTTTTTATAGACTTCTATATATATATATATATATATATATATAATTTGTCTAAACAACAGCCCAACAATGTTAGATCTGTAAATTTGCGGAAGCAAATTTTTTGTTCTTCCATGGCCGGTATTCGAACTCATGCTACCGAGATATCGTGGTACCAAATCGCCTAGATTGCACTATGCCCGACATATATATATACATGATATAATCAGCACTGATCAACTATTTTTACAGGATCAATACCTTATGGAAAAAGAAACTATATGAAAAACAATATGGTAAAGATCTTAATTATGTCTACTGTTTATGTAGAATATTTATTAAAAAGTTTGAAAGCAAAATCTTGGAAGTTATTGCCCTTGGAGAGATAAAATTATGTGTATCAAAGGGGGACCTTGGAATGCGTTTTTTTTAATCTTTTTTAGGAATGCAGTTTAGAAATGCAACATAAACACAAGCAAGGTTGGATAATTATCTTACCTCACTAGGAAAGAATGGTGCTATCAAAGACAAACACAGGTAGCTCAGAAAACTGCACAAGGATATACTTATTAGGATCAGTTTATGTCGGCTGCCTAAGGCACGGAATGAAAATGTAGGAGTTGATAAATCTGTAGACTCAATGTCACTCTG
The DNA here is from genome assembly GCA_017311375.1 of Mytilus coruscus. NCBI lineage: Eukaryota > Metazoa > Mollusca > Bivalvia > Mytilida > Mytilidae > Mytilus > Mytilus coruscus. Next base: position 43,239,863 of record CM029606.1, on the reverse strand, counting down.
ATCATCACATGAACCGTTTTTGTTTTCTAATCCTTCATCCTCAGGGTTAGATGAAATTAACGATGTCTCAATGATGATATTCTGAATTTCTTTTCCTGTTGGGTTCACATTTCTGCCATCTTCTAATTTGTCCTGACCTTTCACTGGCTCAAAAAATTTGTTGTCCTGATTTACCACAGGGTCAATAAATTCCTCATCATAACAGTTACTTGGAGGAGTTGTTTGCAATGTTTCCCCAGCTCTGACTGCACAATAATTCCCTGACTTTTTACTCCCATTTAATAAATGAGAATCCCTTTCTGATTTTATAGTTTCATCCTCACTGTGTAATGTTTTGTTAACTAATAAGTTCTGACTTTTTGAGTTGTTTGAAAATTTAATAGAAAAGTCATATTGAACTGAAACATCTTGCTCATCTCTTTGGTTAACATTTTCTTCATTGTTCTGCATTCTGTCATCTTTGTTTTATTCATTCGTCTTCCACCTAAAAATAAATAGGAATTAATTAGCTTTATGGTTATAATGATTTATTAATGGAAGGAGACAACCACCAGTCCAAAGAGCAGAAAACAGCCCAAGGACACAAATGGGTCTTCAATGCAGAGAGAAAATCTCCCACCCAGAAGCGGGCTTAAGTGTGGCCCTACACAATAATGCATTCAAGTTCAGTTAGTTTAGAAAAAAAAACTACTATTAATTCAGAAATGTTTGCAATGTTTTCATTATTGCACAAATTGTGACCAGATGTAGGTTTTTCAAAAAAATGTTATATTTTTGATAGTTTTACTTGTAATTCATGAATTGTTGTATACAGTATTTTCTGAAATTGCAATATTTAGTTATCTCCCATATTTATTGATTGTTAAACAATCGCAATATAAAATGTATGAAGATTTTTTTTTAATTTGACTATATTGGATTTCATACAACTGATATCATAATTCTATACCTGCTTTTGAATGGGAACATATGGTTGGAACCCCCCCCCTTTATCCTGGGTTGGAACCCCCTGTTTAAAAATGTCTAGATCCGCCCTTAGGCTGGTACTGTAGCCTCCTGGAGAGGAGAGCTTTAAATAAGCAAGTGGCAAAAGGGTCTTTTCTTCTATTTTTGTTGTTGTTGTTTGTTCTCTACGTACAGCTCAGCTCTGCAGTGATTACTTTGGTGCAAAATCTGAAAACTGACATGTACATGTATAAAATTGTAAAATGTATTTGTAAATGCTTTGTTAACCTTCAACTTAGTCCACCAAATGATTAATCAAAAACAATATTTAAATACCTGAGACCTGTATACTTGATTTGTTTTACTTCTTTTAAAAAATATCAGAAGTATTAATGTGTTAGTCTTGTCCTACATTTTGACCTCAGTCTGTTAGTGGAACGGCATAACAACAAAGAGCGAAAATATCCTTTCAAGTTGTCGGAATCAAATTAACATTCTCTTTTTTCTCATCATTACTTCTGATACTGAAGTTCTTACCTATTTTGTTTCCTAAGCAATTATAAATAAACAGATGCAATTCTTAAATACGTCGTTTCATATCTTGACCCAAAACAATAAATAACACGTGTTAAGGTTAGAGTCACATGAATGTAATGTGATATGTATACTTGTATATTTTCGCGCCATTTTATAAGTCGACTTTGTTGTATTTATTTTAAACATTATTATCATCAGAGACAATGTAATAATTCGAATTTGAATTCCCATTTGATTTACTACATTGTGAAGCACTAGCGTGTGTGTGTGAGTGGACTAAACTATGTGTTTGCCCTCCCTCCTCCCCTCATTTTTTTGTCTTATAGCCAGAAAATATTGAGATTAAAAAAATAAAAATGACAGAGGGTTCTTACTTTAAAAAAAAATTCATGTCGATCCAGGATTTTGAAAGGGGATTCGCCGAACAAGGCAACATTAGGAATGGTACATGCATTACCCATACATGTATCTCCAAAAGGGGGAGGGGGGTTGATTAGATGTATGTTGCGTTAATTCGTGTATTGATTGATTGTTGGTGTTTTAACGCCACTTTTAAGCACCACTTTTATTGGTGGAGGAAGCGGGAGTGCCCGGAGAAAACCACTGACTTTCGATAGGAAAACTGACAATCCTAGTCATTTAAGGGAGCTACCATTTGATTTTTATGGGGGGACTAGGATGAAATTTGAAAAAAAATAGGCAGGACAGGAGTTTTGAGTAAAAAAAAGGCAGGATGAGCAACTTGGTAAAAAAAAATATGGTAGGATGACAATTTGTGTAAAAAATTTTAGGATAAACTAGTAAAAAAAAGGTAGGACCGAATAGAGTAGAAAATAAAAAGGCAAGACAGAGATTACAACTAAAAAAAAAAGCAGGACAAAATTTTTCGGGGTTCGAACTCACAACCTCAGTGTGTTAATTCGTGTAGAACGTATGCATCAGTTACAGGGTTGACAAGGAATGAAGCCAGCATACGATGTATCATCAAAGAACTGAAGTAATGAACATCGGATGACCGCAAGTTCTTGTGAAAGGTCACAAGCACTTGTCTCAGAAAAAAAAAATATCACATCTCTATACCTGAAAGTGAGGTTAAGGTACATAGATATATATTTTTTTCCCGCGACAAGTTCGTGCGTGGATAATGAATAAATGACAGGGAATTCAACCTCACCGTAATAACTATTATATTGTAGTGATACAAATCAGTATACTCTGGTTTGTCAGGGGCGGATCCAACCATTTTTAAAAGGGGTTCCCAACCTAGGATGAAGGGAGGATTCCAACTATATGTTCCCATTCAGTGGCGAATCCAGAACTTTTCATAAAGGGGGGCCCGCTGACTGACCTAAGGGGGGCCCGCTCAAGTCATGCTTCAGTGATTCCCTATATAATCAACCAAATTTTTCCAACGAAAAGGGGGTCCAGGCCCCTGGATTCGCCTATGCCATTCAAATGCATTGATCGTCAAAAAAGGGGGTTCCAACCTAGTTCCAATTTAGACTTATATATATATATATATATATATATATATATATACAAGTCTAAATTGAAAACAACGTTCAAACCTATGATTGCGTTGGATAAAAACCGCAATTTTTATACGTGTGCATGCAAAACAAATTTCTTGATAGAGGGTCTAAATACAGCACAAACAACATTTTACAAAACACCAAAAAGTGAAAAGTATATTTTAACAAAACGCATTTGACTAACAGGTCGAACAACAGATGTTCTTAAACCCTGCTGACTGCCATTGGCGATTGCCAAATAAACGGATCACGAGATGTTACAAAATGGATGTTTTAAAATTATTAATTTAATACCAAACAGAAAACAATAAACTTGCGGAAAAGATAATATACCGCAAACAAAAGGTGCAAAATTAGTACACCATATCCGGATTTCGACAATTAATGTCTCTTCAGTGATGTTACGGATCGAAACGGTAATTTACCTCAATTTAGGATAGACTCTTGAATTTTAAAGAGTCGAAATAGGATGAACGGATCATATGAACCCGAAGGAAAATATGATACAAGCCAAACGAAAAATATAAACAAGTCTAAATTGAAAACAACGTTCAAACCTATGATTGCGTTGGATAAAACCGCAATTTTTTTATACGTGTGTATGCAAAACAAATTTCTTGATAGAGGGTCTAAATACAGCACAAACAACATTTTAAAAAGACCAAAAAGTGAAAAGTATATTTTAACAAAACGCATTTGACTAGCAGTTCGAACAACGGATGTTCTTAAACCCTGCTGACTGCCATTGGCGATTGCCAAATGAACGGATCACAAAGATGTAACAAAATGGATCTTAACCAGTGTATATAAAGTGCGAATCCAGTTAGTTCATTTTCACTGTTGTATTCGAGTATGTCTATTGTAGAATAAAGGATGATGGGGAAAAACTGCGTTTGTTTACTTTTTGAAAATACACAATAATTGAATATTTGAATGTATGTTTTAACACAATTTCATTAGAATATAACTTTTTAATGTTTTATAACAAGATTTAAGTCCAAAAAAGTGCAATTAAAGCAGCAGAATCCATATTATTGATTACTGAATGCGATTCATTTTAACTATAGATGCGATGAATTATCACTGTAAGTGCAATCATTTCTGATGTGGAATTTTTGGACGGGTGCGATGAGTTTTCATTGTTGTTTTTTTATTTTTGTATATGTATTCGACATGCAACAACTGAAAATGTACAGTCCGCCAAAAGTTAAGCACCACCTAAATTTAACTGTCAATATTTTTTAAACTATTGCGAAAAAATAGTTATGTTTGGTGTTATGAATTGCCTTTAGCATACACTAAGAAAATTCATTACGACCAAAAAAATTAAACTCCGATATACCCGCCAAGCAACCTTTTATTAAAGCTCATCTGCACTTTTACAAATGCACTGTTTCGATGCCTTTAAATCATCTTCCTACTGTCCCGCGTACAGGTGAAATTTGACCTTCACCAAGTCACTGTGAAATATGGCAAGCGGTAAGTTATCTGTGACTGAACATTGACAAGCAATTGACATGTCAAATGCCGGTAGGAGCACTAGGTGCATGGTAACCATTTCAATGTTAATCGCACCGTCATTGTCAGATTTTACAACGTCATATTGACACAGGAACTGTAAATGATAGACCAAGGTCCGGTAGAACCAACTTTCGAGTTCGATGCATTTCCGTCAAAAACTCTGGTTTTAGTGAACATCATTCGTGCGTTTAGGGCATCGTCACTTCCGTTCCCATGTTGAGCAATTGGTTGGAAAACTATGATGCTATATTGCACGAACTATTCGGCAAATTACATTTTCATAATTGACAATCAGCACTACTGTCATTAGGGAATTGTGATTAAGTACCTACCGAACAAACATTATTTCTAGTTTATCCTGCACAATGACGATCACTAAGACGCTTGATGAACGTTAATAGTGCAGGGATACAGGCGATCCCTCTATCTGGTAAATGACGTCATAAAGGCGCGCATAATTGACGAGTTTTTCCGGTGACGGACAAACTCGAAAGTGGTCTATTACCTATCGTGATGACAGACTCCTTATTGGTCGTGCTAAAGCCAACCCATTTACTCCTGCCCCATAGCTTAGACACCACTGGCCTCCAGGTGGTCGTGTTAGTGTTCGAACATTGGTCCGTCGACTTCATAGAGGCTACCTAAGAGCACGTCGTGTTGTCAAAAGACGTGCGCTAACAGCCAGGCACCGTATAATCAGGTTTCAAAGGGCTAGTGACCATCGACGATGGAACATGAGAACCTGGCAAAATATTCATTGGTCAGATGAGAGTTGGTTTCTGTTACGACCAATAGACGGCAGAATACGAGTTTGGCGGGGAAATAAAACTGCCTATCACCAAAACAACAATTGCCCAACGACAGCAATCGTTGATGCTGGTGTTACAGTATGGGGTTTCTTCTCAAACTGTTGTAAGCTGGGTATGCATATTTTGCGGGGTAACATGAACAGACAGACATACAGGGATTTGGTGCTTAGAAACACTGTAGTCCCTTTGAGAATCCCCAACTTGCGTCAAGACCCTCGTACATGGACGACAACGCTAGACCACACAGGACAAGGATTGTAACCGATTACAACGATCAAGAAGCCATTGACACTATCTGTTGGCCTTCTATGTCCCCAGACCTGAACCCTATCGAACATGTCAGGGATGCCATTGACAGAAATCTCAATCGCAGAGATCAACCTTTGCAAAATCTTGGCGATTTAAGAGGAGCAATTGTTGATGAATGGAATAAATTTGCTCAACTAAAGTTCAGAAGGCTTGTACAGAGTATGAGACGCCGTCTTATGGAACTGTACCGGAAGAGAGGTGGTTACACATCCTATTGACTTAAATATTGACATTAAATTTGCCGAACATACCAAAGATTATTTGTAGACTTTTAATGATTTTGGGTGATTAATTGTTGTAAAAAAATAAAATCAAAGTAAAACTTAAATTCCGTTTCTGATTTGTGTAATTTTCACTATTTCTATGAACGCAAAATTCAAATGCATAGATCCTGCATCAGTGACCAAACTTAAGTTTATGGTTTGTTTATGGCATATGTTAGTAAAATTGCTACATGAATATTTTCTCTTTTTCGAGGATTAACTGGTTTTTTTAAATGAAAAAATTTTCGATGCAACAAAGATAGGTGGTGCTTAACTTTTGGCGGACTGTATAGTTTATAAATGACTTTAATATTGATGATATTTACAATTTGAAATGCAAGTTAGTCGTAGATGCTTACTTGAATAAACACGGGTATAACCACGTTCATATGCATATTCAAATATTGTTGGTGAGTTTGCTATAAGCTTGTCATGGATCCGAAAATTTACTGGAGCAGAACATTCATGAATATAACGTATTTCTACGGAGAATTTTCCTTTAAAAGTTTAAGAACTCGCTTAAAAAAGCTTTGAAAATTTGTCACGCCGTGTCATTCGTATTTCTACCCTATTGATAGGCTTTTTTCACAACGAACAGTACATGAATATACAACGAACGGTGCTAAAGAAAGTAAACAAACTACAAAAAGAATGAATCGTACAGTGCCAAAATTCTGAGGTCAATTTTGCAAGTAAATGTCTTCAAAAATAATTAAAACATCGGGTTTCTCATTCGCATTATGTATTTTCAATAAAAACAAATCACAAAATACACGGTCACATTTAGTGTAAGAGCCAACCAACTACTAGTATGCTCTATTTGTAGTTTAATCAAGTGCAGAGTGTTTGTTTAGCGATGTTTACAAGTAATTCACAGACCTGTCTATTTAAAATAGTCACATGGTGTGCATGTAATATAAATAATATACATGATGTCAGGAGCAGTAAACTTTGTTTTGACAAATGTCGAATACTTAACCGAACATTACGTCAATTAGTCTTTAGTGAAAATATAATGCTGCGTTCACATGTAATTCGAATTCGATTCGCATTAACTAATTCGAATTAGTTTAATTCGCATTCGAAACGTTTACGTCCGAACGTAAATTTTAATACGAATTGCAATTGCGCGTCAAATTCGCTTTACTGTCCGAACGTCGTTAACTTTTAATTCGCATTATCAGTTAATTAATTATAATTTAATTCGAATTACAATTAAGAAAGTGTCCACATCACAGTTTAATTCGAATTAAAGCGAATTAACTAATTTGAATTTAATTCTTTATTGACTTTGAGCCTTACGGCTCATGAGTATAATCAAATACATGTACAGTGTATACATATGGCATATTACAAACAATATTACCAATATGCATAATTAACAATAGGTGACGTCAGAAGTTTCATCAATACAAAATATCTTTTATTACAATAAACTGTTTCTTAATTTAAAAGAGAAATGTATATACTTTCCTAAGTTACAAAGCTGGTTTGTGTTTTCACCGGACAATAATTCTATTAACTTAAAAGTTGATGGCCTAGACCAGTAATATATTTTTATATATTTTTTTTCGCAAATCAGTATATCTACTACATTGAAGGGTGAAATGAAATTCATCCTCTATTACTCCTAAATCACAAAAAATACAATTTCTTTCATTTCTATTAGTACTAACATAACGTCCAGTTTCCATACAAAGGTTATGTGAAGACAAACGAATCCTTGTTATACATTTACGAAAACGTACAGGAATGCATTTCTGTAAATAAAATTGCAAAACTACATTTGTTACCACATACTTATATAATCTACACTTTGCAGAAGAATCTAATAAAAAATGTAACTCTTGGTTAGCTTGATCAAACAAACGCTGTCTTATCAAAGGTAAATATGAGCTGTCTACATTTAACAACCACTGATTATCCCACAAATTATTCATACCAAGACTATATAACAATCTTTTTACATATGTTGCCCAATTCATACATTTTGAACAATTTAACACAAGCTCTTTATAACAAGACCTTAATATACAATTGTCACTCACTAAAATTTTGAACCAAAATTTAAGTATTCTAAAATTACGCTCATACTGCAGTGGAAATCTACCTAATTCAAAGTAGACCATCACATTTGAGGTCGTTCTTTTGACACTTAATAACATTTTGCAGTAGTCCAAATGGACCTTTTAACGAAAACGCATTTCTAATGCGAATTGGATAATACAAATTAGCCAATTCGAATTCTATTCGAATTAAAAAAAGAAGAGTGTGTAAACGTGATTAGCGAATTCGATTAGCATTCGATTCGAAGTCAATTCGAATTCAATGTACGTGTGAACGGGCATAAGAACAGTCTATCTACCAACATCGCTTCGCGATGTAGCGATTAACGTACGTCCGGAATCAACTGTACGGCCGTTATACCACGTAGTGTAGAACCATTTAAACATGTAACAATAACTGACTGTTGTCAATATTCCCTTGTATTCTTACAACTGCGTATTTGCTTATTTGTAACACCAACTTATAAGAAATTCAAACATAAATTAAGGTGACTCGACTGTTGCTCGAACTTTCTTTACTGTATTAGATGTATACACAAATGCACGATGAATATCAATTAACCCCTCATTAAAGCGTCAATTGTTTGTACAAGATGAAAACGTTTCCACTCATTTAATCGTGAAATGAAGATCGTTTTGTGAATGCTCTTTGTTATCTAAAATGCATCCATTAGAGCTATTTTCCTAATGCTTGTAGTTTCAAGTTTTGGTTGGCTTGTTTGTTTGTATAAATGTTTGCTCAATCTTAGTTATAATGCTTAAGCAAACATTTATACAAACAAAGCAAGCAAGCCAACCACACCTTTAAACTACAAGCATTAGGAAAATAGCTCTAATAACGTTTAATTTATTAGTATGCGATGTAGATTTAGACCGAAACAGAAACGTTGCTTTTTGGGTGACGTGGATTGTCGTATCTTTCCAAGATATATGTATTAAATGATTGCGTGTAATAAGAAAGGATAAATTTTATCCTACATATACATCTGGATCTGGTCAATTATTAGAGAAAATAGAATTGACTATATTAGCAATAAATGCCATTTTAAGGAATCTCACTAAGTATGCATATATAATCAATCCTTCTGACTTCATAAATTTTGTTAGAGAGTCGGCTGAATTAAGACTTTATATAATAAAAATTAATGTATTTCCTTCTGTGAACATGCATCGCATGTACAATAGAAATGAATCGCCCTACAGTGAGAATGAAAGTCTATTATCTTTATTCGACAGTAAACATGAATCGCATAACGAAACTGCATAGTGGAATTTGATTCAATATCAAGAAGCTGAATAACAAAACCTGTTTTAAGTTATACAACATTAATAATTATGTTAAAAGGTACATTTTTCTACAAATGAAACTTAACTACAACTTTGAAATCTTTTGCACGCTCTGTTCGTGAACTATTCTTAATATGTATCTATTTCGATCTGTATCAATATTGCACCTTGATGGCTGTAGACGCGGTGAAAACACGTCCACATCTCATACCTATATCATGAATTTAAAAAAAAACACAGTACACATTATATATTATCTGTTATTTTATTAAAAAATCACGAATTTGTCGTCTGTTTATTTATCATTCTACATCAGAAATCCATCACGGATACAGTGAAAATGACATTTCAGGATTCGCACATTACTTACACTGTTAACTATTAATTTAATACCAAGCAGAAAACAATAAACTTGCGGAAAAGATGGTATACCGCAAACAAAACGTGCAAAAATTTGTACACCATATCCGGATTTCGACAATTAAAGTCTCTTCAGTGATGTTAGGAATCGAAACGGTATTTGGAAGGCCATATAATTTACCTCAATTTAGGAAAGACTCTTGAATTTTGAAAGAGTTGAAATAGGATGAACGGATCATATAAACCCGAAGGCAAATATAATACAAGCCAAAACGAAAAATATAAACAAGTCTAAATTGAAAACAACGTTCAAACCTATGATTGCGTTGAATAAAACCGCAATTTTATACGTGTGCATGCAAAACAAATTTCTTGGTAGAGGGGTCTAAATACAGCACAAACAACATTTTCCAAAAGACCAAAAAAGTGAAAAATTTTATTTTAACAAAACTCATTTGACTAGCAGGTCGAACAACGGATGTTCTTAAACCCTGCTGACTGCCATTGGCGATTGCCAAATAAACGGATCACAAAGATGTAACAAAATGGATCTTACTATTAATTTAATACCAAACAGAAAACAATAAACTTGCGGAAAAGATGGTATACCGCAAACAAAAGGTGCAAAAATTAGTACACCATATCTGGATTTCGACAATTAATGTCTCTTCAGGGATGTAAGAATCGAAACGGTATTTGGAATGCCATATAATTTACCTCAATTTAGGATAGACTCTTGAAAACTTTGAAAGAGTCGAAATAGGATGAACAGATCATATAAACCCGAAGGCAAATATATATCTATAATACTAAAATAACGAGGTCCAATTTGTTAGCCGGCATGGGGTAAAAACGACGAATCAAAGAATTCAACTTTATATGTAACTAATATAGGATAATGGTGTTGATTAAAAATTACACCATTCCTGGCCCTTTTTTTCCACATAATTAATATTTCTAATAAATTACAAGTTCCGTGTCGAATCCGATACCGATACCAAAAGTATATGTCACCTGTTACCTACTCTGTACGTTCCGTCCCTGTCAGGCGCACCATCAAATTTGGGATTTGCTATATACACGGGTCATAATCACACACGAACTTCGTCATTATACAGGGATTAACACTACTAAATTCAATCATTGCCACATGAAGTTTCCGGTTGTAGTAAGAAAACCAAGACGGGTTCAAACAGAAAGATTTTGAAAGCAGAGAAAACTGTGCACCTTATAATCAGCACGACTTTATCAGATGACAATACGAATACTAAAAATCCAGGTTTAAAATAAGGCTTAGGTACTTTAATTCAGTCACGGATCCGCGATATCGCGGGTGTGTTCTAGTATATATACCTATAAACAAGTCTAAATTGAAAACAACCGTTACGTTCAAACCTATGAAATGCGTTGGATAAATACCGCAATTTTTATACGTGCGCATGCAAAACAAATTTCTTGGTAGAGGGATCTAAATACAGCACAAACAACATTTTCCAAAAGACCAAAAAAGTGAAAAAATATATTTTAAAAAACGCATTGACTAGCAGGTTAAACCCTGCTGACTGCCATTGGCGATTGCCAAATAAACGGATCACCAGATGTAACAAAATGGATCTTATAATAATTTATTACCAAACAGAAAACAATAAACTTGCGGAAAAGATGGTATACCTCAAACATGAGGTGCAAAAATTTGTACACCATATATATAATTCGTCTAAACAACAGCCCAACAATGTTAGATCTATAAATTTGCGGAAGCAAATTTTTTTTTCTTCCCTGGCCGGGATTCGAACTCATGCTACTGAGATATCGTGGCACCAAATCGCCTTGCACTATGACCGACGCGCTAGACCACTCGACCATCTAGGGTCTATAAAAATAAAGCTTTCGGTGGCCGGGTGTTACCTTTCCTCGTCAGTTTTTATCTAGCGTCGTAACACAGTACATGATATATAAGGCATGAAGATGGAATTGTTACAGATCAGCTGAATTATCTATTGTAAAGGATCCTACAAATTAATGTAAGATGCAGTCACAGAAATAAATATCTTATAAGTACGTCTGAATCAGCGACGACTCTGCAACAGATTTTATCATATACATATTGCAGGCGTTGTTGTCTCGATATCCAAATAGCATGAGTTCAAATCCCGGCGAGAGAAGAACAAAAATTTGCTTCCTCAAATTTGCAGATTTAACATTGTTGTGCTGATATTTAAAGTAGTTGTATAGAAATATGTATATATACAGGATATATGGGATAAAATTCAACCAGAAAGCAACGCAACAACACATTAAAAGCCAACCGTATGTGAAGGTCAGGAATTACAAGATTCGGTTATGGTGAAAGTTGTGCCGATAATTCATATTATTTCAGATAGACAAGTATATTTTAAATATATAGCAAATGTCCAGACAATATGCAAATCTTGTGATTAAATCACCATAAAATAACAAAATAAAAGTGCTTATAAGAAAATGAAAACAAATAGGCAAATAAGCTTTCACATGGTATCAAATTAATTAAAATCTGACCAGAAAACATTTTGAAACAATGTGGTTTTTATATGAAATACATAACGAATAATCACAAATGACGAATATTAAACTCCCAGCACTGTATGTTCTTGTGGGGTGTCAAACCAGATCGAATTCCGAGTACATGTTGCAATCATCCATTCAGTGATCACTAACAGCAAGGTTATTTGCGTGACAAAAAAAAAAAAAAAAACCATAAAAACCGCGTTAAAAAATCTCTCTGGAACTGCAAGTTTTGCCTGCAACTTATGTTCTAATTCGTACACTCAACCGAACATAGAACATTTATCAATATAATACGAAACTCTCACATGGGAGTGGCCTCTTGGAAAAGTCAAGTGCAAATTTTATTCAGATAATAAATACACGTAATTCATTTTATCTAAATGAAAATTGTCTGTATCTACATAACATATCAATATTTGCGATCCATCTTGAACAATCAACCTGTAAATAAATAATTTTTATAACTATTCATTTGAAAAAGCCTCAATATAGTACACTTGACTGCAATGACTCGAATGGCTTAAGGTTTATGACCCCTTCTATAGCCATGTGAATTACGAAATTTTCAAACTGCAATAGTATCAAAACAGCAAAAATAATTAATAATAGAAACGGTCCATTTTGTAAATATAACAAAGGGAAACTTCCTGCAAAGCATAATTATTGAAAGTTTTATTGCATTTAATAGAAAATGGGAATTTTGTGGCAAATAAAACCAAGATTTTTGTAGAAAATCCACAGACTTTAAAAAAGAGATTTTTGTTATAAAATTTTAAACATAGATTATTCACTTGTTTTTCTATGATGTGCTAGCGTTTATAGTTTGCAAATAGTCCTAAACAACCTTTAAATTCTAAAAATACTCGTGCTGAGTCACTGAAGTCGAGCGCACCCTAGAAGGTGTACTTGAATTGGTCCATATTTATATTTGTTTTAACCAATATCTAAATTCGTAAACTTGTTTGAAGGAAATCATTGCTAGCACTGCATGCAATAATCCTCTATCTGTCAAGCACCGAATTGCCAAATATGAGAGTACAAGGGGAAATGCTGTCGATTTTCTATAAAATTTCCATGTTTAGCATGGAATCAACACAAGGGTACATAATCCTTAAGGTTCATGTGGACCCTTCGTCTAAAATGGCTGCATTTTCACCTCAAAATTTACTCTGAGTACAGACAAATCTGTGCATCTGGAAAAGTTTTAAGGCATAGCATGCCCTAGATAAATAAAATTCAAATATATTTTATGTTTTAGAAAATTAAAAACTGAACCGGATTTTGCAGTGCACTTTTTTTCATTCCTCCAGGAGGTGCCAAAATAAACTAAGTTGGGAAAGAGGTTTGAGAACTTCCCCACAGGTAATAATTGAAGTGAACTGTATTGATTGACATGAACAATAGATTGACAATAGATACCTGACAATAATTGGTTATTTAAACTGTGTACCTGAGTGGACCATATCAAGTGAAACTCAACTGTTTGTTAATTTTATCATCTTCTGCAGGGACGAAAAAAAGTGCACTGCAAAATCCAGTTAAGTTCGAATTTTCTAAAACATACAATGCATAAGAAGTTTATTTATCTAGGGCATGCTATGCCTTAAAACTTTTCCAGATGCGCAGGTTTGTCTGTACTCAGAGTAAATTTTGAGGTGAAAATGCAGCCATTTTAGCCAAAGGGTCCACATGAACCTTAAACTACTACCAAACCACCCGTGCGTGAAATTCTACCCGTATATACTTGTATATATCCAATCAAACAGACCTATCTATAAATGCCATAAACACGTGTTGATATACGTACAACTTTGATAAATATGAATATGTTGGTTTTTTTTTTTATATTATATTAACGCGCTTCTAGATTAACAGGATGAAGATTTATATTAGCATGGGGATTTTCTCAATGGCCACTTAAAATGAAATGCGATTAATAATTCAAACGGAACTGAAGTTTAAATTGTAGTTAAATAGGTGGTATCCTGAAACCACAGGGAATAGGTTAGCAGATTAAAATTTTGTTTATCAATGTTTTTCAAATCTGTTTTTCGTATTTCCTGTCTATTTGTATTACATTATTAACGTTTTAAACGTTGGCATCAGTGTTTCTGTGTTATCTAGCAATGTGCAGTTTACTATCCATATCCGTATAGGATTTTTCAGTATACGGACATGGATAGTAAACTGGACATTGCTAGAAAACACAGAAATATTGTTACCAACGTTAATAATGTAATACAAATAGACAGGAAATACGAAAAACAGATTTGAAAAACATTGATAAACAAAATTTTAATCTGCTAACCTAGTCCATGTTGTGGTAAAGATGGAAACTATAACATGCGTAGACGGGGGTGGGGACGGGCGTGGCCGCGGGGATGAGCTTATGTCTTACATCAGGTATATTGGTTGTTGTTAAGAATTGAATGCTTCTTTTTGCAATTGTACTGGGGTATAAAAGCGTTGCCCGAAGCTCAATTTGTATGAAGCGCACTTCAAAGGGTTTTATACTAAAAATGTTCACAGGATCAACGCTAAACCTATATAGTAACATTTTTAATGCTGCAATTATAAAATTATGATAGTTACCTATGCATTGATTTGAAGTTGTCATGAGACGCACGTCCTATTTAGAACGGAGAATTTATTTGATTTTGGAATGACTCGAGATTGCTTTCACATAATCAAAAGTACGGATTCTTCTAAAGCATACATACAATGTAATTATTTTTTGCTAATCCTCAAATTGAAGATATTTCACATAAATTCAAATCATAAACCACAAAAAATAAATTCAATTTGTAGGTTCTACAAAGCTACCGGATGAAGCATTAAGGACGTAAAATTTGGACTGACTGCCACTGTTTGACAAATGAGAGGGAAATTTTATATAAAAGCAAAAAAAAAAAAAATGTATTGCATGCTATCTGCCAGAAAGATAAAGCATGCACCGTATCCTAACCACGTATAGTGATTATCGAGGACTTCCCAAAGGATGCTTTTTTGTTGTGGTGATATATGAATACCCTGCCACGTCCGGCCTGCGTTTTTGTTGTATGTCTTTTTGCTTTGTATCGATCTGATAAGTTAATCCATTTTTATCTGATTTGTACAGTTTGTTCGTATGTTGTACTTTTACACCACTGTTCAAGGTTAGGGGAGGGTTGGTGTATTCAAACTAATTTAAACAAACACCACTTTTGTGCATCCGAAATAAACAATGGAACATACACCCATTCTATACATTCCACAAAAGCAAATGAACACACACGCCTATTACATACCCAACACAAGCAAATAAACACATCCAATTTTATTCATCCCACATAAGCAAAAGAACACATCACTTGTATACATGCAAAACAAGCAAAAAAAAAACAAAAACAAAAACAAAAACAAAAACAACAAAAAAACACACAACCTTTCATATATCACTAACAAGCAAAGGAATACTCACCACTTCTATACATCCCACACAAGCAATTGAACACGCACTCCTTTTTATAAATCCCTAACAAGCAAATAAATACACATTTTATACATCCCACACAAGCAAACGACGCCCTATTCATCCCACACAAGCAAACGAACACGCACCACTTTTAAACATCCCATACACCGTCATTTGTCTCAAAATAAAATTTACCCTTATACTTTTATATTAATGTACATAGGTATTTTTTTCAGAGACAAGTGTCTGTCATCAAGCAAAAGAATATACACACTTGTATGAATCCCTCAACAGCAAACGAACACATACCCTATCTATACATCCCAAACAATGACACGAACACGTATCCCACACAAACAAAACACAGACCCTTTTTATACATCCCATACAAGCAAACGAACGCATACTCCTTTTTTACATCCCGTACAAGCAAACGAACACATACCCCTATTATATATTCCACACAATGAAACGAATACACATTCCTCTTACACATCACACACAAGCAAACGAACACATATCTCTTTTATGCATACCATCCAAGCAAACAAATACACACACTTCTATGCATCCCACATGAGCAAATGAACGCACCTCCTTTTATACATCCCGCATTAAAAAAGAACGAATACCCTTATTCATACTACACAAACAAACAAAGACACACCCTTTTATTCATCCCACACAAGCAAAGAACAGACATCCTTTTAATACATACCACACAAGCAAACAAATGCACACACTTTTATACATCGCACCCAAGCAAACGAGCGCACCCTTTTAAAGACCCAACGCTAGCCAGTGAACACAACCTTTATAGATCCCACAAACAAACGAACACACACTTCTCTTATAAATCCCACATAAGCAAACGAACACTTACCACTTTTATAGATCCCACACACAATCAAACGAATTCACTTCTTAATTAAGGATGTTCGCTCCTCTGTTTCAAAATAATTAGTCTCGATTACCCAGACGCATATTTAAATATAGCGTCTGGGGTGATTAACCGGACTGGTCAGATATTTATAGGGGCGTAACAAATAACTAAATAAACAGAGCTTTACTACTAGGTTGAAGAGCTGGAACAATATGGTAGGAGAACTTCTCTCAGATTTCACAATGTACTAATGCAGTATAGTGATCTACAAAAACTGACCAAAAGGTGCTTGACATTGTAAATAATAAACTAAACTTGCAGGTAGTCTCACCTTACAGCAGATGATATTAACCGTTCCCACATAATTGGTCCAATAAGAGGAGGAAAGGGCAAATTATATGCCGATTTAGAAACTGGAAAATCAAAATATTGTGTACAGTTCTAAAAACGCCTCAAAAACAATTTTGAAAGAATATTTATTATTGAAGACCTTACCAAGACCAGACAGAATTTAGTAAAGCGTCTCAATGCACGAAAAAGGCAAAGGAAATCCATTCTTTCTGGACCTTTGACGGACGTACTTATGCCAAGAAAACTCAAGATTCTGCAAAAATCATGGTGAAAAGTATCGAAGAAATAAATAACCTCTAAGTTTACCAGATTTTCTACTAACACCATGCTTGTATACCAAATGTTTTATTAAGCCAGTTTTCTATTAATATAAAACAATGATATTCATCACTTACACAGCACCAAAAATTTAGCTTTAAAAGTTCTTAACAAAGATCCCTATTTTCATTGTTTTTTTTTTTTTTTCTCAAGTGAAAGTATGAAGCCAACAACATGCATGATTAATAAATGATAACAAAACAGTTTTAAAAAATCCTGTATATACTGCACTATGGAATTTTGTCTAATATGAAGTTGAGTAATGTAATCCTATATCGTTCTAATAAACACAATCATACACAAAAGATAACATGATATCTTTTTATTTTACTATTCTTTATATATTTTATCAAATTATTTCTGAATTGTGGTATACATGGTATATGAACATATGTATGTGTATGTAATTATATATGTGCCCACTGAAACACATTCTTTCCTGAATAACATATACTAAAAGGAAGAAAAATAGAACATACCTCTCTGTAAATGTATGGTCCTTATAGAGCAAAAACACTTTGGTACTATGCAATTTACACTGGTGTTATTGTGACACAAATTATACAAGTAGGTCATAAACCGACCAACCGATAAAGGTGTCAATTCATTGTAATTTCGGTGTACTCTATTACGCTAAAAAAGTTTAATCCGTGCTCATTCACTTCTTTTATTTTATTTATTTATTATTATTATTTTTTATTTATTTATTTATTTTTATTTCATTTTATTTTTTTTTCAAAAGGAAAAATCGAGAGCTCAAGATGCATTTATATATTGGTCATAGCCAAAATTTCAAAAGAGAAAGAAATTGAATTTAAAGGAAAAAAAAGAAATTCTAAAAGGAGTGATTATTGCTCTCGTATCATATTTGATATTTAAACGAAATATAAGCTATAATGGTGTAATGTAGATTTAAACGCACACAAGCACACAGTCCGTATCAAAATGTTCCTAATTGTAATATTGTCCCTTTTTTCTTTGCTTCAAATTTTCAATATGAACATTGCATACAGTCTTCACAACCTATTGTAAATAGTGTAAAATGTTTTCTCACGGTTATTTGTATATGTTCTGTATTGACAATCCTATGTATTTTCTATTTGTTTGTTTTGTATCTCATGTTGCTGACACTGCAGACTTGTCGTTTGTACCATTTTATGAAACCTATCGACTATTACTTATTACAAGTTTTGTCTTTGACAATGGGTAATGATATATGTGCATATAGGTCATCGATAGGTCATTTCTATATACGAGCTTACTCATCAATTGTTAAAAAGTGTACAAAATATTTTCAATTTCATATCCTGGATTTAAAAAATATATTTTTCTTTTTATCAAAAATATGTTATATGATTGCCAAAGTAATGAATGCATCTTTTACTTCTAATATTTTTTATACATTTATCTTAATGTTGCTGCTAGTCCTTGACAACGACGTCCATCCCAATCCTGGTCCTCACGAATTTGAACTATCTATTTTTCACCTGAACGCTAGAAGTGTTCGAAATAAGATATCTTACATTGAAGATATAGCATCTGAATCATCTATAATTTGTATAACTGAAAGCCACATAGACAATAATGTTTAAATTCTGATATAGTTATCGACGGCTTTTCAAGTGACACATTTAGGAAGGAAAACGAAGACAAGATCCAGAATTTGGATCAGGCGAACTAATATGGTTTGAAGTCTTAATTCCAAATTTTAAACTACTAATTTGTGCTGTATATATACCACCCGGAAACGGAACCGACTTCTGGAATAACTTTGATTATTCAATAGAACAAGCCTTAAATGTTACTAGCAACGTCGTGATTACTGGCGATCTTAACGTGGATTTACTTACTGAATGCAACCACAGACTTAATGAGATTATTCAGTTGTATAATATGACTAATGTTATAAAAGAGCCAACCAGATTTGGGGCACTTCTAGACCCAATTTTGATCTCTAATGTTAATATATCTATAGATGCAGAAGTAATCCAGGTAGATAGAGCTATCAGTGATCATGATGCAACACTAGTACACCTTAAAATACCGTTCCTTAACAAAAAGTCCTATACTAGAAATGTATGGTTATATAAACATGCAGATTTCATTTCATTAAACGAAGAAATTGATAATTACGACTGGGAAGTATTACTGAATTCAACTACAGATGTAGATGATATGTCTGAAAGATTTACACACAAATATCTTGAGATGATACGGAAACATATACCGTCCAAGGCAATTCTTGTCCGACCTAACGATAAACCTTGGTTTAATTCGGAAATCAGAAGGGAAATCAGAATTCGGAATCGTCTTCATTCTGTGCATAGGAAAACCAAAACCAACCATGCTCTTATTAAGTACAAATTTCAGCGAAACAAAGTTAATAATATGATAAAATATGCCCGCGAGCAGTTTTTCTTAAGTGCCAATGAACTTGTCGACTCTATATCGAAAACCGATTCAAAGGCTTATTGGTCTCTTATTAAAAAACTTTTAAAGAGAACAAATAGTAGTTATAATATTCCACCACTATTTGATAGTAATTTAAACGAAACGGTATACAATGATAAAGACAAAGCAAATCTTTTAAACGAATACTTTTGCTCAATTTCATCTGTTGACGATACTAACCATGATGCACCAATTATAATACCCAGAACCAATTTCTCTTTGTCTGATCTGGTAATAACTGAGCAAGATATTAAAGATATACTAAAAACATTGAAAATAGGCAAAGCATGTGGTAATGATTTAATTAGCCATCAAATGCTGAAAGGCACCGCGGAATCTGTTTATAAACCTCTACTGATTCTATTCAATAATTCACTTCAAGCTGGTAAGTTCCAAACACAATGGAAACTTGCTAGAGTTATGGCTTCTTTTAAAAGAGGATAAATCAAATCCTTCAAATTATAGACCAATATCTTTATTGAGTTCTGTAGGAAAGGTAATGGAAAGAGTAGTGTATAAACATATTTATAATTATATATTAGAGCACTCATTATTATATGCATACCAGTCAGGGTTTCTTAAAGGCCATTCGACTATTTACCAACTCTTGAAATCTATCATAGAGTTTGTCAAAACCTAGACAAAAGTTATCTACCATTGTAGTATTTTTGATATTTCAAAAGCCTTTGATAAGAGTCTGGCATGTAGGCCTTATTCAAAAACTACTTTCGTATAGAATATCTGGTAAACTATTAGACTGGGTTAAGGACTATATCAGCAACAGACAGCAAGTTGTTTTATAAACAATGAAACTTCAAATCAGGGCGAAATCAAGGCAGGAGTTCCGCAGGGATCTGTATTGGGTCCTCTACTATTTCTTTTATATATTAATGACATTACAGATAATCTGCATAACCTAGCCCGTTTATTTGCAGACGACACTCTCTCTCATATTCTGGTAGCAACTTTCAAACAATTGAAAGTGATATTAATAAAGACCTTTTAGTTTAAATGAATGGGCCAAAAATGGTTGGTAGATTTTAATCCAAAGAAAACCAAAGCATTGGTGATTGCAATTGTTAAACCACTGAATATTTTATTTAATGGTGAAAACGTTGAAACTGTTAAATGTCACAAGCATTTAGGTGTCACACTTTCATCAGCTGGAAACTGGACCAGCCATATAGATAATATTACAAAGTCTGCATTAAAACAAGTAAATGTACTAAGGAAACTAAAATTTACACTTTCCAAAAAGCTTATCCAATATCTATGTCACTTTTATAAGACCACTATTGGAATATGGATGCGAAGTATGGGATGGGTGTTTTGAATATGAATCTAATAAACTAGAAAAAATACAATTGGAAGCTGCAAGGATAGTAACAGGGCTTACAAAATTTTCAAGTTTAGAATCCTTATATTTTGAAACGGGCTGGGAAACTTTAGCAGAAAGGCGTAGACAACGAAAATTAACAATCTTCTATCAAGTGCATAATAAATTTTGTCCCCAATATTAAATCGACTGTCTACCTCCAGTTACATCTGATGTCAGTAGATTCAACCTAAGCATTACTGATAATTATATACCCCTAGATGTAGAATACAAACAACTGAAAAGTCTTTCTGGTAATCTACTGTCAGAATATTGAATAATTTAAATCCAACAATAAGAAACGCACCAACTATCCCACAATTCAAACGAAAATAAAGGGTGAACTATTTAGACCTCCAACATATTATGGTGAAGGGCCTAGAAAACTTAATATACTGCATACAAGACTAAGACACCAGTGCAGTTCATTAAATGCAGACTTAAATAAGATAAATGTAGTGAATGATTCTAAATGCTCATGCGGTTCTCCTGTTGAAGATGCCATCCATTACTTTCTAGAATGTCAATTATATTATAACCAAAGAATATCTCTGATTAATGATCTTACAAATATGAACATACACATTGATATTGAAACGGTATTGTTTGGAAAAGATGCATATAATTACGAAACTAACTCTAAAATTTTGATAAAGTTCGTTATTTCATTAAACAGTCAAAACGATTTTAACGTTCTAAGTCAGCAGCTTTCTTTTTCTTTCTGTCCTATTTGCTTTTTGTTGCCATGCCAATGTGTGACTCCTTCCTTTATTTTCTATAACTGTCGCTATATAATGTATGTGTTTGCTGTCATCATATATGTGTATTGTATATGTAAGGAGAGGACTTAATATAAGTTGTTATAACTTGTGTCCAATCCTATTGCTTGATAAATGCAATAAACTATTATTAAATTAAAACTAAATATAGAACAAATCTATAAATAGTATTTCCGTTATCCTCAATATATATAAGTTATAAAAAAAAAAAAAAAAAAAAAAAAACAACAGTAAACAGTGTACATGTATACTAGTATGTGATTATTAAAACTGACTGATGGTCCGAGGACACAGTTATCGTCCTTAGATTTTCGTTGTCTACAAATATAGTCCCTACTGTGGACAGTGTATAACTTGCAAATTTTGTTCATACACTTTCCAAATTTATTTCTTTATATTTTATGCATGAAATATTAAGTAAAGGGATGAAATTACATGTTAAAAAATTGGGGTGCTGAATCTTTATGTTAAGTAGTGATTTGGTCCAGTTCAAAAGGTCAAAACTAGTATGTCTGAAGCTGTCAAACTGAATTTTAGACCCCTTAACATAGAATTGTCAATATTTTGAGTTAGAGCTGGTAGACTGTTCTATAATTTTGATATTATTTGTCCCAATAGTAGTACACTACACTGTAAAAATCTTTTGAGATAGAGCAGGTGCGATTTTTTAATTTGAATTTATTGTCTAAAAGAAATGCACTACGAAATAACTGTGTTCTCGGGCCTGATGGGCAATTTTAATACAGACGTGATGTCAAATAAATAAAACTGCTTCATAAACCATTTCACACGTATTCCTGTCCTCAGAGTTGTTGTCTCGGTGATTTATAAACATTTAATAAAGATCTATAGTCAAAATTAAGCTTTAATTGGTCGAACTTAATATTCAGATTTCGGACATTTTTTTTCATTGAAAAAAGTACTTTATATATATAAGTTTTAATCTTTTTGTCCTGATTTTTATCTAAGACTTTATCATTAATTACTTTTCTAGCTTAAATTAAAAAAAAAAAACGACCAAAACTGTAATTAACGGTGATCCTCTTTTCCTGAATTTTGTACATGTACATTTTTTAAAAGAAAACATGAATTGGTAAAGAAAGGTCGAATTAGCATTCAGACAGCGACTAGGTTCCACTCTGGCGGCTTTGTTTATAAAGTGTTATTGAAAATTTGTGTTATTTTAATGAAGCGTTGACCACACACTTGTCCCTTTTTCTACTATCAAACATGAACCTCTTCTATAAATGGATATGATGTTTGATGGAACAAGATTCTAGGCAAGTATCTGTCAGCTTGCTCTGATAGCTAGCCTAATGCAGTTCTTCGTTACGGAAAATATGAAACAAAAAACGGTAAATATGATACAAAAACGGATGCAACAAGGTATATTTCGACCCCTAATATTACAATTTTCGGAGAGGGGGGAGTCTCCCCTGGTTCCCCCATTACCTGGTTGCCTCAGTCGGCGGCACCCAAACACCTGCATTCGTTTGATTCTGAGGCCTAGTTACGGCCCTGTGTAAATTTTATAGCAATCGTCATAGGCGGATCCAGCCAAATTTGATTATATAGGAAACACAGTAGCATGACTGTATAGTGTCCCCCCTTTATAACAAGTTCTGGATCTGCCACTGTTCGTGTATAGAGGATACCGCGCTCTCTGGCCTGTATCCCGAACGGGCTATAATTTAAGACCTCCTTTTATATGTATTGTTAATTTTTTCGTCCTGAACATTACCATTATTTACCACAAGACGATAACCAATCAACCCCAAATCAATCTATTCTTATATTATAGCAAACCACGTTATTCTCTTCATCGTCAAACTATAAAATATCATTTATTCTCTATTTTTCATATTATTGCACACCACTATTCTCTATTATTTATATTGTATCACATCGTCCTGAACATGCATGAAATATTTGCCACTTGACGTTAAGCAATCAACAATTAGTATATTGTATCACCGTTAGTCTGTATTCTTTATTTTTTATCCATTTTCTTAGTTTTGTCTCAATATTCTTATTTCTGTAAATTCTTGTTATAATTTATTCTTTCCTTTTATATATTCTTTCAGATATCTGATGCACTTACCTTACAGGAAAAGCACACATCAAGTTACGTTTATGTAAAGAAAACAACTCATACAAATACTAAGATTACAATGTAGAAAAACTTCCTTAACAACTTATCACTGGCAGATCAGTGAGATCACAGAATGAGCCAACTCAATTTTTATTTACAAAATTAACTGATCTTAAAATTGCAAACGACAGAATAGTCTGAATGTTTCTTAGCTGTTACACCAATAATCTATATCGCCTAATCCTTTTGGGAAGAAAACGTTTAGGAACCAACCTTCACACAATACCACTTTGCCAATGTTACCCCGTGTCTATGGAGGAAATACAGAACTTAACCAGTCATTCATGAAACCCAATACTCTTTGAATGCATGTTTGAATCATGCACATGGAAAAGATGGAATGGGATTTATGCCATACTGCATGGTAACTTGTAAAAAAAAATAATAACTGAAAAGTGTATTCTACTTCTCCAACTATTAAAATATCCATCATGTATTAGCATGCAATAAAGGACAGCTTTACAAGAACAATAACTTCTCCTGTACATGTGAACCTTTATATAAAATAAGAAGATTGGTACGATTGCTAATGAGGCAACAACACAGCAGAGTTCAAATGACATGGATATACGCAAATATAATCACTACTCGGTCTTCAATATTAAGAAAACTCCATACCACATAGTTAACTATAAAAGGGCCCGACTGTTTAATTGTTTATGTGATTTTTAATTTGTTAATACAAATCTTAATTCTCTGACATATCTGAAAACAATGTGTTTCTTGATTTTTGTTTTATTTTCTTAATATACGTCTGTGTACCTTTTTTCGCTTTGTGGTTGCTGTCAAAATAATGTTTACCCAACATTTTTGGTACTGTGATTTATTTATACTGATTGATGCTTCAGTAATTAAAAAAAAAATCTTCGAATCTTTTTCTTATAAAATTGAAGCTGTTTATGATACAATGAAAATTCGAATATTATAGAATTTTTTTTAATTCTTCACATTTTACACATAACATCTGTGTCCAGAAATCATCATTGGTTTGTCTACAAAAGAGAGTAAATATTAAAATCATAATTTTTGGTCACCAGCATAGCATATATGAAAAACAAATTGTTTGAAAAAAAAAACATCCTAGAAATATATTTTTAAAAATGTCTTGGTGCAAGCTGAATCCCGCTTCGGGATGCGAGATTATCTCGCTGCGTTGAAGACACGACCTATTGGTGGCATTGGGGTGTTTCCTACTCTTTGGTCGGGTTGGTGTCTCTTTGACACATTCCTGCTTGTATTCTCTTTCCAAACCATGCATGATTTTTCTCATTGTTGAAGGCCATACATTTGTTTATAATTGCTCACATCCACTTCATTTGAACTTGGGGTGGATAATTGTCTCAATGGTATTCATACCGCATCTTCTTATTTGTATAATGTTGACCTGTTGGTACTTTTATCTTCACTTTTGTTTTAGTCTACATGATGACCTCTTAATCATGTTGATGTCTATTTTGGTAATGTATGTCATTTGGGTTCACCGGTTGCTGCCTCATTGACACCTCCTTTCATTGATGCTGAATCTATTGTTTTACTGTCTATTGTTTTGCATAAAATCGAATTTTCAGTGTTTTCTCATGCCATGGTTTTGTTACAAGGTTTGGATAGCAACTTGGTATATTCCATGACAACATTTTTATTCATTTATGAACTTTTTGTGTGTGAAAAATGCCTGTAAAAGTGCAATAAAAGTGCAAAAATGTATTTTTCTATTTTAAGTTGATCGGTCCAGACTTTGTTTTCTAACAGTATGTTTAAATTACTTTTCATAACAACGTGTCCCACTTCTTATCTGTATGTATAAGCTAAATGCATTTGTTTAAAAAAATCGAGCATAAATCGTTTTGACCGTTTGGTGTATGTACAGAATGGCATCTTCTAGATATACTTTGTTTGTTTATCTTCTACTTACGGTTTTGGATTGCGTTCCTCCTTTGAATATGTACATCATTGTGTATCTCTCCTCCCCTTTTTACACATATCAAGATGCAAACTCCCTTATACAGATAGATACAACAAACTAATCTTGGATGGTCATATTTCGGCGTCATAGCACTTTTCAATCAAGTATTTATAAAGTTAAAGATACTACATATCAACATATCAACCCTAAAATGTATTTATAGAGTAAACGACTGTTCGAGTGCTCCCAGTCAATACAAAAATTGCCATTTATTGTATAATTATTGACTCGCATGCGTAGCACGGACATGCATGAAAGAATATAACTACTCGGTGTATCAGGTTGCATTAAAATATATGTAACAGTTTGTGTTGTTATATCATCTTACCTAGGTTGGATGTGCAGTTATTTTCCTTTGGCTTTGCGGTCATGGAAGCCATGCTGTCTGGTGTTTTCCATGACTTGTATGTCGTCACAAAAAATATAAATAGCTTTAAACAACAATCGGTACACTCGGGCTTTTCAATAATATTATCGTAATGTCATTTCTTCCGAAGTCAATAACCAACTTCTTGGTTATTCGTCTTGGACATTATCTTTAAAAACAAGCTAAAAAGCCGATACTATTCCGAATGTTATAAATTACCATTTTTATATCACTTGTCATCCAGACGCTATACTTTGAAAAATAAAGCGGCTGGATGATCGAGACTAAAATAATAAGCTTTTTAAAAGACTTATAAATTGATAGTTTATGAGTTAAGGAACTTAAAAAGCAGAAAAAAATAATGGTTTGTGTGCTTATTTTCCGGAAATAAGCCATTGAAAATTTTAGCGGAAATCTCTAATTTTTCATACAAAATAGTCATTTAACATTGGCACCTTATTTCTTTACAACAAATATGAAAAAATAAGAAGGATTTGAAATTTGTATAAGATTTCAAATATGGCTTTTTATACAATACGTAATAAAATTATAAAACGAAAAGTAAGGGTTAGCAGGCAAAATTTTTAAGTAGCACTACGTAATTAAAACCAGAAGATTCCGAATAGCTGACAAAAACTCAAAAACAATTGGAGCGAACATCATTAAAACTTTACAGTAATTATCTATGTTTTCTTTATATCCGTGTTGATAATAAATATTGAAATTACAAGTCGCAACAGTAAGACAATAGATATAGGAAGATGTGGTGTGAGTGCCAATGAGACAACTCTCCATCCAAATAACAATTTATAAAAGTAAACCATTATAGATCAATGTACGGCCTTCAACACGGAGCCTTGGCTCACACCGAACAACAAGCTATAAAGGGCCCCAAAAGTACTAGTGTAAAACCATTCAAACGGTAAAACCAACGGTCTAGTATATATAAAAACGAGAAACGAGAAACACGTATAAATTACATAAACAAACGACAACTACTGTACATCAGATTCCTGACTTTGGACAGGTGCAAACATTTGCAGCGGGATTAAACGTTTTAATGGTACCAAACCTTCTCCCTTTTTCTGAAACAATAGTATAACATCACAACATAGAAAACACACGATAAAACATCAATTGGAAGGCTTAACTCAATCAAAACGTAAATTAACACACTATGAAGCATACTATTCCGGAATTGCATTTTAGTTGAACATACAAAGTAATTAATATTTAGATTTTTGGTTATCAGGAAAATGTATGATAGAAGTCAAAATTTCATATTACCAATATTTGACTCCGGAGTTTTTATGTTTTTTCGATAGGCTACCGTAGTAGGACAACTTGGTACTCGGTTAGGTAAGAGCAACTCAAGCTTTCAATCTGTAAAGTTTTGGAGAAAAATAACTGTTTAATGCTTTCTATACACAACAAAATCATCGAAAAACAGATAACTGTTCCCCAAATTGCATCGATTAAATATTAAATATTTCATTTTTCTTCTTTTGGTTGCTCTTGCTTGAATGAGTACCAGCATGTCCTATCACAGTTCAGTTAACCTGAAAGATTATATAATACGGAGTCAAAAGTCGTTAATATGAAAACAGTCTATTAGCCACTTTAGCTACCCCTTTCCAATTTTCCATGGCCTCTCCCTTATATAATTTTATATATTTTGTTTTATAGAAATGATTGTATAAGATGATTAGACTATCAACAGTACCATTAAATTGATTCTATAATTTTGGTTGTTTTCTGTCAAAATGTTTCTGGTTAAACGATTCGTTAAGAACCGACACACAATCTTCTGTGGAAGGTATATTTGTGTGTTTGTTTCTTTGACAAATTGTGTAAATCTATATTTCTTGGAAACAAAATTTTCAGATTAGAAGTTCTTAATTTATATATTGCTCTTATTAATAATCAGTTAAAAAATAAAAACATCAGCGATTTTTGTTCCTGTATGTTATTGGAAAATAATATACCTTTCATTTTAGCTGACAAAAATTTCATAATTGAAAAAAAAGCCATTACCCATATCTCATGCCTCAAGAAATGTGTGATTGCTGCCGTATATAAAATAAAACACGCAGTTAAATATATTTGTATGATCAAATTATAACATATATAATATATAAGATACGGATCTAGTGGTATGGTTGCCAATGAAACAACGATCACACAGTGTCTAAATGAAGCACTTTTAAAAAATATTTGGCCTTCAACAATGTGCAAAACCCATACTGTATAGTCAGTTATTATAAGCACCGACATGACAAAATGTCAAACGAAAAAATAAACGGCATAATTTAAGCAAAACAATAAACGAAAAACAAATATGAAAGACAGCCTCAAACGACAAGCACTGAATTGAAGGATATGACAGATAGCAAATAACGACAACCACTAAATTACAGGATATGTCAGACAGCAAACAACAACAACCACTGAATTACAGGATATGACACATAGCAAATAACGACAACCACTGAATTACAGGATATAGCAAATAACGACAACCACTGAATTACAGGATATGACACATAGCAAATAACGATAACCACTGAATTACAGGATATGACAGATAGCAAATAACGACAACCACTAAATTACAGGATATGTCAGACAGCAAACAACAACAACCACTGAATTACAGGATATGACAGACAGTAACCAACGACAACCACTGAATTACAGGATATGACAGATAGTAACCAACGACAACCACTGAATTACAGAATATGACAGACAGCAACCAAAGACAACCACTGAATTACAGGATATGACAGACAGTAACCAACGACAACCACTGAATTACAGGATATGACAGACAGTAACCAAAGACAACCACTGAATTACAGGATATGACAGATAGCAAACAACGACAACCACTGAATTACAGGATATGACAGACAGCAAACAACGACAACCACTGAATTACAGGATATGACAGACAGCAAACAACGACAACCACTGAATTACAGGATATGACAGACAGCAAACAACGACAACCACTGAATTACAGGATATGACAGATAGTAACCAACGACAACTACTGAATTACAGGATATGACAGACAGTAACCAACGACAACCACTGAATTACAGGATATGACAGACAGCAACCAAAGACAACCACTGAATTACAGGATATGACAGACAGTAACCAACGACAACTACTGAATTACAGGATATGACAGACAGTAACCAACGACAACCACTGAATTACAGGATATGACAGACAGCAAACAACGACAACCACTGAATTACAGGATATGACAGACAGTAACCAACGACAACCACTGAATTACAGGATATGACAGACAGCAAACAACGACAACCACTGAATTACAGGATATGACAGACAGTAACCAACGACACCTACTGAATTACAGGATATATGACTTGGGACAGGCATATAGGAATGAGGCAGGGGTAAATATGTTTGTGAGCACTCAAACCTCCCCTGTAACCTGGAATTCAAACGGATCTTACCGTGTTTTGCCGTAAACTGTGATTAATGATACGATAAGTTTATTTTTACGCACTGTATTTATGTTTGCTTCCCTTGCTAATGTACGTCAACCGCTTATCTTATCAAAGAAGAAATCTTACAAAATATTCTTGATTTCACTTAAATGACTTGTTGTTATCAAAATAACTAACATATGTTGTAATTTGATGAATTATTAAATGCGTATGCATAAATCTGTTTTCTATTGATAATCGTCTCTTTCTAGACAAGAATGTGAAATCGACACAAGTAACTTTGTTACTCCGAATGTTAAGTAGTATAACTTTACTGTGAGATATTTTCAACAAGGATTTATATGAAGATATCATCATTTCAAAAATATTGACTTTAACATGCCTTTGACAATATTATTCCTTTTTCTTTTTATTTCGTTGCCGGTTAGCCCTTTCTCTCTTGTGACAAGGCCATCAAACCGAACGCTTGGAAATTACATAACGGATGCTCATTATAATGTCTTATTGGATCTCTTTAATTTTGAAAGAAAGGCACGCTTAAATCTAGAGAAATACGTTATTCAGTTAAATGAGAGGCTTTCGGAAATGGAAAAGGATTCCGAACATACACAGTTGAAACTTAACAACATTAGGAGCTCTCAAGTTAAACAAGGAAAGAGGAAGTCACTTTACTCAAAAATCAAACGGATGCCATCAGGGAAACGTGTGGACGACTGTTTATTGACTATACAAATCTCAAAATAGATTTCAATATAATCAAACAACAGACACAGAAACTTCAGAATGAAGTTGTTGATTTGAAATACTTAAAATCTGTTGCACAACTGCAAACTGTTGACACACTAAATAATGTGACAAAACGATTGGAGAAGGAAAATCAAAACACCAATGATAATGTTGAACAACTTGTATCCGACGCAAATACTGCTCACAAAAAGGATTTCACTGCTTTGGTAAATAATGCTGCTCAAATGAGAAAGGAAACGGCGGATATTGAAACTAGACTGTGTAAACGATTCAGTGAGCTACAGAATTCAACTATCTCGTCATTGTGTATTCAAAATGCAAATGTGAATCTCATGATGCAAAATTTTAGTACAATGTTAAAAGGACTAGAAGACAAAATTGAAAGTAGATCAGACATGAATCTTGAAAGCCAAAACAAAACAGGTATGTCCCATTATCATTATGTAGTATTTTGGTTGGCAATTTGACTCCAAGGATGACTTAGCCATACCATATATGGTTATCCCTGTGTTTCTTCCGTCTGGTTGTATGATATAATTATTGGTGTCAAATCACTAGCGGCATGTTTTCGGGGTATTAGATATATAAAAATCAGTATAGTTGTCTGATCTGTAATTTAAGTGATTGTGTCCTATTCTCGATTGCCACATTTTGTCTGACCAATTTATGCATATTTTTAGTATGTATGGATTTGCATGGTGGGTGATGCAAGCATAGAAGCCAGGAGACGCTTTCATTGTCCTATTGACGGAGGTCATGCGATTTCTTTAGTTTGTGTTTGTTATCTTGATTTTTTGTCTTAATCAGTTAATAAAATTGAACATCGTTAGCTATGGTTGCCTTAATTTACAACAAACCGTACTGTAATAGGTTAAACTGAGCTGTGAAATTAGGAAAAGTCTATTTTTAAATGATGAAATATTTTACCTGATTGTTTGTTTTTTTTTTGTTTTTGTGTTTTTGTTTGTTTTTTTTTTTATCAAATCGACAAGTATCGGCATATATCAAAGAAACACACAAACCAGTTTAGGTAAAACAATATTTATTGAATTGTTTATAACTACGAATACAGTCCTACAACTAAGCCAAAGAAATCACATCAAAATGATGTTGGATTGAAAATCAGCTTATCAGATACACCACTTAGAAAACACAAAATTTTCAAATAAATGTGTCACTTCAATCATAAATTTATTTGTTCAGGAATACCACATGTTTTGTTTTGTTACCATTATAATAGGTGGCAATTGTTGCATGAAGGAATAAATAGTAAATACATAACAATGATCAATATTTATAAATATGAATATTTAGTTAATTACAAACATAAACATGTAATACAAATTAAAAATGAAAGGAAGACAAATCAATTTTTTTTTCAATGTGTACATCCTTTTTAACCGGATTTACGAAGGAAATATCGGTTATTAACTTGGGGATGTACGGCGGGCGGGCGGAAGGACGGGCGGGCGGAAGGACGGGCGGCTGCCAAACAGTGTCTCCACAATAACATGAATACGCTTTGACAATTTTTTTTCAAATTTGAATATGTTGTTTCCTGGGACTTAATGAAGGTTGAGTTCAATTTTCAAGATTTTAGTATTTCTCCTTTTTCAGTTATCGCCATTTTTAATATCCAAAATTGGTATTTTTTAAATATTTTTCTCTCTTGTTTTCTTATTATGACTAAGGTACAGCATATGGTAAAGTCTTATCTCCCAATTATAATTGGGTGACAGATTTATTTGAAAATGTTCGATTTCCTGATAAGATCTATAGACGGGTTTATCTGTAATTGACCTAGAAAACATGGGCGCATCCATTAACCTCTCACGTGACCGATCCGCCATTACAACCGTGAAAATAACGCACGTGTATTGATCAAAACATTATCGATTTTCTGTTGACATTTGTATTTCTTTTATTTTCTGATTTATTTTACTATGGATGCTGCCGAAAGTTACAAAAAACATAGAAGCATTTCTTGTGCAGTTAATAGTTGTACAAATAATCGTAAAAAACTTCAGGTGTGGAAAAATCAATATGCGAATTACACAACGAGTTGCACAATGACTGCCCTCATTTGATTCCATATACGTCTTATGTGATGCCTTCAGACGAGCCAACAAACCTGAGTGGATCAAAGCCGTATAAACATAAAAAACTGTGCATAAACAGGTTTTGTATGGTCCGGACATTTTTTTTGGATGATGCGCCACTGCACACAATCCGTTTTTTTTTTAAATAAAACTTGTTATGAAAGTAAAATAACACTGGCCGACGAATGTTTACACGTTGTAAAACGACTGTTAAAAACTTAAATTAATCTATAAAAATTAATCCGATGACTACAGTGTATCTGTCTCTTTTTGTATAGAAGATCCACCGCGACATTTGTAGTGGAAGCGGTAAAATGTCTGAATTAACCATAAATGAAGCTAATAACCAACCCCGAGGCTACATGCAGTTATAATTGCAAGCAAATCAACCCAGTGTGAAGAGACGAACTTTTTTCATTCATGACGACTTCTATAGTATCTTTATGCTGCAAAATGGACAGACATTCCGACAATATTAACTCAGACAAAAATATTGTTTACAGAGGAGTAAGGAGTTCAAAATTAAATAGGGGGGGGGGAACCTCGTCATCCGTTTAAGAAATATTATGAATGACAGTGACGCCTTATTATATACTGATGTAACTAAGTTTTCTTAACTTTAGTGGAATAACTACACAAATTTAATTTTCAACTACGATATTGCAGACCAGCTGTTGCTCGATCGTACAGATGAGGTTAACACTTAGTTTGATATTTGGTTTTTTGGGACGGCGCTTTAATATTTCGAAAAGTAAGGCTTGTAAAATATTTTATTCCTGGGTGCAGTTCTTGCTGAAAAACTTAAAGGTTTTATATATATATGTAGGCCTGTGTGCTTATAGTATATATTCACTTTTTTTCTTTATAAGACGTATACAGTTACTTCTGTCATAGGCGGATCCAGGGGGCCTTGGGGCCCAGGCCCCTTTGTGGGAAAAATTTAGTTGATTATATAGGGAATCACTGAAGCATGACTGGAGCGGGCCCCCATTAGGCCAGTCAGAGCCCCCCCCCCCCCCCCTTATAAAAAGTTCTGGATCCGCCACTGTTCTGTTGATTTGAACTTTCCTCAGTAGATTATTCTGTGCATGAATTCTAAAATTTTATTCATTAGAAAGGATTTTTCAAAGGTCTAACTCTTGGTAATCAAATAGTTTACTAGAACCTACGAAAACGTAGCTATAATCCGACAACCCGAATTTCCGACAGTTCAGTAGTCCGACGGTCCGATATACACCCCTAATGTTATACTGTAATACTGTATTTCACTGTATTATATACATCAGGGACTTATATAAGAGTCTAATACGGATTAAGGATGAAAATCTACGAGACCTCTGTTTTGGAGTGGTTGGGAGGGGAGTTGGCAAAACCGACTAAATGACGCTTCTAAAACATAACTAATCATCGCTTTGAAATTACATGTTAGAGTCTTTGGTGGTTTAATGGCATTCATTTATATTTAGCACGGGCTGGATCATGATGTTATATACTATACATACTATAGTATATAGTTGTATGTCGAGTAATTTTCTGCAAAAGAAATTGGAATCGAATACATAATAACTATAGGAATACATGGGCAATGAAAGTTCAAAACTTCTCAAGCCCATATTCTAATCGCAAAGTTATATCTACATATGGCCCGACGCATCGATAGCATATATAGCGCAATTCATGCGGACACCAAAGTAATACGAAGATGTCACTCAATTTTGAGCATTATACGTAAGTCAAGCAAAAAGCACAAAACTCTCGTCTCTGTAGGAACGTCGGATTAGTGGATTGTTAAATTCTAGGACTGTCTCACTATAGGTCTGACCACAGAAATTTCTATGATTTGATAAAATTGTACCTGGTTTTCTGGTATATCACATTCGACCGGTCAAGACTATTTATTTTTATTTATGTATGCGTTATAATTATTAATATTATGATTACCAAATGATTATAATCGACATGTAACCTAGGATTAGTATTCGTATAAAATTTATAATGTCCGCGTGTAACATATCAAATACAGATATATTTTAAGGACACGACACCTGGCCTGCAATACACTTAGAATCCTTATCTAACTACTTTATTATCTATAGCATATATAATTTTGCCGAGTTCAAGTACGACTTCACATTCTTGTGTTTACATTTAATTATATGCGGTCAGGGCATTTAGATCTATATCTTGTTTATATTTTTCACGGTTGTAATGGCGATCGTACTACGACGACGCCTATGAGTCGCGTCACAAACTAAGGCAGATAATGGGAAAAACCTGTCTATAGGACTGTATATATAAAGTTTGAAATTTACTAGTAAGACTGTATAAATGAAGGTTGAAATTTACTGTTCATTATTAGACACTTTGAAGATAATTACAGATAAGTTTTATAGGTTTTAAGAGATAGACATTTTGAAGTTAATTACATTACTAATAATTATATACGTAATGTTAGAGTACTTTGCTAAAAGGTTAAACCATAGTTCTGTTTAAGGAAATAACCCTTCAATTTGCAAGCATGTTTTCATTATTAATTTTTCTTTTCTTTGGTGAATTGTTTGAAGAATTTTATGGTGTGTTTGTTATTCTGTAAAACTAATTTTCTGAGTGATATATGTATACAATTGTTTTGTTGTGTCTGTTAATTTTAATTTTACTTGATCCTGTTTGGGGTCCAGATTTGAAAATTCATTAGATAATAATCTATTATTTATAAGTTAAAAAGTTAAAATTAAGACAAGATAGATTGTAGATTTATATTAGTATGTTACAAGTGAAAGAAAAATATTGGAAACTATCAGGTATATATATAAAGTTTGATTTTGATTTATACACTAAGTCATGTAAGTGATAAGATAACACACATCTGGTAATTTTCAATGCAATCACCCAATTATAATTGGAGTGACAGATTAATTAGAAAACTATGATTTATATTTGATCATAATTTAAAATAAATATAACATCATATCTCTTTACATCATATCTAATTTTAGAGTCTATGGTTAAATCATATTTAATTTTAGATTAACATGATTAGTGCATGGAAATAAAGTTTAAGTTATTTCCATTTGAACAGACTGAAATGGTTTAATTAAGAAGTATTTCATCAAAAATTTAATTCTTAGGGTTCTTTGATATGCTGATTCTAGCAATGTACTTAGCATTTGGATATTGGACCATAATAGGTAAATGTTCAATTTCAAATTTTTCAGTTCTTTGACCACATTTATTTTGTGTCACAAACCAATGCTGTATCAAATATTCAATCACAATCCAAATTCAGAGCTGTTTTAAGCTTAAATGTTGTGTCAATACTTGCTCAACTGTTCAGGGTTTGACCTCTGCAGGAAAATCCGGTTTGCTGTCACTCTGACAGCTTCTTGTTAATATTTAATTTCCATGAAGCGGAGGGGCATTAAGTTTTACCCTTGTCCGTCCGTACGTCCCAAAATTGGTTTCCGTTCTCTAACTAAAGTTTGCCTCAACCAAATGTTATCAAACTTATACACAATGCTTATTACCACAAAACACAGATCAAGTTTGAATTTTGGTGGCGTCACTTTAAATGTTCTAGAGTAATGCCCTTTATAAATGGAAAAATTGCAAAATTTTTCATTTCTGTTCTCTAACTTAAGTTTGCCTCATCCAAATGTTATGAAACTTATACACAATGCTTATTACCACAATACACAGATCAAGTTTGAATTTTGGTGGCGTCACTTTTACTGTTCTAGAGTTATGCCCCTTTACAAATGGAAAAATTGCTAAATTTTTCATTTTTTTTCTAAAAATATCAATGTCATTATTCAAGTAATTTTTAAAATTGGAGTTATCCTCCTTTGTCCATGATTATAGTTGAATCAACTACAATCAATGCTTTATAGACAGTTTTATCTATAATTGACCTAGAAAACATGGGCGCATCCATTAACCTCTCACGTGACCGATCCGCCATTACAACCGTGAAAAATAACGCACGTGTATTGATCAAAACATTATCGGTTTTCTGTTTACATTTGTATTTCCTTCATTTTCTTATTTATTTCACTATGGATACTGCCGAAAGTTAAAAAAGGTGGAGGCATTTCTTGTGCAGTTAATAGTTGTACAAATAATCGTAGAAAATTTCAGATGTGGAAAAAATCAATAAATAAAATATGTGAATTATACAAGTTGTGCCGACTGCATGCAATCCGTTTTTTTTTTAATAAAACTTGTTATGAAAGTAAAATTACACTGGCAGACGAATGTTGACACATCGTCAAACAACTGTAAAAAAAAATTTAATTATCCCCAAACAAGACACAATTTGTAGTGGAAGCGGTAAAAAGTATGGATTAGCCATGAAATAAGCTTCATAAGGGGGCCCGGGCACCCCCTCAATCCATTCCTGCACATTTATTGCAGATCAGCTGTTGCTCGATCGTACTGATGAGGTTAACACTTAGTTTGATGTTTGGTTATTTGGGATGGCGCTTCCATATTTCGAAAAGTAAGGCTTGTAAACTATTTTATTCATGGATGCCAGTTCTTGCTGAAAAACTTAAAGGTTTTACAAACAGCAGCATCCATAGACAAATCCCAGCAAAACTTACTATTAAGGGCACTTCTCTATAAACCTCGTCTTAATGGTCCATATATGAAGGCATGTGTGCTTAAAGTATATATTCACTTTGCTGTCTTTATACGACGTATACAGTATTTTCTGTTGAAACTTGATTTGAACTTTCCTCAGTCGATTATTCTGTGCATGAATCATAAAATTTTACACATTAGAAAGGATTTTTCAAAGGTCTTGGTAATCAAATAGTTTACTAGAACCTACGGAAGCGTAGCCATAAACCGACAACCCGAAATTCCGACAGTTCAGTAGTCTGATGGTCCAATATACATCCCTAATGTAATACTGCAATACTGTATTTCATTGTATTATATACATCGGAGACTTGTAAAGGAGTCTAATACAGATTCAGGATGAAAATATACGAGACCTCTGTTTTGGGGTGGTGGGGCGGGCCGGAGCATGATGTTATACTATGCATACTAGTAGTTTTATGTCAAGTAATTTTTCTGCAAAAGAAATTGGAATCGAACACCTAATAACTATATAACAGGGGCCGTGAAAGTTCAAAACATCTTCGTACCAATTAAATCGCAAAGTAAAGTCTACATATGTCACATATGGCCTGACGCACTGATCGCATATAGAGCAATTCATGCGGAGACAAAAGTGATACGAAAACGTCACTCAATTTTGAGCGGTATACGTGAGTCGAACCACAAGCAAAAAGTTTATCATCAAACAGTACACGTCTATAGGTATATTTTTTCAGAAGATGTAAGTAACCGCGCGCTGGAGAAAACTGGCTGTCGAATTATAGGACCGTCGGATTAGAGGATTGTTGAATTTTAGGACTGCCTCATTATAGGTCTGACCACAGAAATTTCTATGAGTTTGATAAAATTGCACCTGGTTTTTCTGTTCACATTCGAACCGACAAGACAATTTATTTTTATTTATGTATGTTTAATAATAATCAATATAATGATTACCAAATGATTCTAATCGATATTTAACCTGGGATTGGTATTCGTATATCAAGTTATGTCCCGGTGTAACGTATCAAATACTAGTACCGTGAGTTATATTTTAAGGACACGACACCTGGCCTGCAATACACTTAATATTTTATTGTCCATTCCTTATCTAATCACTTTATTACTTATTCCTTAAATTTTCCGAGGTCAAGTACGCTTCACATTCTTGTGTTTACGTTAATTATATGCGGTCTGGGAAATAAATGTATATCTTGTTTACATTTTTTTCACGGTTGTAATGGCGGATCGCTACTACGACGACGCCTAGGAGTCGCGTCACAAACTAAGGCAGATAATTGGAAAACCCGTCTATACAATGCAATGTTTAATTTTGCCTTCCACTGATAAAACACAGATCAAGTTGAATTTGGGTAATATCACTTTAACCATTATTGAGTTATGCCTCTTTATAAATCGAAAAATTGCAAAATTTTTAGTTTCCATTCTGTGTAATTTAAGTTTGCCCCAACCAAACATTATAAAACCTATACACAATACTCATTACCACAAAACTATTTTTTTGTTTCCGTTCTCTAACTTTAGTTTGCCTCAACCAAATGTTATGAAACTTATACACAATGCTTATTACTACATAATACAGTTTAAGTACGAAATTCGGTGGCGTCACTTTTACCATTCTTGAGTTATGCCCCTTTATAAACATACACATTGCTGAATTTTTCTTTTCTGTTCTCTAACTTTAGTTTGTCTCAACCAGATGTTATAAAACTTATACACAATGCTTATTACCACAAAACTTTGGGTAGCGTCACTTTTACTGTTCTTCGGTTATGTCCCTTTATAACTATATGATATGCAAGCGGGGGCATCATCTGTGTCCACATGTGAACACAATCCACATTTTTTTGTTTTGTTTTAAACATCTATTTGTTAAGTAATTTTTTGTCCCTTTATCAGCATGAGACGATAGATTTATAGTTGTAATTAACCATTTTATAATTGAGAAAAGATATGAAATGTTCACTCCGAAGGGCTTAGATGCAAGACTGAATAACATCAAACGGTTGAATAAAAACCATTATGATTATAGAGATCATAATTTAAACAAATTATTTGTCAAAACTTTCAAGTGTTAACAAAGGGTAGTAACTTGTGATTAGTAATCGGAGTCTCTTAGTCAGAACTTGATAAATCGAAAGAGACACACGGATGACACTAATTCTATAACTAAGTGAACCCTTAACGTCTGTCTAAAATAAAGAAATTAAAAAAGTGGAGCTTCATTATCCTGTAAAAAAAACCTATTAAATATGACGATAACGTGGTCTACCTTGTTGCTATGAAAAGGGGGTTACACGGGGGTCTGCTTTCCAAATGAACAACTGTGTCATGTGTGTATGTGAACAAAACTTGCAATATTAACTTGAACCTTGTTTGTGCTCAATATTTTCATTTGTATTAATAATATACTTCAAATACTGCATGTGTAAAATATAAAAATAGCACTTTATAAATTTCATGCGTCCGAAGTGCTTTTCTGGATTTACCTTCATCAGAAACGCCCATAGCCGAATATTTGAAAGCCAAGGATGTATAAGAACCAAGACAGTCGACTAGCTTTATAACCAAAAGCGTACCTAAAAATAAAAGCTAGTCTATAGAAAAACAACACAATAAAATTGACGAAGAGAAACACAACAAGGTTGATATTATCAAACACAAAACCAACATAAAAACAAACAAACAAATTGAACGAAAATCAAAATCAAATGAAGAGTTATTTTTATGTACACAAATGTACAAGTGTGCTGAACTGTTATTCACCATTCTCGTATTTTCATAATTAAATGATGATTCGAAGTATAATATTCAAATATAACTTTGCTTTTTTTGATTTTTAAAATGTTAGCGTTTACTGTT
Source organism: Mytilus coruscus (assembly GCA_017311375.1). Lineage (NCBI taxonomy): Eukaryota > Metazoa > Mollusca > Bivalvia > Mytilida > Mytilidae > Mytilus > Mytilus coruscus. The sequence goes on along the minus strand of CM029606.1, from coordinate 43,199,778 downwards.
GTTGTTTTGTATTATTGGATGTATTTTTTTTTTTTAAATATAAAGATTGTTTGTGTAATTGTTACAAAATTATGAAAATGTTGTTCAGTTTCGTAATTTTAAATGTCATCCAAAGGAATATTTGAGACTTATTTTTGTTGTTTTTTCCATCTTCGTAATCATATCCCGATTGCTAACACATGAAGTTGTCCTCAATAGTTCTATGAAACCGCTGGTCAGATGAACAAACGGTTTTATTAAACATGTCTAGATTTGAAACAATGTTTTTGTTTGTGTATGGGAATCTATTAATGGATACTTTGAAGGACCAAAAGAAGGCTGATGCTCACTATAGAACCACATGAGAAAAATATTATTTCAATGTTAAAACATAGAACCGTATATGATGAAAGTTTCCAGTTATGATCATGACACCATATAACATACTTAAGGGTCAAATAATGGTCACATATGACCTTCAACTTTGATCTTCACAAATCTTTTTTTAAATCACGCACAACAGTAAAAGATATACAGAATGTAGTGAATGTAAAATATTGTCTATTTTAAGTCATATTAAATGAAATACAGTACCAGGTCACATGTGTCATCTCTATCCCTGTTGTTTACATCTTGAAAATGGATCAGATCCAACCCTTTAACCATATTTTTTGACATGACTATATAAATCAAATACTAAATAGGAAGATTCACCATGAGTAATTTATATATTTATGGGGACTTTGCTTGGGATACTCCGCAACATCATCCTGTTACAATCACTACTTGTTGTATTTGGCTTTATGCTTTTTTACACTTGATAAATGTCACAGTATCTTGAATAAAGTTGAACGATCATGTCTTGTGGAATGACGAACAATTCATATTTGTATACGTAAAGATTTATTGGAAGAAAGGCGCATGTTAAACTTCCATATGTGTGCAGTCTGCTCTATTTTCCAACTAAAAATATCTTTTAAGAAATATGCTATCCATTTAAAAGTAAGAAGATGACGGAATCGAAATAAAACATAATTTGAACAATGGCAAAATATACCAAGGGGATTTTCGAAACTCAAAAGTCGAAGAGAAACATTATGATAAAAAATAACGAAGGATGACCACCAAATTAATAAAATACATAATAAACCAAGGATTGAGCAACAGGACGGTTAGTGGTGATCCCGGGTAAAAAAATCCGGAACCACTTGTATCAACCGTTGTCTTGCTCATGGTTAATACTAATTCAACGATAGATATATTGTTGTAATGTTAATTCGAGTGAAATTTACGAGTTTATGGTTACAACAATGCATGAATACCTCTTCGGAGCACTTGGAATAATCCTCAGATGATTATGGGGTTCGTCTTTAGTTTTCAATGGTATGTTTTGAAGATTTTTTTTTTTTTTTTTTTTTTTTGCCTTTTGGACTTTTTTTTTTTTTTTTTGCCATTGCGTTTTTTGCCTCTTGGTTGTTTTCCGATTGTTAATTTGCCCTTCGGTTTTGACTTTTATTTGATGTCTCAATCGAGGACAAGAGTTCGGGAGACAACAATTGAATAGTATCCGTGTTAATCTGTCACATAGATGTTCCATTATGCTCAACGAGTTCATGAGAATCCTATTTGTTTTAATAGCTTTCTTGTGATACGCAGCTCTCTACAAAAGTAATCATAAAAGGAAACGGAAGCGCTGGATTGTCGTATCATCTGTGAGATATATAATTCAAACTCAATATGCAGGCGGTGCTGGAATGTTGGGATCATAGGAGGTAGAGCTTTTAAGCTACTTAATGTTTTCCTTTGAGATAAGAAGGACAATAATACTGTTTTTGTATTGTAATTTTTGGTATTAATCATGATATATTGATCCCATGAATGTCACATCAATGTTACTTATTCTGTATAAGAAGCTTTCAGTATTAATAGTGGAACGCTCCATATTTTATATTCATCTGTGGGTAGTATTTTTGTAATTTTGTACAATTTTGTAAGATAGACGCGCGTTTCGTTAAACAAAGATTCATCAGTAACTCTCGAATAAACAATGATTAAACATGTCAAATACATGTATAGTACGAACATTAGTAATATTTAAGAACCAACATTCTGAAAGGTTTTGCCAAATACAGCTACGGTAAATTCCTGGTGTAGAAAATATTTGATGTTTAAAAAAAATCAATGTTTTGTAAACAATTAATTTATAATTATGACAATATCAACAATATTGCATGTCAAGTAAACATAACATATTTGTTTAAGTGCCATGGAACAGAAGTTCCTTTATAATATAAGTTCTAATTGGAAGAAGTATTATGTAATTTCATTTGCACTGGAACAAATATTACAGTATTTGTACCTTACGGAATAAATGGTTTAAACTATTTGTTCCATAAGTAACAGATACCATGGCATTGTTTATAAAATAATTTCACGGGTTACTTCTGTCAGGCGGAACACATATACATATACAAAGAAACAAAGTCTATTGCATCCAAGATTTTCAACCACAAGAGAGTTTTAGAGGCCTTTAACCTCAAAGATGTGAAATTCAAACCTCCGGATTGCTCATGTGCATTGTCAAAATACAATTATAGTCCAGCTGGTCATGTTATTACTGGCGACCTTGGCATCGTAACCAATAAACAACTAAGAGAGTTGTTATCCAATGGACCAAAATATAGAATTCCCCAGCCCATCAACTGGAAAAAGAACTTCAGATTATTGATGGATGCAGTTGAAGACTATGCCAGAAAATGGGTAAAGCGCGAACCAGACGAACCAGAACTGGACACTTTGTCTGAATGGATCAAAGCTATTCGATCATGCATTCAGAAGCACATTCAGAAACTACGATGTACTATGAACACACGGGTTTCTAACCCATTCAGGAACCATGAGGTTCTGGATGCTTTATCCTCTTTGCATGAGAAATATGTCGTTGTTCCAGCATATAAAGCCTCCAATAATATTGTCTTCGTATGTAAAAACCATTATTTGCAATGTCTCACAAAAGAGCTTAGAATAAACAGTACAATTAGTAATCTACATATTCTTTAACATCATTTACAAAGGATGAAATTTTACAAAATCACAAACCTGTCCTTCTTTCTTTTGATATCAACATCAAAGAAAACGAAGAAAATCTACCGTCATTATACTGGATACCAAAACTTCACAAAACGCTGTATAAAGAACAATACATAGCTGAATCATCAAGATTTTCGACTAAACATCTTTCTAAAGTGATGACTACTGTTCTTTCTACAATTCAAAATGGCCTTCAAAAATATTGTGATGAGATATATTCAACCAGTGGTGTCAATAAGATGTGGATTCTCAAAAATTATTAAGATCTACTGCTCAATCTTAGATCACAATCTCTGCGATTTTGCAGCAACATTAAGACCTTTGATTTTTCTACGCTTTACATTACTATTCCCCATGCTCAGTTGAAAGATCGACTTCACCATCTCATTAAACAGAGCTTTTTCTATAAAAATAGGAATCGTAGATATAAATTGTTTTGGGTTATAATAATTCTTATTTTGTGAAGAACCATACTGAATCTATCATAAAATACACTGGAGATGATATTATCAAAATGCTGGGTTTTTAAATCGACAATGTATTTGTTGAGTTTGGAGGATTTATATTGAAACAGACAGTCGGTATTCCAGTGGGTACTAATTGTGCACCCCTTCTGGCCTTTTGTACTCGTTTGAAGCAGAATTAATTCAGAACCTTCTTAAAGACAAAACGAAAGCACCTTGCGAATTCTTTAATTTTACTTTCAGATTTATTGATGATGTCCTATCACTGAATAACCCATATTTCAGCCAGTACTTGCATCTCATATATCCTAGTGAACTTGAAATTAGGGATACTACTGATACTAGAAGGACTGCTTCATACCTTACTCTTTTCCTCAATATTGACAGAGATGGACGACTTCACACTAAAATATACGACAAACGGGATGATTTCAACTTTTATCAATTTCCCATTTCTCAGCAGTAACATACCCTCTGCTCCGTCGTATGGTGTTTATATATCTCAAATGATACGTTATGCTCGTGCAAGTTCACACTATACGGACTTCATATACAGGAGTCCATCCTTATGCAGAAACTGCTCCAACAGAGTTATGAGGAGGAAAGATTAAAAATGACACTCCGTAAATTTTATGGAACCATCACGAATTCGTTGATCTATACGATGTGTTTGTGTCTAAACTAACTAACAACATTTTTGCCACGTCTTAGATTGTGGTTTAACATCTATGTCGTCTGTCTGCAAAATAGCGAACGTGACATATTCCGGAATATAACTGTTTTGTCGAGTGTGAATTTGCATTGCTATACGACGTGTCTCGGTATTCCAACGTTCATGTATTTAGTTATGTTTCTTTTGTGGGTTCGGTTGGATATTGTGTTATGTCTTATCGTTTGTGGTTTGAATTCTGTATTTTCGGTACATTTCACATTTGTGTCAGTATAGTCGAGTAAATTTCCATTCTCCATGGATAAAATATTGTGTTAGTCCAAATAATTATGATGTCGTCACAGCATTAATTTTAAATTGCCTTTCAATACTGTCATCATCATGGTAATTATTTGGACTAGTATTGTAAGAATAATTGTTAAATTTTTGATATCGTTCCACATGTTCCATTTAATTGTATGAATTTCAAGATTAGATATACGTCACAAAACTTAGTCACTGTCTGTGGTGTCCTGTGCTGCCGTTAATGGAAGATTTCCGTTGTTATTCTGTGGTTTACATGTTACTAATGTACTATTATATTATTTATTTATGTAATTCTCTGTCCTGAGTGTTCTTGCGTTTGTTTGTACTGTATACCTGTCACGTAGCGTACCAAGTCAGGAATATGGCAGTTGTTATCAATTAGTCCGTTTCTATGTATGTTGGGGTTTGTTTTTGTGGCACTCTTATAGTTGATGTGTTTCCCTCGGTTTCAGTTTATTACCCGGTTTTGTTTTCTCTCAATCGATAACTTTGAACAGCGATATACTACTGTTGCCTTTATTTATACGTTGACATAAATGGTATTCAACTTCGTAAACGAAAATAACACTTGATTAATTTCATGGGTAATCATGAACGCTTAAACCAAAACAATTCGAAGCCAATGATGCACAAGTAATTGAATACTGAAGGAAACTTTATGACATGACCAAAAGGACCAAAAACGAATATAGTAAATCTGAACTGTTGGAACACAGACATATCAGTTCGATCAACCAATTCGTGATGATGACCGTAAAACTTATGTAGTTATATTTGTATAACGAACATTCTGATAATGAAATTCGTATACTTCTTATAATCATGAGCGTAGCATTTTAATTGCGATATGTAAACGCCAAACGATGGAATAGAGGGAATATTACTGCTGAGAAAAGGGAGCTTGACAATTATGATATTTAATTCATCCCATTTGTCCTCTAGTTTGAAGACGTCAATTTTTGTCAATATCGATAAAAATATTAAGATATAAAGGAGACCTTATATTTACAGTTGCATTCTTAATCTCAACTTAACAGGGATATATAAGATGTAAACAATGGCTGACATGTGAGTTACTGAGGATACATGTAGGAAACTTCATATGTATATGTGCATATGTAATTTGAGAGCTTTGGACATTTGTAATATCTTGTATGAGTTTTGCTTAAATTGCTTACAAGTCGATCCGAAGGGTGCACAATTAGTGCCATATGGTATAACGACTATCTGTTGAAACATCAATCCACCAAATGAAAAAATATCTTTAAAAGTGGCAAAGTTGAAATCGTCCCTTTGAAAGTTTAACATACACCATCAAGTTTGATGGCCGTTTAGGAATATTTGTGACAAAAAAAAAAAAAAAACCCAAAAAACACGAATATGTTCCTAATATCTATATGATGAGTTAATCTATTTCCACTTGTCATAGCCAAAACCCTGGTCTCTTTTTTTTTTAGATTTTGATTTCCTGAAAGCGACCTAGCACATGTTGCTACATGTGTGTCGCTTGTTTTTTATTGGACTGAATGTCTTAACAATATTGATATCTTTTCTTTCTTTTCTAATTTTCACAAAGAGTCTAACATTGACCTCGAATCAGTTTTTCTTCGAAATCATATGTATTGCAAATATATTCCAAGCTGTGATGTAAGAAAAACCAACTAACCTCTGATAAGTTTTAATCTATATTTCATGTAAGCATGTTATTACGTGTGATGAGTTTAAACAGCAAACGCTATTTAACTTCCAGTTAACCATTTGTGAACAATAGCTCCGTGTTTTTTGATAAGCCTTAGATTCATGTCAGTGAACTCTTATTTTTAATACAATCTACACTTTTATCTCATTTATCAATTTAACTTATGTTGATATCCTTTTGAATAATGAAATCTACATTATCACAATAATGCAAGCGTGGTTATGCTAAGCATAGTCAAATTCGTAGTTCAAAGAAACCGAAAACAAAAAGTTTGTGTCTTAAAGATCCGAAAAGAGCTCACACGTAACAATTTATGTTGAGCTGCTAAAAAACATGAAATCGTTCTGTTAAATTTTTTCCAACATTTTTGGCAAAAACAGGATGACAGAAAATGGACGGACAGATAAACTGATTGCTTGCAATAAAGACACCTTCCTCTACATGTTTTCAGAGTAGGGGTATGATATACCAGTATACATCAAAATAAAAGCAATGGTAATTTTGTATGGAATGCTTATTTGTTTTTTTTTTGTTTGTTTTTTTTTTTTTTTTTTTTATTTGTTTTTTTTTTGTTTTTGTTTTGTTTGTTTGTAGTCTTGAAAACATACACGCTATGTACACTATCTGCTTTGTAGCCCATAGGGCCAGTGTGAGCTTTTCTCGTCACCTGGCGTCAATGTTCTGTCGTCGTTGACGTCCTTCATCCGTTAACTTTAAAAAACTTTTCTCCTTAAAAACTACTAGGACAAATTGAACAAACGCCATCTTTAGTGTATATTAAGTTTTACCTACCATTCCTTTACACTTAAACTGTCAAATGACTCTTTAAACGAGTGTTAATGCAAAAACAAATATCAGCAGTTCATGATCTACAAATAAGTTATTATCGCCATAATCATCAGTTGATTTTTATAAGATTTATTTCCCTTAAAAGACGATTTCATTTTATTTTGCAAAACCTATAGCAGAGAGAACAGCAAAATTGATCAGCATGACAAGATCTACAAAAAATTTAACAAAGCCAAACTCGGAATCGGCCTTTATCACCTATTTTTTGTTTTTTGTTCAGCTATAATAGATAAGGAACGGTATTGGTATGAATGATTCGGCGGACAAAATTGTCAGTTGACTCCTTATTGTAGTAATTGCCCTTGACAGATGATTTTCAATTGTGCTTTTCTGAGGAACTAACAGCAATGGTGAGAAAATGTAGAAAGATAAAATTATCAACTCGTTAAATGAGTTATTGCATTAGAAGGATGATATAACATTTTTTATGGTGCTTTTGTCTGGAAAATATTTTCAATTTTTTCATTGTGTTGTATCAGTTTTATGTAACATTGAATGATAAGCAGTACAGGCTCGTTTGAGCCAGCAGTATTTATGTGTGAGAACATGATTTTTGGAGGAGAACATGAATATTCTAGAATTATATGAGACAGTTCATCGTACAAACTTACAGTCAATCTTGAACAGCTCGTGAACTGATTATAGAAGCCTTGAAGAATCAGAAAATATCAGATGCAGCTGTGACCAACTAGAAAAATATTCAGGAGTAGGTGTGAGCAACTTACGAAATATCTGGAGCGGCGTGAGCATCTAAAAATTTTGGGAGTAGCGAAAAATACAGGGAGCAGGTGTGAGTATATCTACAAATATCGGAAGCAGCTAAGTCAATATGCGCAATTGATTTCACATAGGCAATAATTGTTACATATTCTTCTGTAGCTCAGTCAATATCGTAAACTTTAATGTGTATGATGGCTCGTTTCGAAGATGAGACATTTTCACATATGTGGTTAAATTTTCGGGGTACGATGTGAGATTCATTTTTCCGTAAATTAGCATACCCCGAAAATCCTTTCGTGATGCGGTTCCTTGTGGTAAAAAATCCCTTTTTTCACACAATAAGTTCTTTGAAAATATAATACTTTGAATACATTAAATAACTCTATAGTTTTTACACATTTATTCTATGGTCCTCTACTTTCCAAATCAACACAAATGGTTAACCTCAGTCACTTGTTGAAAATAGAAACATGTCCAATATCACTACACAGAGATTTTTGTTTTACGCACAACTTTTGAGTGCCTCAATTTGAAAATCCAAACTTGCAAAACAAATTAAAATACTAAAAACACTTTAACGAGCAGCAACAGGAGCACCAATACCCCACTCTTGACCAGCACCAGTACCAATACCAGCACCAGCACCAGCACCAGCACCAGCACCAGCAAAATCCCTCAAATGTGTGAATGTAAAATGGCAGCTAAAGGAGCTGCAACAATTCATTTTAAAACAAACTCACGAGCAGATTCCTTAAAACAACTGCAAAAAAAGAGAATAAAATTTGTGCAATAAACATGTAAAAGGGTAACAGGATAACGCAGTAACATCCCTTTGATGAGATTAAGAAACCATGTTTCCCAACCGATAATGGGAATATCGACCTCTTAGAAATCATCCTCATCCGGAATATGTACATATTCATATTGAAACCAGGAACGAGGACGCGGCCGTGAAGGTAGACACCAATCTGTCATGTTAAGGTGAAACATTGGTTGCAACAAAAAAGTAAAATAACAAAAATGCATGCACAGTTCACCTTTCTGGTCACGAATGAGCAAAACTCATTTCAGGTCCTATTTTTATGACGACACTTGCGGCGGATGACATCAAAATGCAATGAAGTCATGAACCCACCACAAATACGATTTGAACTGTGCCTTACAACTCCTGATCTTGTTTTCGTTCTTCTTCTGACAAATGTCTGATCAGCGAATTATAAATATTGAAATTACGAGTCTTGATTTTGATAGAAATTCGTATAAGAATCATCAAAAACTAAGGTTCAAACTCCCTATACTGGCAAAAGTTTACCTTAAATTAATTTGATCTTAATCCAGAAAAGGGCTTCGGACGCATTTGTAAAGTGATAGTTTAATTTAATTGATCTCAATCCAAAAACGTTGACAATCATTTGTGAGTGGAAATTTTTTTGCTGCTAAGTAAGCGTTTTTTTTAACAGTGACTTCAATGTTTAGATAATAAGGTTATCTTAATGGATTAGAACTTAATTAAATAACAGTATGGCCTTGACACGTTAAATCCATAGTTTGTGATATTTTGAAATTCGTTATCATTGATATAAAAGCTGATTCAATTAAGGTCTTATTTCGTAGCTGGTATTAGTACAATAATCTGACAGGATTAAACCATATGTGTGGTTTTGTTTCTTGTTGTAATGCCTGTGGTTTCCTTCTTATTAGAAACATCTACACCGAATCGAGTGATTGGTGGAGGTAGTTTTCTCACGGATGAACATTACAATGTACTGATGGATATGCTTATTCATGAGAGAAAATCTCGTCGTAGTTTGGAACAATACGTGGGTCAGTTAAATCAAAAGATTTTAAGTGCGGAAAACGATATTTTGAATACGAGATCAAAAGTTGGAATCCTACAAAAAAAAAAAAAAAAAATCACAACAGAACTTGATGAACATGTTGATTGCTATTCAACATAAAACTAATGTAACATGTAACCGCTGACAAATATAATAAATTACCTCTAGAACATACAAACCTTCAAAGAGAGCTAAACGTTACGAAACAGAAGGCTACTGATTTGCAGAATGAAGTCAATGAATTGAACTCCCTAACAAATGCATTCCGTGCAACATCGATGTTAAGCAAAATATACAATTTCCGAAATTTTACAGTTGGTTTCATTGATGTAAATATCACGACCAAAATGAATGAACAAATTCTGAATTGTTCATTTATGATGAGCATAGAACAAGGTAATTTAATTGATCAATGATATATATGGTAACATTAATAGCTATTGTATGAACGCATCCTAAAATATTAAAACTGAACATCTCAATAACATAATATCCGTTTTTGGCGAAAACTGTCAAAATAGCCTCATTTTGAGATCTATCATCAATATTAATTCTATGTGAGTTACGACTTAATCTATAAATTTAAATATTTCCGTCCTTAGATATTTAAGACATCTTACTGACATCATACATGATATGTCTTTACTAAATGTGAAGTTAATTACTAGTATATAATCTATTTATCAAATTAGTTTTACATCATTTTCGAAGGACCGAAGAACTTTACTTTTTAGGGGAAACATACATTAAAAATGCAGTTAACAAACAAATATGACGGGTGTCACATGTCTAGTTTTCTATGTTGTCTTTTGTGTACTGTTGTTTTTCGTCTGTTGGTATTATTATTTTTTAATGTCCCTTTGGTATCTTTCGCCTCTCTGTTATAGATTTCATGCGTCAGAAGCATTTTTTTTTGGATTCAGCTTCATCAGGAACATCCAATGTCGATTATTTGACATCCAAGGATATATAAAAACCGAAACAGTTGAAGAGCTGAACAGACCAAAAAGGACATAAAATAATAGCCAAATCGATCAAAGGTCGACTCTGCGTGCGGTATTTAACAATATTTAAATCTAAAATTGCTCGAATATAAATAGGCTGAATAACAAAAGTTCATAAAATTGTACACGTGGTCAGTTGATAGTATACATTTGTTAACATATTTTTTTATATATACTTAGATGGTTATAGTATATTTTCCTCCTTGTAAAATTCAGTTTATATTTTACTCCTTAATGCCTTACATTTTTTTATTAATGTCATTCATGTCTTTTGTCATTAATATATATTGTTCTTTTATAGTTTCTTTAACCGCATGTGGAAGCGGAACCTACAGCCGAGGAGATATAGCAAAATTTACCAGTATAAAAGAATACCATGGAGTACACAATCTAGCTTTGTTTAAGCAATCTGGTGTTTTCACCTGTGAGGTTGCAGGAACGTATGTTTTCTTTGCAAGTCTAATGTCAGATGCAGGGGATAGTCATTTTCAATGGTATAAAAATTCAGTGTCACAGAGTGGTGTTTATATTTCGAGTGTAACATCCTCATATAATTCGGGATCAGGCATGTTGGCAGTGGAATTGATTGTAGGCGATACTGTTTCTTTAAAATTTGAAAGATCATATATCTTTATTCATCCGTATTCATGCTTTACATTTTTCAAAATCTATTAACTTTTAAGCGATTGTAACATTTTTTTCTATATAAGTGAATAATCAATGGAGAGTCGTGAAACGATAAATATATTACCAATACGAACTCTTGTAGAGATGAACGAAAAGTACTTTTTGCGGTTAAACTCGCTCTTAGATTAATTTTATTTCATTTTTACTAAAATAAGAGTACTAAATATGTGAACTGTAATTTAATCATTTCTATTACAATTCATTAAATATACCTTCGTTTGGACCCAATTGAGCCCTCATGACCTATTTTTACTATTGAAGAAGAATGGCAAACGATACCAAAGTGACATTCCAACTCATAAATCGAAAATAAACTTACAACGCCTTGGCAAAAAAAGAAGAAAAGACCAAAATAAAAACAGCAGTTTACAAAACACAACATAGAAAACTAAAGATTAAGCAATACGAACTCCGCCAAAAACTGGGGGTGATCTCAGATGCTCCGGAATGGTTAACATATCCTGCTACATATGTGACACTCGTTGAGTTGCTCATGTTAGTATGGCACAATTTAACACCCTGAAGTACCCCAGTGTACAGGGTACTGAAGAGTAATAAAATACCCATATCTGCAGTTATGAAAGTAGATATCAAAGTTATCTTCGGTCTCAGTCCGAATTGGGCGAGTTTGTTTTTTTTTTTTTTTTTAAATTAGGGCACAATGTGTAATTTGGAATCAACTTTTTCTTATAAATGTATAAATATTGACAAAAGTTTTTTATTTAAATTTGGAAATTTGACATATTTTAAGAATTAATCGAAATCCGAAAAATATACTAAGCCGGGGATAATATATGTAGCTATGGGTATCTTAACACTATAAAGTACCCCAGTACACTCTGAGGCGAAGCCGAAGGGTATACAGGATATCAAATGATGTTACAATATCTACATCTACGAATATGAAAGTAGATAACGAATTTATCCCAATTTAAAGTCCGAAACGGGCAATTCTTAGCGAAATTCAGGCACAAAGTGTAACCTGAAAGCAATTTTTTTTTATTATTTACAAAATTGTTTTTAGAATTTGGAAATTTGACATGTTCAATAAATCAAATTTGGGGTTTAATGTCGCAAGCTTTATGTCATAGACTGCATGACGTCAACGTTGGTCATTTGCATAACTAGGTCAGTAGCCCCGTTTATTGACGACGTGGTAGCCAAGTATGATCAACATAGTAGGATAAAATCGTTTATGGATTGCATATTTAATTACAGACATATGAATAATCTACGAAATTCAATTTGTCACTGGAAACAGCCACGTAAGTAAGGAAAACACATGTGAGGTTCTCCGTGGAAATAGGTAGAGACGCCTTGGTATATGGGTTAGCAACACCCGGAGCTCTTTTTTTAACGACGTAACTTGAGCGTATTGAAATCTGAGAAATATACTAAGCCGGGGATAACACTTGATATCTTCTTTAGTTATTTAATTTCAATATTTTAACAAACGAGCCTTTTCCAAGTTTATTAAAACTTTCTGTAAGCTTCAAAATGCAATAAAATATGATATAAGGGACCGGAAATTATTTATCTCCAGGGGATGGCAAAAAAGTAGGGGGTCATGAAAAAAAAATGGAAACTCCTTTCCAGCTAGGTTGATCAAGCAGGGGGTCATGATTTTATTGACCATAGATTCACTGATCGCCATATTGGACATTTTGTGCCATGACCATAGACTATATAGTTGTTTGGGCCCTTGAGAGCTAACTTGCAGCTTGATGTGGGTTCCACATGTTGAAGACATAAATGGGTGACATCTGAGTGTTATTTCTACTTTTGCATGCAAAATAAAAAATGATTTTCATATAAATGGAAATAAATATATTCAGCTAGTTTTACATTTTGCCAAATATCAAATTGCACTATCAGTGATCTAGCTAGAGCTAGTCACTTAACTCTTTGACTTATTATATTGTCAAGTGACTAATGAATTTTGCCAAAAAATGTGCAAAATTTGTCATTTTTCATGTTTTTCTTATATGTTATTGGACTAAGAAACTAGGAGAAGTTACTATAAAATTGGTTTCAAATTCCTGACTTCACCACAGCAAAAGTAAACTTTCAGTTTGCTCTTAAGTCTTTATGGAAAATTTTAACATATGACACACATAAAACACAATTTATAATTGATTGACCACATTAAAAAGTCGAACGGGTTTCACAATTGTGTGGCTATTAATGCAAAGGTGAAACCGTTTGGATTTTATTATATCAAAGGGTTTTTTTAATATATAACTTTTGTGATTTTAAATAGCAACCATAATGCTGATTTGTGATTATTATGAAACTATTGTTTTAGAATAATATTTCAATATAAAATTATTGTTGATATTATAGTACATTGTATTTATGGCAAAAATTCTTGACACTGTTTCTTCAAACAATGGGCATTTGGCTTGTTAAAGAATGTGAAGCTACATCAGGGTATCCTTCTATCGGTTTTTGTTGTCCGAAATGCATTTCTCTGTGTATGTTTATTAAAATACCTTAATTCCATTCCCTTTGAGCTATTTTACCTGTTAATAGGAATATTAGCAACATATTATGAAGATTGAATTATTTGAACCTTTCAATTATATTCAGAAAAGAGGGGGTCAAAAGTTCTAATGTAGTTGAAAGAAGGGGGGTTAAATTTGTTAACACATTTTGAAAAGGGGGGGTCAATTATATTTGATCATTTCAAATTTACATTTTGCCGGCCCTGCCCTGGAAATAAAGAATGACCGATCCCTAAATAGGATACTTTTTTTTCTTAAAATGTCTGTTGATGAATTAAGAAATTATAAAGAAACTAAAGTTCCAACTCGCCCAAGACAAAGTTGGCCTTAGATTTATTTGACTTTTATTTTGTATACCTTTTGGTCATACAGCTTCTCGCGCATTTAAGTATGTATACATCATTATCTTTCAAATGTTTGAATTTGAGCGTCCCTTGTGAAGTTAAATCCAGAAAACGCTTCGAACGTACACAATTATACGTTAATAAGTTATATACGGTTTTTGGTGCATGTTGCTCAGCCATAGATTTTCAGTATTGTGTTTTATAGACTGTTGTTTGTTCTTTGGTCGTAATTCCTTTTTTTTATATCGCTTTATCAGTTAAACTTTGACTTATGAGTTTGATTATCCCTTTTATATCTCCATGTCTAAGATACTGTTATCACTACTTAAAATACATTTTGTCTATGAGAACAACTTAACATGACCTTAATCGTATCTCTTTTCAATATCAGTTCATTATCATTACACCAATTCATTCTAAGATACTGTTATCACTCATGTTTCAACTCCTTTAGACACTGTTTTCCATATACTACTTTGGATCTTCTACTTAGATTTAAAGCTATGATTACAAACGTTTGAAACTTTAGCCTGTAAGATGATGGTAATTCTAGCTATGTGTTATGCAAACTAATGTCAATGTGATACGCTCTTTTTGCTTTTGATTACATTTTCCATTTGAACAATTTCCGATTTACAAACCCAAATCTTTTTCTTTCATAATTACGGTAAAAGGCCTATCTAAAAGGTGAAGAATAGGGTTAATCCAAACACGCAAGTCTACAGAAAGCGACAAAATGCAAACCAGCGTCAACAATGCTACAAGGAAAACTAAAGATAAAGCCACATCAACCCAACCACAAACGAGTTGAATTCATGTGCTGCAAATGATTCATGTGGCAATAGTAGTTGCACTCCTCGTATTGCTCACTGGAAATAATCTTCGGTGATAAGTCGCATTTAATTATCTCACTATAGAGGGAGAGAAAATTGAATGTTCCCTACGACAATTGGAACATGTGCTTGTTCTTGTGACACAACATTTTCATATAGCTGTCCACGCATCCTAAAAGAAAATTAACGAAAAGACATATACAAACTAGGATAATGTTAGTCAAAATAATAAGATAAAACCACACATACATAGGATTGAAAGGAAACGAGTTTTAAGGAACTCAACAGAGTATTATACCCGAAGTGTCCGAGTAACAAGCAGCTATGCCTCATCCGTCCTACGATTGCAAGTTACATATTCAGTTGTCTGTATCACAACTTTGAAAATGATAAAACAGGAGTGTCCAATAAATGTCACCGTAAGGAATTTGACTAAAACGGATAATGTCAGATACATGTAAAAAGTAAAATAACACATAAACGAACTCCGAGGAAATTTCTAAACGGAAAGTCTCTAAGCAAATGGCAAAATCAAAAGCTCAATACATCAAACGAATGGATAACAACTGTCATATTCCTGACTTGGTACAGGCATTTTCTTATGTAGACCAAAGTAAACATGCGAGACAGTAGGCAATGCCACCGTCAGGAAAATGGCAAAACGGGTAATGTCAGATACATGTAAACCAAAGTGGACATCGGAACAGTACTCAATGTCAACGTCAGGAACACGATGAGCCATGAAATTAATAACAACTAACATCTTACAAACTTTACGTTTAAGTATCAGATTCATTTACAATTTTCCTTTAAATAAAGAGAGGCTGAAGATACTCCTAAGGCGAATTAACAATGCCATTGTAAAATAACCAAAACGACAGTCTACAAAACAGAACATAGAAAACTAATGACTGAGCAACACGAATACCTCCATACACCAGGGATGACCTTAAGTGCTTTGAAAGGGTAGGCAGATCCGGTTCCACATGTAGAATAATTGAATCCAATCTAAATTACAGGAAATTCAAAGTAATAAGCATGATAAGGCTGGTTGTATAAGCAGTGTAAACATCTCTAGCTAAGAATGCACCAAAAGATCTGCAAGTCCAATCACATCTTGATTTGATTGCTTGAATCGTAATTTTATGTGTAAATTTGTTTTGATTTTTTATTAACAGTACATCAATTTTAATTCGATGAGTAAATTGCAGGAAATGTCTTAGTTTTCCATCCACAAATTAGCCAAGTAAAAGTAATACACAATGTAAAGATTTAATATATATGATAATTTTTCTCTTCGTGAAAAAGCGGAAGAACTCGTATCAGAATAAAATCTTAAAAACAATACCTGGATTCGTGTCAGCAAATTGTAAAACCATATATAATTTACATTATGAAATGTTAACGATAATTTTAATATTGCAAAAGTTTCGACGGAATAGATTTCGCAAAAACGAAACCAACTCGTATTTAAAATGTGTGTAGCATTATTGGTATGCAGCAATTCCATAAATCACACATTCTAATTGCCTTTGGGTCGATTTTTTTTCAAAAATCACAACAATAAGTGCACACAAAAAATTCAAATCTACAGTAATATAAAATCATTATTATTATATCATACATCAGTTAAATTTTCTTTTTACTTTTGCTGATGATTATTGACAATCTTCTTGTATGAATAAAAATTATATTTTAACCAGGATGAAAGCAAATTGCATGTTTACTACATAAAAGCACCAGCGTAGCACATGCCAATTCAATTGTCATTTTTTTTCTTTTTTTTTGGCATATCACATTTGGCATTTATTACTGAAAAACTATTAGTTAAACATGTTTTCTAGCTGTTGTGTATCCATATTTGTACGACTTTACCCCCAGCAGAGCTATAGAAAAACAGTACATTAACGGGTGTTACACGGACACTTTTTAGATGATACACGGACACTTTTTAGTTGTTACACGGACACTTTTTATGAATAGAATCACTCGTGCATGATCAGAGAGTTCATGGGCACTTTAAATTTCAGTTAGATTTGAACTTTTTGTTTCACCGACATATTTCCTGTCTTTTTGATTAAAATATTTACGTTAGCATCAATTTCAAACAATTCCAGTAAATTACTATTCATATCAGTACACTAAGGGATTGACCATTTTACTTAAAAAGGGGGTATGTCTTTTTCTAAAAAATTTTGATACCCAATTTTATGAGAAAAATATATTGTGGTCAAGCAGATGACAAAATAATATTCTGATTCCCGATTTTCCGTATACCGTATATAATCGTCTAATTTCGAAAAAAATGAAAATAATTGGGTGATAGCGTTGAAATAATAAATAATGTTCTTACTCAGAAAGAAGATACCCCTTTTGAAGCCAAATGGTCGGTCCGTAAGTGTTTTTTTCCTTCAACATATGGACATGAATAGTTTTGGACAATGCTGAAAGTAAAGAAATGCTGGTACCAACGTTTATATTTCAATAAAAAGACAGGAAATAGATATAAAAATCAAATCTAATCAAAAGATAAAATCCCTATCAACTCACCAATGCACGTTTGATCCTATAAATAAAAAGTGTCCATGTAATACATGTTCAAATATGCAGCAAATCGTGAAGAAAAATCATTCAACTAATGTCATCAATTTTGAACTGTAAGCTGCGATTGGATCATATAGTGACACGTGTTAAATCCTGATCAACACTATCAGAGACATATAAAAAAAAACCTATATGTATGAACTATTAAAAAAAAATCCAAAACATATGCCTATATATATATATATATATATATATATCAAATAACAAGACAAAATCCAGTTTTTCATAACATTTCATTCACTTTATATCAGTTCTGTTTATTTTAAATGGATTAACCCCCTCCCCGCTTTCCATTCCGTTTTTCCACAATAAAAAAATCAAATGGTAGTTGCATTCTAAAAGTCTCAAATGTAAACAACATTCATCTTTTCCTTGAAATGGTTCTTTTTTATAAAGTTATTAAATTCTTGAAATTTTTTAGAAAAAATTCTTGGCTTAAGGAAGTGAAAAAAATGTGTTTAAACTGTAACTTACATTAACTGGTATATGGCCATTGAAGTTTCTAATATGTTTAGTTTTGCTACCTCTTCTAAATGCAAAATGTACTACTTCTTTCCTGAAACGTCGTACAAGTCAGATACAAAACAAAGGTAACAAAAAATAGGCCGGAAACAACCTGCCGTATAGTTTGTCTGCACTTGTAGTCAGGTCAAGGTCCTCGGCTAGCGCCTCGGACCTTGACCTGACTACTCGTGCAGAAAAACTATCCGGCAACGGTTGTTACCGGCCTGTTTCTTTGTTACCTTTGTATTGTATCTAATACATATCATTACAATAAGAACTCGTATGGTGACATTTTATCCAAATATTGGATGGAGTTAACTGTCCGTCGCTCTTGTACGCGGAACGTATCCAGTTCTTACAAATTTCATCAGCTTCATAACTTCAAACCGACTCATATGGAAATCCTCTTTTAACATTTCTTCATCAATGGACATGAGTATACAACCATCGACCTGGTTTTCTTCAAACACATCCGAATATTTTTCAAGTTTCAATTTTCTTAACCATTCGCAAACGTCCTCTATTGTTAACGAAGAGACATCTACAGCCACATCCGGTTCAGATGTTTGTGGCCTTTGAACCGCAGTAGTTGCAGATTTACTTGATGGCGAAGGACGGACTAATCCTATATTTTCAACGATTGATCGCCTCTCAGGGATACGAGGAGGTACGTCCGCATCATTTTGTGAACTAGTCTGTTTGGGTCTACGTGTTAAGTCAGAAAAGGAATCGGTATTTTCTGTAATACTTGTTTTTTCTAATGCGACCTTTTCTTGTTTGACTGATACATCTGATTGCTTTTGTGTATCGTTTGTCTTCGATGATAGAAGCGTATTTCCCACATTTTGCCCGTCAGTTTTGCTTGTCCCTTGATTCTGATCCGTTTTAGACAATTCAAAATGACCTGTATTCCTCAGTTGCTTTTTAGCGTCTTTAATTGTATTAGAATCAAATTGTGGATTACTGGAAGGTCCAGTTTTCTTGCCGAATATTGTAACTTCGTATTGGTTCTCCTGTTGGTTTATTGATATTGTAGAGGCTCGGATAACTTCATACACCTGAAATGAACATTTTCGTACATGTTGTACTCATATTTTTATTTATACATCATTAACTTGATAATGATGTACCTAAGTTAAGCAGGAAAACCTGTACTGTGATGATATCGTGCAATGTTCAATAGTAATAAGATACTCTTGAAATGGTTTATGGTTTCCAAAACAAACAAAAATCAATAAATCAAAATTATAACATGTATAGTAAGAATGCACGAGTTGTCGTAAGCATAGCACTACTCGTTATTCAAAGTAAATGAAAACAGGAAGTACGTGTCCGACAGATCTGAAAGGAGAACACATGTTACAACCCATTACTATGAAGCTGCTGGTAAACAGGAAGTACGTGTCCGACAGATCTGAAAGGAGAACACATGTTACAACCCATTACTATCAAGCTGCTGGTAAACAATGAAATATTTCCCTCCAGTTGTTTATGAGAAAAGTTTGGCGAAAATGTTTGACGGAAAAACTGAAGGACAGATATACAAGGTGGTTGCAAGAAAGCCAAACATACTCCCCAACCCCCCTCGTTTTAGAGTACAGGTATACTATTTCATTATGAAGCAGAAAGAGACCAATGCTAAAATTTTATAAAATGCTTATCTGCTCCGTTGAATTGTTGGCTTGTGGTTTTAAAGACATATTCATTGTACCCACACTATCTCCTTTTCAGTTCATTGGCCCAAATGGCATGTGTAAGCTTCTCTTATCAGTTGGTGTTAATCATCTGTCAGCCATATCTAACCACAACCACTCTTAGGGTATTTAGTTTTAAAAAAATGTTCAAATATATAAAATAGAACACAGGGGTAAAATGCAAGTACTATCTTATATACTGTTAAAGATAAAGAAATTATCACGAAGCAGAAAATGTTTCAGAATGTCAAGATCTACCTACCATTTCTTTAAACTATAACTGTCAGATGACTTATTGGAGTTATTGCTCTTAAGTGGCGATTTTCACCATTTGTGGGCGATTTTGGCTATACTATACTATACGGATGGAAAGTGTAAATGGCAAAAATGATCAGCAGTACATGACCTACAAATACGTTACATGGCCGAAGTCATCAGTTGATAGGAGTTATTAACCTTAAAATAAAAAGTATGTCTTTCCTTTTTTGCTTTGCTTGCAAAATCTATAGAAGAGAGATTGAAACTGTGAACAGCAACATTTACCATTTTGACAAGATCTTCAAATAATTTTACACGGCCGAAATCGACGGTTGACCTTTTTACCCAATCATGTTGTTTTTTTATCCAAATTATAGTAAATAGAGAGAAACGGAACTGGTATGAATGACTCGTAGAATAAGATCTACTATTAAGGCAATATGGCCGAAATTTTCAATTTACTCTTATAAGGAATAATTGCCCTCCATTGGTTATTATGAACCATGTAGACCTGTGGAAACTATCATAATTGATGAGAATCTGTAAAAAGCTAAAACTATCAACATAAAAGTCAAATCAGACAACATGCATGAAATCGTCACTCTACTCGTTATACGAGTAATTGCAATTGAGGGATGGTATAACATTGTTTTGGTGTTTTTTGTCTGGAAACTATTTGAAATATGCTCATTGTATTATATCAATTTTATGTAAACTTGACAGGGGAGCGATACCGGCTCATTTGGGCCAATAGTATTTATGTGTGAGAACAATATATTTGGAGGAAAACATGAATATCCTGATAATTATATTAACCAGGTAAAATGATAAATAATTTCCAGTTTGTGTCATCATTTATTTGTTGATAATACACTTATCTTTAATGTGGCACATAACAAAGATAGAAAAGAAAATGGAAACGTGTACGGTAACAAAGAGACAACAAACCGACCAAAGATCAGAAAATGGCACTAGGCCACTAATTGGTCACTTAAATGTAATTTATTAAGAGATTATTTTTTTTAAATGATAAATTAATCAAAATTGTTCAACGCCATGAGCATACCACTGGTGCCAATATTAAAAAAAGAACTACTTACCTTTTCGCATCAATTGAGATCAATCCTGGTGTTTTGGTGGGGTATTAATTGCTCAATTTTTGGTCTTCTGTGAAGTATTTTGGGACTTGTTTATCTCTTTCTCTTTACAATTTGCTATGTTGTGGTCTGTTTTGTTCAATTTCTGATTTTATTTTGCACCCGTGGGATATTTTGGTTTTCAATATGATTGTTATTTTAACAATCAAAGTTAATAACATTGCATACTATACAATACCTTGTCTGTTTGTTTCTGTCTTTTGACGGCTGGTTCTGCCTTATTGTTCCTCAATAGGTCACCAATATTATAATATTCACAGGGTGATATATAGGAATAGCTTTCGTCAGCATGTGCATGTTCAGGTGAGTATAGCGCGATATCTGTTAATTACAATACAAATAAAGTTCCGGTGAGTATACCACCATATCTGTTAATTACAATACAATTAAAATTCAGGTGAATATAGCGCGATAAACATTATATTTGTCATATCGCCCACCTTCAATTTTTCAACTGTATTTTCCTACCGATTTAGAAGACATGTCGCATCAAAACGAAGTCTATTGATTATACTTAAATTATGATCCTCATTTAATTCATACCCGAAATATTCACTACAAATGGCTTAATTTTTCCTGTATCTTCATTTAATTCTGTGGTTCTTAAAAAAGTCATTAAACAGGACGACTTATTTCCTGCTGGGAAACATACTTTAAATATGATAATCATTCAATTCGCTCCTGAAAGTAACTGAATAGGACTGAGTATATGAAAAGTCCTAATCAATGTCATTGAGCAATTTTTTCCTCCCTTGAATTACAAATCATAATATTCATTTGATTTAAAGACACTGATGATTTTGTTGAACAATATGTTTTTTTTTCAAAAATCTTGTTGAAGCGTGTACAGGCTTGTCAATTGAATAACTGTGTTGTAATTGTAAGACAAGAGGACATTTGAACTGTGTATATAGTTAAGTTACACCTTAGTTGTTCATTATTCATTATACATGTAAATAAATAAACTAACAAGGATTACGAGAGAACTCTATGTACTTAATGGTACATGCTTTGTAGATAGTTTTGGCTATTATTTTTAGGTCAATTCAAATGATATAGCTCTTCACGTAATTCATTACTTATACAAAAATCCCAAATTATTATTACGTTAACCTATTATATCTGTCTGTTTGGGTTGCTTATCCAATTTTGTTAATATAACGGAACTATAAATAACTGTCATACAATTGGAAGGTTTAGCTGGCTATAAAACCAAGTTCAACCCACCATTTTTTTTTTCGGAAAATGCATGTATCAAGTCAGGCATATGGCAGTTGTTTTCCATTGTTCCGTTGATTGACAGCGTTTGATTTTGTCAGTTTTTCTGGACTTCCACTTTTGAATTTATCTGGGAGTTCGGTATTTTTATTTTACTTTTATATTGTCTTTCAATGTTTTGGCTTGGAGCGTTGCTGATGATGATAAATCCAGGAAAGCAGTCGTACGCATTCAATATATAAAGTGCTATTTTCATTGTTTTGATACCCTTGACATCATACCTGTATTGCCAAAGGTTTGGTCAAATGTTATATTGTCTTTGACAAATTGGTCTGTAACAGAAAGGAAATGGAGGTACTGTTCAATAGTGCAACCTTTTATAGACTTTACGATGGAAAACTGCAGATCGGGGAGATAAGCAGGGACTGCTGTTACACTACCATACAGGTTTCCTGAAAATTGAAACAAAATGATGCATTATAAGTTATAACCGGAAATACAATGCTGTGGCTACTAAACATTTTGTAAACATAATGTGTACGGGAAAAATAAATAATAGAATTTTGAGATGATTATTTTCAATCAAAAAATAGGAGGAAAAGATAAAATCAGGTAACCATACTCATTTTCTAGCTACATACAAAAAGACCAATGTATTGAGAATAAAGTAATATGAAATCTAACTATAGTAACCATCATCCTTCGAACTAATTTTTTGTCTTCATTTGTTAAAAATAACTAATATAAAAATATATTAGTTTCCGCATTCATTATGAAGAATTAAAAATTGCATTTATTTATGTTGCAAAAGGTATATCTTTCTATAATGTAATCCAAAAAGGTTTACGTTAGAGTATCATCTTCAGGTTTTCAATGGAAATATCATAAAGAAATGTCTATAAATATTTTTTGTTACACAAAACTCGCCATTGTTTGTGGTGTTTTATAACAACTCAAAATTCGTAAACCTTTTTTACGTGTTAAAGGTCAACAAATTTGTTTTTGACATATTTAGTTATCAATGACATGTATAACGCTTATGATACCTGTATAGTCGTCTGATCGGTAATTTCCCACTGTTTTATTTGTTACCTTGATTTGTCTCTTCCTTATCGATTTACGGGATTATAACATACATGGTAGACTACTGTTTAAATTTATGACATGCAACATAATTTACAGGTACCTTTTAGGGTGTATGACATTTGCGTCAATTTTAAAAAGATTCGATTTGATTCTTTCATTTGCGCCGATTTTTCACAGATAAATTACAGATAAAATGTTGTTTTTTTTTTTTTATTTATCAATATAAACCTCTTCCGTTAGCCAGTTGTTCATATGTTATGAATTGTCAATTATCAAATGTATATAACTGTTGTCCCCTGCAAATAGATTGTTGTTGTTTTCATATTGCTCAGAACTGGTAAAGGAAAATCCAGTCTGTTGGGCTAAGTTCAGAGTATAAAGACAAATAACGTAACACTGGTAAATGGCTATCACAATTTTACTGGCTACCATTCCTTCCCCTAGATGAAATCGAGGACTGCTTCACGTTTGGAAGAGGACGAATGACAATCCAGAATCGTTTCATTCGCATTACAATAAACAGTTCTATTCGTACCGTGTCATCAAGAAAATCCAGGCCGTCACTTATGTCGAAATGAGAACTCTTGAAATGCCCGCCTCTATACGCAACAAATATAGAAGTTATGAAATTACAAGGAAGGAATATATCAGATGTGTGGTACATAAATACTCGACAAGAACAGTTTTATAATGATAAATAAAAAATAACATTCACCTGTAACCTACCTGTTACACAATCGGCGCAAATGAAAGAAAAAATCGGCGCAAGTGAAAGAAAAAATTGGCGCAAATGAAATGCAGATCGGCACAAATGGAAAACGCCGATGTTTTAGTTGGTTATACTTTTATTAATGTTTTGTTGGTTTTTTTGTTATAGTTACAGTTTTATTTACATTATTTGTCAATATAGAATAATAGGTAGTTTCGTTTTTGATACTGACTATATCATGTGGAATATCTAGACGAGCCCGCAGGGCGAGTTTAGATATTCCACATGATATAGTCAGTATCAAAAACGAAACTACCTATTATTCTGTTTATCGGCAATTATTTTTTTCTAGAAAAAAATCACATTTTAAACTAATTTTAATGTGCACTTTTTTTCATAGCGGATGACGTTTGTAATGCGGTTGTCAATCATTGGCGCGTGACATCATTTTGAAACAAATTCTTGACAGGAATGTTTGGAGGGCAAGCGGTGAAAGGAAAATTTACAATTTGCGTGAATTGACGACTTGTCATCAATAAGTTCCATCGTACAAACATGAGACGGATTATTGGTGAGCTAAATTGATAGATAATTATTTTCAAAACTATTGTAAACAAGAAAAATATACCATTTTGAATATGTGACAGACCATGCCATGCTGTCAGATTTTAGGCGGTTACTAAAAATAGTAAAATGCATTTGTCTTTTGAATTATATTTCGTACAGTCCAGTTCCTATTCCTTATTTTATGTATTTCACACATACATTCCGATTACTCGTACATTGTGGAACAAACAAGAGTCCATGCCAGACATGCCATGGCTAGTATATGTGTTTGATTTAGATACAAAACAAAACTTTCTGGGGACATTGAAAGTTTAGTCATGCTATTGGCTCATGATCGTTAAAATATCAAATGACGAATAAAATTGAGAATTAGAATATAGCATATAAGTGGGGCGAGTTGGTAGTCTGCAATGCAATAAGTTTTATTCTATTTTTCATAATTGGGCGATCATTGAAGATGGAAAATTTTGCTGCCCAAATGTAGAAATATCAGATTTATCTGAACCGTTGAATATTTATTCCACGTGGTTGAAAGGTTAGTTAGAGAGTTATTGCAATTCACAAATAATCACTTAAAAAAAGCTATTGGTAAGTTGTAAATAAGATCATGCATGTCATTGCCACTCATACCACATCTTCCTATATATATGTAATTGGATATTGTCAAATTATTGTCAATAAGATTTAATTTTAATTTTCCTGCACAACTACATGTATGGACAGATTATATGTTTTAGCACATCATATGTATTCGTACTATGCATGCTTTTTCAATGGAAATTGTGACGTCACAATGCATCCTCAATAGCACGAAAATCTGTGAGACGAGGATACGTCATTTGTACATGTAAAATGTGAGAAATCTTGCAATATCAGGTTGGGAACAACCCCCCTCCGAGAGTGATATTCTTTAAGCGAGTGACTGTCCATCTGACTCGGAGTTCTGAAGGGGTTATTTTGCTGTTGTACATATAGTAAAAGAAAAACTTGGTCTTTTTGACTGAAAAAGGTGAAATTTTTGTATGTTCATTGTTGAAACAACTTTTTGTAAAGAGAATATCTTCTTATTTATTTGTTTTGTCAATATAATGCTTGATAAAGGTATTGTTCTTTGGGAAAATTTCTGCAAATAATGTCGATATGTGCCCTTTTACACAAAATTTTAATTTGTACTTTTAAAAGTTGTTTAAAAATAACACTTAAAATGTACCCCTCTGTAAAGGAATAGATGTTATTTTAAGCTGTTATCACTCATTGAGGGATTGTTCCCAACATGATAATAGTATTAACTATAAAGTAATAACATGAAACTATTTTTTCTGTATGAACAGTTTTTAGAAGTAAATTATGTACATGTGTTATATATATATAAGTAATACAGGAGAAAGTCAAATATTTATTCACTGTCTGAATAGATAACCATTGCCCTGCGACGTTTTGGTTCAGGAGGACTTATATTTTCTTTTTGATTTTTGTTGGGATCCCAGTCATTTGACCCAAATACAAAGTTGAATGTTCCTCCATTGATAACTGTTCCTTTAGGTAAGAATTCAAATGGCTGAGGTCTGTTACCGGTACTTGAAATAGTTGATTCTGGTCTTTCATTGAGAGCAGTCTTAATTTCTTCTACATTTATGTAAGATTCAGGATTTGATTCAGGATTAGGTGCTGTGGCTGCTTTCTCACTTTTTGTTACTTTACTTTTTGAATCCAAATTTACCGACTTACTTTTGTCCAAAATGTCACACATCTTTTTTTGTGTTTTTATACTATTTTTAGCATAATTGTTTATACTTTCTAAACTCTTGTGTCCTGTGTGCTGTTGAACAGCAGTCACTGGCATTCCTTCGTCTAATAATCTTGTGATGGCTGTTTTTCGACCTGAATGGTTTGTGAGTTTTTTGCTTGTGCAGACATTTGATTTCTTTGCTGAATCTTTCATTAGATTTTGCAATTTTTTTTCACCAAGTTGTTGGCATTTATACCAATATCTGGCCTTCATAGATCTGTTAACTCCCAAGTAAAACGGGGATTCAGGAGAAACACATGTCAGGTGGTCGATGGGATTTGTACTGAAAAAGAGGAAATTTTGTTGAATAAAATCAGCTGTCGAAGATAATGAATGGATTGACGCCTATTTAACATTGAAGGATGTATTGTATAATTGAAGAATATTCTTTTGATATTTTTGGGGTAATGTCTGGTTAAATTATGGGCTACAGGAAATCGTAAATTGTTTTTGTGTTTTTTTGTTTGTTTTTTTTTTAAGATTATTTATTATTTTCCTATTGATTCTATTGCTTGCATGTATAGTACAGGGTAATACTTTTAAAATCAAGGAAAGGACCTGATATATAGAGTAATGGCATGCTTTTGATACTGACCTATTCTTGATTATGAGCAAGAATATGAAGCAGAGCCCAATAATAATCTTAATTTCTTAATGTAATCGATAAGTTTCATTAACTCAAAAATATGTTTTCGCAAAATTGCTGATAAAAACAATGGTATAACTATTTTATTATTTTTAAACTTAATCATTCATCAGCTTATAGAAATCAGTTCCCTCTAGCAGGCTCACAAACATGTACATGTATATTCTTTTTCAAGTCAAAATCAAAAATGCCAATATTCTAAATATGATGTTATCATAATATATAAATTTCAGGACAGTTGAAGAGTTTTATTGTTGAAAGACTGCAGTATGATACTGTCTTGTTATCAATTGATAAATACTTTTTGTTTGGTTGCTGTCACTTCTTTTTTTTTCAATTAAATGTAATTGTTAAGTTATAATCAGTTTTTGTCTTCCCTCATGAAAGTTGTGGAAGGTTTTCTTGGCAGTGGCTTTAACAAGTGAAAAGATTGCTACTTTTTTGCAAGATTAATTCGGGTTTCATTTCCTACTGATATTACATGCATACATATCATCTTGAGAACATGAAAAAAATTCCTGCTATAATCTTGATTGACTGTCTGATTTCGCATTTGTACATGCCAGTTCACAAGATGCAGTTGACCAGAAGACATCTTAGTTTACCTCTTACATGTATCTTGTATTGTTTGGAACTTGGTGATGGTCAAAGAGTCTTTTCCTTTCCGGAAACTATTTAGAGCTATTTTATAATTGTATGTAGACCTATTTAGTTTCTGGGTAGGATGCAATATATCAACCTGTGTAATAGTTCATTTTTGTTTGTGAAGGATTAAAAAAATGTTAGGTGTCTAAATTCTAATATTTACAGGATTCTATTTTTTTTTAATGTGCAACTCTCATTACGGTACCAGGTGACAGAAAAGTTTTCTATAGACTATTTGAAAGGTAATAGTTTAGATGTTGATCTACAAGTTTACTGTCAGAGGTAAATGTTAGGTATGGTGTAAATATGTTGTTTTGGATTGTAAATTGTTCATGCTATAAAAAATGGTACACAATGTACATGTTGATTTTTTATGCATAATGATTCATTTGGAATACATTTTATTTGGCTTACCTACCATTTTATACATGCACTGCTATTAAAGATATATTTTTTTCTAGCTGTAGCACCTTGCTTCACCCAATGTTATTTTATTTTTTTGTATTATAATTGCACAATGCAAAAAATTAAATTACCTCAAGATACATGGTAATGTGATTCTCATTCCATGATTTAGGT
The DNA here is from genome assembly GCA_017311375.1 of Mytilus coruscus. Classification (NCBI taxonomy): domain Eukaryota; kingdom Metazoa; phylum Mollusca; class Bivalvia; order Mytilida; family Mytilidae; genus Mytilus; species Mytilus coruscus. Next base: position 43,171,335 of record CM029606.1, on the reverse strand, counting down.
GCATAGGCTCTAGTGTTTTTTGAATTTGTTCCATCCCTGGTCTTTGTCAATCTCTCATTATATACTAATTTTTTACTTCCATTTGGTTCTGTACCCATTGTAACATCACCCCATTTCAGCTGCCGATGTTCGTGGGATCCTCTGAGACCAAAATGTATAGTAATGTAATGTACAGTTCCGAATGCTCCAGAAGAAAACAATTCGTCTTCCTCATCGGACTCAATGGCCTCGGCAGCGTTAGGCAGATTACCTAGTCCAAGCTCTTTCAGGTGCTTTTTCTTGGCCATAAGACAATCCCGTGATTTTTTGAAAGTAAGATCTTTCACTATGTCATGGGTATAACCATTTAAAGATAAATATCGATTAATCATCCCGTGAAAGCCACTTAAAGTACCTGGCTGATATTAACTTTCCTCATTTTCATTTTTTGTTTGTTTCCTGATTCCAATGAAAAATTCTTGCAAATATGTGTCGAGTTCAGTTGGTTGAATTGTGTATATGTCTCTTGTTTCTGATTTAATATCATTTAAAAACTGTTTGAATGTATTGACACTATACATCATTTTCCTCTTTGTGTTTTGATTTTCTCTGTCATCAAGAAATGATTTTCTTTCCTCCTCATTATTTATTATAAACCTGGATTTAAATTTACTATTTTGCATGGTAGGAATAGAGGTAGGAATGTCTGCAAAATTTTGTTTATTTATAGTCTGGTCTGTTTGTCTGTTTGTTAATGGGTTTATAAAATTAAGAGGATTGAAATCTGTGGTACTTTCATCTTTTAGGTCATCATCTATTTCTTGTAGTATTCTATTTAACTGCAAATCTTGTGATTGAACTTCCAGTTCAAAGTCATCATCCAGAAAGTCAATATCGGAAATGTTAGCTGTTGGAAGCAGATTTGAAGGCCCTGGATTTATTGTTTGACTTGGATGTGGTTGTTGTTCATTATTTTGGGGGGATGTCTGTTGAAACGTGTAATAATTGATGGAAGGGCAGGTTTGTAGATAAAAGTTTGCAATTTCAATGTCATCATCAGATGTGTACTCATCCATGTTTTCTTGAAATAAAAGTTGATATGGATCGTCACCGGGATCCATTTTCACGGAGGAGCCGACGAATTTTTATAACTTTAAATTATGTATACTATAGTTATTATTTACAACAAACAAACAATTGTAAGTTTAAAAAAAGTGATTTTTTTATTATATTTTTTAATAACATGTTCATTTTAATTGTTTTTTTTTTAAATCTCAAATACACCCGACTTCGTCAGAAACGGATTGTCTCTTTGACACATTCCCCATTTCCATCCTCAACTTTATTGTTTACATTGGTAACTGCTGACATTGACCCGATTAACCTTCATTTTCATTGGACGATCAGATAAGTAGATCCTTCCGCATTACGTCACGCCATACATTGCCTGATATTTTCGTTGATACAGCCTGTATGCAATACTCAAAAATATTAGGCAGTAAGATCAAAGGGAAAATGTACAAATCGCCGATAATGTTGTTTACTAGTATGTCATCTATGTATTTGTCATGTTGTTTACTAGTATGTCATCTATGTACACTGGGATTATGCACTGTCATATTTATCACATGTTCTTTATCCAATAAAACATTTGAATTTGAATTCGAATTTTAGGAAGTTTGCTGCTCAGTTTCAAAATAAATAACTTTCCATAAAACTAGTATATATTGATAGGGGATTAATTGAGGAACCAAAAAAGCAAAAAAAATATAGGGGTCAATGTGCTTGTTTTCGAGACATTAGCCATTGGAATTTTGGCGGGAAAATGTTCTCTCTGGATTTTTCATAGCTTTATCATTGACCAGTTAAAGTTCTCAAAAACTATTAAAAAATAAATAAAATTTTATAAGACTTTTACAAATGGCTTATAATTATATATGTAAAAGATTTAAAGAAAAATGGGGGTCCATGGGCAAAATTTTTTAAGGCATTCAAATGCATAAAACCAGAGGATTTCGAAAATCTGACAAAAATTCCAAAACTTGATCAGCAAACATCCTTAACATGAAAAATATAACTGTAAATTTCATTGAAAACTAGAAATGTCAACCTTTTACATGTCAGTTTCAGAGATTTTTTTATGTTTGAATCCGAGAGGTTTTTAATAAAGGTTCTGCAATCAACAAGTTAACGTGATAAATAAAGACGAAATACTACAATTGTTGGTTGGGATGCACACTTACCGTCACAGATAGCGTTCCCAAGGAGGAAGAAATCATCGTACGTATTGAGGAGCTTAAGGGTAAATAGGCCTGTTCTTAGTAAAGGACCGAGATGTTGTTGATCTGCATATTGATCCTCATGTCCAGAAATCTGTACTTCAATTGGCAGCTCTTTTTGTTCTAAGATCTCCTTTAGCCTAATTGACTTTCCTGTAAAAATCATATTTGTATTGTTTGTAAAGTCACGCTTAAGGTCAAGTTACAGTAAATGAGCTATGATGAGTCACAGATTTTGGTAAAATTTTGCATACAACTTTGGTTCGTTGAACTATAACTGAAAATCGAAAAATTCAGACATTGATCTCTTTTATCAACTGAAATATAACTGTTTGAATTCTTTCAAAATAGGTGAACATTTGAATAGAAAGCACATAAAGTCGGCGAAAAAAATTCTAAAATTTGTCTTAAAATCATCAAATTTCTAATTTCTACTACATAGATTTTTCTAAAAAAACTATATGTTGTTGATACAGAAATGTCCTTTTTAATGATGTAAAATAATGATATTTTTTGGATTTTCATTTATAGTTAAACGAGCCAAGGTTGCAAGCAAAATTTAAGCAAAATCTGTGACATAACCTATTTACTGTGACTTGACCTTAAATGTAAGTATAAAGCATATAATCAGATGTGTATGGACAATCATTAGCAGTCCTTCATGAGAAATACTACAAAGGCTTCTACGGAGAGATGTCATAGTTGCTGATCGCCGCAATATCAAACCTGATATAAATTTTCCAAAGTACACTAAAAAAAATTATGAAGTTTTATCACAAACGAAACAGTCGGTATTCATATTTGAAGATTACGTCACTCACCTTTTGGTTTTCCGTGTTTCATGATATGAAAAGTAAAGTCATAATTAGCAGGAATACTGATTTTTCTTCCCTGCAATCCGTACATCCCCTTTTCACCGGAAACTACGACTGCAACAACTCTCTTTTGTGTCGAATATGTCTGGATTCTGAAAACCTATCCAAATAAAACATGAGAAACTTATTACTATGAGGGACGTTCGCACATAAAAAGATTGACTGATTGTTGGTTGCTTAACGTCCATTGTCACATAAAAAGATAAAAGACATGTATTTGTTAGATTATTCATACATAAAGATGAATCGAACAGTTTAACTCGACGACAATGGATAGAAAACAGCAATTGTTTATGAAGAATAACATGGTCGAATTAATTTTTCTGTATTACATCATAAAGACCTAGTCTTAAACTAGTTACCAGTTCTCGGTTGAGTTTCACTTCAATGTACATGTTAAGGTAATCGATCTTCATCATGCATCCTGTTTCATACAACCAGATTGATCATTCAACCTAGTTTTGTTATCACCTATCGAACTGTATTGTTATTTTTATCATATACTTAGAGTAAAATAAGTTATAATTTTTACAGTATGATAATAGCATTACATTTACGTGAATTCCATATTTTCCGGGATTGTGCTAAGCAGGCTGATATGAAAAATCTATCAACTGCTTCCGGTTATTATCACATGCCTTTCCGTAACGTTATCGCATGGCATTTCGATGTCACTCGGCAACTTCCGGAAAATACACCGCAATAGCACATTTTGAGTGAAAAATATAACAAAGTAAGATACAAAACAAATATTAGAAACCAGAAAAATATATTATGTAAAAAGCAAAACAAATTAAACAATAAATGCATTTTTTCAAAGTTTTAAAAAAAGTTCTTGTCTGTATTTCTTCCGTCGTCCGTAAACATACCACAAAAGCCGAAGGCTCGAGGGCTGATAAAACATCTGATATGAAAAATGACATGTAATGATCTGATTGTATCATCTAACATTCCTGTCCCCTGTTTAACTTCTTATAGACATCTTCTTCTTTATAGCGTTGGGCAATCTAAATTACCTAACCCCTGTCAAATGTCTCAAAGATACCCTCTCCCTTATAACCCCGTGTCACTATCATTCATACCTGTCCCCTGTCTAATTTCTCAAAGATACCCTCTCATATATCCTTGTGTCACGATAATACATACCTGTCCCCTGTCAAATGTCTCAAAGATACCCTCTCCCATACGGCACCTCCCATATAACCCCGTGTCACCATCATTCATACCTATCCTCTGTCAAATGTCTTAAATATACCCTCTCCCATATAATCCCGTGTCACCATCATTCATACCTGTCCCCTGTCAAATTTCTCAAAGATACCCTCAAATATATCCTTGTGTCACGGTAATACATACCTGTCCCCTGTCAAATGTCTCAAAGGTACCCTTTCCAATATAACCCCGTGTCACCATCATTCATACCTATCCCCTGTCAAATGTCTTAAAGATACCCTCTCCCATATAACCCCGTGTCACCATCATTCAAACCTGTCCCCTGTCTAATTTCTCAAAGATACCCTCTCATATATCCTTGCGTCACGATAATACATACCTGTCCCCTGTCAAATGTCTTAAAGATATCCTCTTCCATATAACCCCGTGTCACCATCATTCATACCTGTCCCCTGTCAAATTTCTCAAAGATACCCTCTCCCATATACCCTTGTATCACGATATTACATACCTGTCCCCTGGCAAATGTCTCAAAGATACCCTATCTCATATATGCCTGTGTCCCTATCATACACACCTGTTTCCTGTTAAATGTCTCAAAGATACCCTCTCCCATATATCCTTGTGTCACGATAATACATACCTGTCCCCTGTCAAATGTCTCAAAGATACCCTCTCCCATATATCCCTGCGTCACCATGACCATTTGAGGTAAGTTATCTTTGTAGTGCTCATAAAAGCTTCTGGCACTATAATCTTCTTTGGCAGTTTCAAACTCAACATCTATCATTTCTTCCTTTTAATAAAACAAATATCCCATGTTACAATCTGCGATTGTTTCAAAATCGGGTTAAATCCACCATTTTCTACATAAGAAAATGCATGTACCAAGTCAAGAATATGACAGTTGTTGTCCCTTCGCTTGATGAGTCTGAGCTTTTGATTTTGCCATTTGATTAGGGACTTTCCGTTTTGAATTTTCCTCGGCGTTCGGTATTTTTATGATTTTACTTTTTTTAAACTCCAGTCATGAGGTTACTAACAATGTAGATTACAAATTAAAATAAGACAAATTGAAATAAACATTTCAGTGAGAATCAATTCATAAAAAAATATTAAATAAAATAACTTACAACAACGAATATGATGAGTACAATTAAACCCGTTTGTATCTTAACATTAAATAGAAAAGAAAGGATACGGTGTATCCATCCATGACCAAACATCAGTATATGCACCGCTAAAGGCCAATGATCAGCGCTTTAATTGTTATTATTCATCTCAAAGTCACAATGAGACTCTCAACTTATAGTAACTAAAAGTTTAAGCCGGATCCTAACACCGGTATAAGCGGAATTCTTTGTTTCTTACTCCATTTCTATTTATTCAAGTTTTAGTCTTTTTATCAAGGGCAAGAACACTTTCAAAATCCATATAGTTACCTCTTGCTCTTGTCTTTTAGGCTGTTCTTTCGTTGGGGGAACTGGTTCCTTTGTCTCGACTGTAGCAGGCAGTGTACCAGTATCAGCAGATATAATGTTATCAGCCTTACTGTCTACCTTTTCTTCTGTCTGTGTAGTAGACATATATGTTTTGTTGTCGACAGCCGGAGACAAAACAGTGTCTGTATTTGCAGTTATATTGGAAGATTTTACCGTTGTTGACTGAGGTGGTTTTGGGGGTATGGGTGGTGGGTCTTTCTTAACGGTCTCAGATTGGGAGTTAGTTTTATCTTTATCTGCTATTCCCTTCTCATCAGTATATGGTGTTCGGTTTGTTTGAATCAACTCCTCGTTTTTCTTTCCACTAATAGACTGATTACCTGTGTCTGTTTGACCAACATCCATAGAAGCGTAAGTTTGGTTGTCGTATTTTGAAACTCGTAAAACATCGTAAACTTTTTCATTTCCTTTCTTTCCCTTTTTGGTGGCAGGCTTTGGTTTATCATGTCTGAGAAGGTCCCCGATGTTATAGTATTCACATGGTGAGATATACGCATAACTTTCTACAACAGAGCTTTCAGCTTCCTGACTTCTTTCGTTTGAATACAGAGCAATTTCTAAAAATATAAACTAATATACATAAAAGACTGGATGGGAGTCCTTCGATTCTTCATTCTTTAATTTACTAGACCATTTTCTCTATTCTTTATATTTTTAGCCCATTATTCTTTATACTGTATATTTAAGCACCCCATTATTCTCTATTTTTTTATATTTTTTTTCGCCTAATTTTCTCTATCTTTTTTTTAACCATTCATTCTGCACTTTTTATCCATTATTCTCTATTCTTTAAACCCCTTCCAGTCCCTCATACATTTCTTGCAGATTTCCTCTGCTGCTAACAATGAAGTTTTAGATCATTTTACGGACGCCATCATGATCTGGTTGACTTTTATAAAATTGAGAATGGAAATGAGGAATATGTCAAAGAGACAACAACCCGACCAAAGAGCAGAAAATAGCCGAAGGCCACCAATGGGTCTTCAACACAGCGAGAAAATGCCGCATCCGGAGGCAGGTTTCAGCTGGCCCCTAAACAAAAATGTATACTAGTTCAGTGAAAATGGACGTCATACTAAACTCCAAAACATATAAATGAATTAAAATTAAAGAAAACAAACAAGACTAACAAAGGCCAGAGGCTCCTGGCTAGTGATAGGCGCAAAAATGCGGCGGGATTAAACATGTTTTGTGAGATCTCAACCCTCCGCCTATACCTCTAGACAATGTAGAATAAACAAACACACAGCAATACGCACAGTAAAACTCAGTTTAAAAGAAGTTCGAGTCCGATGTCAGAATATTTAACATAAGAAACTAAGCAAAATGACAATGATACATAAACTAACAAAGGACTACTAGCAGTTACTGACATGCCATCTCCAGACTTCAATTAAACTGACTGAAACATTATGTCTTCATCATATGAAAATCAAGCGCAATCCTTCCCGTTAGGGGTTTAGTATCATACCATCATAAAATATATGAGAAGAACATAACCCGTATCATGCCAACAACTGGTTTTGAACAAATGTGTCTATTTTCGGTGCAAAGACCCTATGAGTATATCAATATTGATACCGAAATATGCCATCTTCAATGACCTGACAACAGTATCGTAACTATATCCCTTCTGAATAAGTCTGTTTAAAGGTTTGGTTAGCTTTTGAGGTGAATGCCGACATTTTTGCGCTTTGTAAAGAATATTACCATAAAAGATTGGATACGAAATACCTGAACGTATAATATGTCTGCATGTTGATTTATGTTTACGAATAATGTCCTTGTACTGATGATAAAATTTAGTAAGTGTTTTGACTAGAATGTGATATCGAAACCCTGGTGTAATAATGTTTCAGAGATTTGTTTCGTTAAATTCAAATACGTTGTTACATACACGAGCGAATTGAACAAGTTGAGATATATAAACACCATAAGATGGTTAGCTTTATTTAAAGTCAGTTCAGCAGGATAAATCTCTTTAGTCTACATACTGAAGTCGTCATTATTGAGAGACAATATATCATCCAAATATCTAAAAGTGTTATTAAATTTTTGTATCAGATGTTGTTTCGATGGGTCTTTCCTGAATTTAGTCATAAATTGTAACTCATAACAATACAGAAACAGGTCCGTAATAAGTGGTGTACAGTTAGTCCCCATTATATAGAATATCATTGACAATGATGGACACGGATTTGTACAAATTGACATAGACACAATTCCGGTCTCTTTTCATTGATTGTGATATCGACACTACTAAATTGAATTGCCAACGAATTTGTACTACGGGTGCTAAATGTGGAACAAATTTCCTTATCATTCTGGAGCACCCGAGATCAATCAGTGTTTTTGTATAGGATTTGTCTGCTTAGTCTTCAGTTGTTGTTGTAATTTTTAGTAGACTATTGTCTCTTTTCATGCTTTTCGTGTTTTACCATGGTGTTAGTTACTTAAATGTGAAATTGAAATACTAATCAGTCAAAACTGTCTACAGTCAATCTTCTTTAAGGGAGTTGCTACCTTAGTTTTAGCGAAATACATAATTTTACGAAGTGGAAGTTGACTATCAAAATGTATGTTCTGCGCATGCTATTACTCAAACAATGACTACTGATCTGTGTTACAAAAAAAAACCCGACCGATTATCGAATATCAAAGTTGACATTAGATGGATTCCGCTATTATTTTTTTTTGTCCTGTTTGGTCATGAAGCTCTTCAACTGTTTCGATTCTTATACATCCTTGGCTTTCAAATTTTCGGCTTGCAGCGTTCCTGATGAAGGTAAATAAAGAAATGCGCTTCGGACATATACAATTTATAACGGGTTATTTTAATTTTTTTATCATTTATTATGACTTAGAATGCTGCGTATTGGCTACTGACATGTATGATGCTAAAGCAACAGCTACTGACCTGTATTGCCAAATGATTGGTCAAAAGTAATATGTTCCTTTACAAACTGGTCAGTGACGGACATGAAGTTCTTATACTGTTCATCGCTGTATCCTTTGATAGATTTCACAATAGAAAACCTAAGGTCAGGTAGATATGCAGGAACAGCTGTGACGCTGTCATAAAGTTTACCTATAATGATTGTCATAAAGTTTACCTTTACTGATTGCCATTAGAGATTTAAAAACCGATCCAAAAAAAAAAGCTATTACAACAATACATACATATCAACACATGTACACATACAATTAAACATATTTACATAAAACACTTACTATTAAATCTGTGCTTTGCGTTTATTGTTTAAATATTTGTTATTGCTGTGCCTCGTACCGATCTTTTGAGTTCGACCAATTGCAAATGATGTTCACAGTTGTTATCACGTTGTGTGTCCCATGTTTAGGGGTGGGGGTTAAGTGCTCACAAACATTTTTAAATTAAACGAGCCAAATCTATTGTTACAGTAGTCAAAGTGTTGAGTACCCCCTTAAATTAAAATTTGATAACAAAACAAAATTACTATTATTACATCATAAGGTAAGGAAAAATACCTCATGCCAGACACGTTGGATTTCAGTCGTTTTAATGAACAATTTACGGTCAGCCCCTTTTACATACACGGATTTTTTTTACGTCCTTACGGATCGCCAACTGGTCGTCAATCGCATGCATACGTTAATAACTCGTTACAACTCTCAACAACTCGCAGACAATTTTAAGGATCCGTGAAAGGGGAGATAACATTTTTGATAAAAATCTTCTACGATTGTCCACGGATTGTTTTTTTTTCATACGCAACTATTATCAGCACCCTCTTTGCGCATGCGTCAAATATGACCACAATCGATATCGATATAAATTTACTATAGATTGTTAAAGGAAATCTTAAATTTTGATTAGCTGTCAGTAAATATCACTAAATTTCTTTTTCATTGGCATCAATTTTGAAAGTTCAGTTTTTAAGCTTTCTACAGATCTAATTTGTATTTTGATAAGGATTGCAGAAGTTAGGGCCTTTTTCAATTAAAAAACACCTGGTGCACGACCTACTACTTCATACAATACGAAACCAAAAATGTGTGCACATGGGTTTTCTTTTATGAATTGACATGCAATCTTTATTAGAAACGGCTTCATTCGCATGAATATTTATTCTCTGGTTTTAAATCTATCCAACGATATAAATTTCATATTTTACATTTTTTTTTTTAATCAGGGCCTTTTTTATTCAAAAATCGAGTTGCGATCATTTTCTGAAGTTGACCAGAAATAATCTAAGTCATACCAGGTAAATATTCATGGATAAATAATTAACACATGCCAATGTGATGACTTCTGTTATTCTCTGTAGTTTATGATTTTTTTCTTTGTGACGGTTTAAAAGCCTCTTTCTATTCAAGTTTACTTTATAAATTGTAAATTTCAATGCACAAAAGTTTCAAATGAGTAAAAAAATATATTCTCCAAGATAAACCAATTGCCAAAGTCTTAAAAGAATAGGACAAAGGCAGCATATGTCCCAGTGTGGACTATATACGAAAATATTTGTATATAGTAATGCTAATTTAAAGATTACAAAACGGCAAACGCTTAAAACAGGAACATATATATTGACCGGACTTAACATTTCCTAATTATGCAGATTTAATCGTCGGGTGTTAGATATACTGTTCCCAGCTTAAAATTGAAATAAATTGAACTAGATATTTTAACAGTTTATAAGAAGCAAAATTTTCGATACATACATGATGATGTACATGTGATATATACTAGTGTATTGCTTGTTTGATGCACATCTCCTTTTATCCACTTAACGTTTAGAAAAATAAATCGCATTGAACAAAATAAATATTATTTTTAATTTGTCTCCGTCCTTTCAAAAGTTTCTATCGTGAAAAAAATTTAATTTTGTATTTGAACATTTATGTGAAATTTGTATGAAAAAGGAAACTTATTTTAATTATTTTTCTGTTAATGTAAGGTTTACGGAGAGCTGTCTCATTGGCACTCATACCACATTTTCTTACATTTATATTGTACATGTATTTGCAGAATTTCTAATTTTTAATTTATCGAATGAATAAGATAATTGGAATCGTTAAAATTTAAAATTATACTTGAAAACAGATGCCTGCGACCCCTGTTGTTTCGGTTAGCATGTTTTCTAAAGATATCCGCGTGAAGTTCACAAATTTCAACATGTATTTGGTCACCTGGTGTGAATTTCAGATAAAATTGTCAAGTTCAAATCCGTGGTTAAAACTTTCCTTACATATCAGTAATATTATTATCCGGGCAGGGTACTCTCCCCCCCTTTTTTTTTTTATTATACTCGGAACATTATTGTATACACTTTTTCTGTGGGACTTTCTTCATGTTTTAGGCGGCATGACCTATCCTTGCATCAACGAACGTGTGAAACTTGTATAAATATTGTTGAAACTGAGGAACATGTATTGATAGAGTGTCCATTGTAAGATGACCTGCGAACTGATCTTTTTTAGAAAAATTTTGTCAGAACATCCAAACTTTTAAAAATTTTCTAATTTGGAGAAATGTGTCTATTGTTCTAGCTATAGTGAATGTGATAGAAGTGCCAAAATCTGCATATTTATTTTACATAGAAGACGCTGCTTTTCACATCGTTAAACTTTTTGTCTTAACTGTAGACATTTTTAAAGAAATTTGAAAATTTAGCTGTACATTTATACTTATTCATTATTAATACGACATTTCTCTTTACAATACGTTTATGTAGCGTGTTTTCCATTGTGATTTATAAACAAAATGCATCGTCGCGGGCAAAGGTACTATAGTAGTATTAAGTGTTGAAGGCCCATTTTGAGAAAAATGTCTCTCAGAAATCATGGCTGAAAAGTTAGTGAAAATAAAAATCAACATACAATTCTGGGAGGTAAAACAAGAGTAAAAGCAGAGACTAAATTTATTCTTTTAATAAAAAATCAAAATGTTGCAATGAGTTTGTGTTTGTGTATGTGTATTCAAATTCTACGTTGTCTCATATTCGGGTTTACGTCGAAAGAAAGGTTTAAGATATATCTAAATCGAACAACATCATGTGAAAGTTAAAACAAAATTACTATTAAAATGAACATTTCTATTGATGACTATGGTGCATCATTTTTCGATTATGTATTTATACGTTTGTTATTACATGAATTACATCTATCCATATTTTGATTGTCAACTTATTGCATACTTCTCTAAAAATGGTGTTACTGAAATCAAGAATATTATATCAAATATAATATAACCTCACAATTACAACCCTCTTGCTTTTGAAATTGATAAAGAACAATTTTAATTTTTTTATACACAAATGTAAGTGCTTTTATAAACTATAACCAGACTACGGTTTAATGATAGATATATATATATATACATATATATATGTTTGGTTATCATAATCTCATAGTTGTCCTTTTTCGACTTTTTGTTTTGTATGTTTGATATTCGGTAAAATCTAATTTTATCTTTTGGAAATAAGTCAGTTTATACAACTCGTATTCATGCGGAACTTAGCATGCTACAATGACATATGGTTATAATATTGTTTATTAGGGTTGTCAAATTATTTACGAGTGTCAACATTGTCTTTACAAACTCAGCATATTGTCTTGATAAGATATCACACACAGAAAAGACTAATCAGACGGATAAGAAATTAAAATCATGCGCGATAACTCGTACTGGCTTACACTGAGGAAAATAGTTGGCCATGCGTAAATAACTCGTTATAATCCGTAAGTAAAGTAAACACGTTCGCAACAACTCGTAACCATCCGTAAACTGCTCGCTAGAATCTTTAAATGACTCGTACCAATTTTTTAACTGTTAGTTTACGATTTGTTAACGGATTATTTACGGACTATTATGAATGCTTACGTGTTGTTTACGATTTCGTAATAACTCGTAACAACTCTTAAATCGGTCGTAAAAGTTGCTAAAATTGTACGGATCCGTGAATTTGTGTGATCCGTAATTACTCGTAAGAAAAATCTGTGTATGTGAAAGGCATTAATAAACATCTCACGGAAAGTAAAAACTGTTCATGAATGTGGCAGAATAAATAGCAGTAAGCATTTCCTGCTTGAGTGTTAATTATTCACAAAAATAAATATTCCGAAAAATGTAAACACTAGAAACTTTTCTGTTTCATTACAATATCAAATCACTTTTTAGCCTTTATTGACTTCCTTTTTATCTCGAATTTGAGAGTTCCGGCCTTGAAACACACACCCGCCGCCGGTAGTACATGTAACGGAAAGATCTGATGACATTTTTTTGCCATTTAAATAGCAGTTGTTTCCTTTTTTCTGTGGACCCGGAGAGGGATTAATATAAGAACAATATTATTTCCGTATCCCTTTGTGTTTTGCTGAGATCATATTTTGTATGTCATGTCTTTCAAATAAAATGTATTTAAACTAAAAGCTATTTCACGAAAATAAGATACTTCAAAAATAATTTTTATGACATTTTTAACTCTGCAATCGAAAATATCAGTGATAAGCCAGTTTTTATTAAGTATAGTTGAATCATTGGATTACAGGTCAAACAAATCAAGCCAACTAAGATAATTTCTATATCCTTTCCATTTTTGTTTACCAAAGTTTTGTATTTGGCCATGCGATTATACAGGAAAGGCCAAAGTGAGTGAACAGTAAACGCGCAAGCGATTGTACAGTCAATAAACATATCCGACATTGAGATTATGAATTTCTTTGAATTTCTACTGGGACAACGGCTTTCAAACTTTCAAACAGGTACGACTATACGTCAGAAAGGGTACACTTGAAAACTCTGGTAGCAACGATCGTATTTTCTATGTTTTTTTGGCATTTTTTGTCGCTTTTGTGTGCTAGTTTTGATCGATTTACTCAGAGCTCCACCATTCTAATTCTAAGGAAAAAGTTTGGATGCATATATCGTTTTTATTATTTGATTGGTTCATATTTACATGCGGAATGTTTTCGTTACCAAATCTTGCAGCAGAAACTTTATATAGTAACATTTGAGTTCATCAAACTTTCCGTCTAGCAACTTGTTATTTTTTTCGAATGTCGGAGCCCCGCTTGACAGTCCCCCTAATGACCAAACAATTGAAAACCCGTACAGTTCCGTTCAACCACTGTGCGTAAGCAAAGCTTGGACCTAGGATCTGTATTTAATCACAGTGAATACGGATTATACATGGCCGATTACGGTATATTTGAGGTATAACAAAGCGTATATGTGTCAATAAACTCACCATCACATATAGCATTCCCAAGCAGATAAAAATCCTCATATGTATTGACAAGTGTCAAGGTAAAAGATGCTGCTCTTGCTGTCGAACCAATTAAAACTGTCTCGTCTCCAGCAAATTGGACATCCAACGGGAGTTCTTTGCGCTCCAAGATGTCTTTTAAACTGGCTGGTTTACCGACTACAATGTGTCCATAGAAAAAAGGTACATTTACGTAGATAATAAATGGTATTTCTATTTTTCTGCAAAATTGTCCTCGGTGATATTTAATGTTACTTGATAACTGACTGGCAATAAGAAAAAGTTGTTATCGGTGATGAAATCTTATTAATCCATTTTATTGATACAAAGAGACTGCAATGTTTCCTGGAGATTAATTTTCATCGGGTTAAAAAACTGTCAAATAGATTTCCTTGTATGCAAGTTCAAAATAGTGTGGGAACAAACACTTTTTTTTTATATTTTGGCAGAATGTAATGTATACCAGGACAGTGCTATTTCTAAAAAAATATTAAAAATTTGATTACACAGAGCATTTTTCAAACTACAAGGTGGTGCAAATGTTTTAATGTTTGAAAGGACTAAACACAGTAAAATCACTTTAATGTAAATTAAAAAGACAGATTTTTTTTTAGTTAAACTGTGAGAAGACAGCTCTCAAAAAATTGTTGCTGGAAATAAAAAGAAAAAGAAGGGTAACCATTCTTGTTTTCGTTTGTTTTGCTACGTAGCGGAATAGATGAATCTGCAATACGTTCTAATTTGAGCCTAGATTACCTGAGTTATCGTTTCCTATTAAACAAAGTTTTCAATTGTTTTAAATAATCAATACTTTTTTGTTTATGTATAGACAGGTTTTTCCGATTATCTGCCTTAGTTTGTGACGCGACTCCTAGGCGTCGTCGTAGTAGCAGTCGCCATTACAACCGTGAAAAAATATAAACAAGATATAATACCTCTATTTCCTAGACCGCATATAATTAACGTAAACACAAGAATGTGAAGGCGTACTTGACCTAGGCAAAATTATAACTGCTATAAATAATAAAGTAATTAGATAAGGAATGGGCATTAAAATTATATAAGTGTATTGCAGGCCAGGTGTCGTGTCCTTAAAACATATCTGTATTTGATACGTTACACCCGGGACATAATATTTACGAATCCCAGGTTACATATCGATTATAATCAAATGGTAATCATAATATTGATTATTATAACACATACATAAATAAAAATAAATTGTCTTGCCGGGTCGAATGTGATATATTAGAAAAACCAGGTACAATTTTATCAAATCATAGAAATTTCTGTGGTCAGACCTATAATGAGACAGTCCTAAAATTTAACAATCCTCTAATTCGACGGTCCTATCATTCGACAGCCCGTTTTCTCCAACGCGCGGTAATTGTCTCTGCTAAAAAATATACCAATAGACATGTTACAGTATCGTTTGATGATAAACTTTTTCACAGAGACGAGTGTGTGCTTGCGGTCTGTAGGTTCTACTGAATAAACTATTTGATTACCAAGACCTTTGAAAAAGAAAAATCCTTTCTAATGTGTAAAATTGTATAATTCATGCACAGAATAATCTACCGATAAGGAAAGTTCAAATCAAGTTTCAACAGAAGTTACTGTATACGTCGTATAAAGAAAGTAATGTGAATATATTTTTAAGCACACAGGCCTACATATATCATGTATATGGACCATTAAGATGAGGCTTATAGGGAAGGGCCCTTAATGGTAAGTTTTGCTAGGATTTGTCTATGGGTGCAGCTGTTTGTAAAACCTTTAAGGTTACCAGCTAGAACTGGCATCCAGGAATACAATATTTTACAAGCCTTACTTTTCGAAATATGAAAGCGCCGTCCAAAATAACCAAATATCAAAATAAGTGTTAACCTCATCAGTACGATCGGGCAACAGCTAATCTGCTATATCGTAGTTGAAAATTAAATTTGTGTAGTAATTCCACCAAAGTAAAGAAAACGTAGTGACTTATAAGTATACAAAAAGGCGTCACTGTCATGGTTCTTATTTTTGTCCGAGTTGATGTTGTCGGAATGTCTGGCCATTTAGCAGCATAAAGATAGTCGTCATGAATAAAAAAAAGTTCGTCTTTTCATACTGGGTTGATTTACTTAATTACAATTAAAACTACATGTAGCCTCGGGGTAGCTAGGTTTATTGTTATTATCAAAAGAAATGTGCAGCGACGGATTTAGAGGGGTGCCCGGTCCCCCCTTATGGAGCATAATTTATGGTTAATCCAGACTTTTTACCGCATCCACTAAAACCGCCCCCCTTTTTCAAAATCCTAGATCCGCATCTGATGTGTGGATCTTCTGTACAAAAAGAGGCAGATGCACTGTAGGCATCCGATTAATTTAAGTTTTTTACAGTCGTTTCACGACGTGTCAACATTCGTCTGCCAGTGTAATTTTACTTTCATAACAAATTTTATTTTTAAAAAAAAAAAAACGGATTGTGTGCAGTCTGTGCACCATCCAGAAAAAAATGTCCGGACCATACAAAAACCTGATTATGCAAAGTTTTTCTATTTATAGCTTTGATACACTCAAGTTTTGTTGGATCGTCAGAAGGCTTCAAATAAGACTTATACATGTTATATGGAATCAAACAAGGGCAGTCATTCCGCAACGCGTTGTGTAATTCAAATATTGATTTTTTCCCCACATCTACGATTATTTGTACAACTATTAAATGCATGCACAAGAAATGCCTCCACCTTTTTTATAACTTTCGGCAGTATCCATAGTAAAATAAATCAGAAAATGAAAGAAATACAAATGTAAACAGAAAATCGATAATGTTTTGATCAATTCACGTGCGTTATTTTTCACGGTTGTAATGGCTGATCGGTCACGTGAAAGGTTAATGAATGCGCCCATGTTTTCTAGGTTAATTATAGATAAACCCGTCTATATCAAAAAATATATTACCATAGGAAAACTACATATTTATTTCTTCATTTAAATGAAAATACCGACACATAAGTTGCATTTCTGCATCAAAACTTGCTTTTTTCGGCAAAAATCCGAACCGATCATTTTGCATTTAATCCCGTGAAGATGATAAAATTCTCCCATAGATACATCGGCGTCGGAGCTTTGTTTATTTCTTCATTCGATACATGGGTAATGGTATGTTTTTAATCGTCACTTTTCTTTATAAAAACATTACGAATTGTCATGTACACTAACGGATCGAATCTTAAAAGTTACCTTTGAATTTTCCTAGTTTCAAAACGTGAAACTTGACGTCATAATCAGCGGGTATACTGATTTGTCTCCCTTGTAATCCGTACATTCCTTTTTCACCAGAAACAACCAGCGCAATCACTCTCTTCTGTTTGGTAGATGTTTGTATTCTAAAAACCTGAAATTGTATTTTAATTACAAACAACATCAAATTAAATACTAATATCTATCATAAATCTTTGTTGGGTTTCACGTATGGTAATTAAAGTACTGTAAACCAACTTATTTTCGCAAGCGATAATTTTTTCCATGCTTAATTAGCAATTTATATCATTTTCTGTAACAATACAAACCCGGCCATCTTATCGTATTTGTCCCCTGTCTTATGTCTCAAAGATACCCCTTCCCATGTATCCCTGTGTCACCATCATACATACCTGCACCCTGTCAAATGTCTCAAATGTCTACAAGATAACCTTTCCAACATATCTCTGTGTCACCATCAAACATACCTGTCCTCTGTCAAACGTAACAAAGATAACCTCTCCCATATATCCTTATGTCAGCTTCATACACACCTGTCCTCTGTCAAATGTCTCAAATATACACTCTCCATATATCCCTGTGTCATCATCATACATACCTGTTCCCTGTCAAATGTCTCAAAGATACCCTCTCCAATATATCCCTGTGTCACCATAATTCATACCTGTCCCCTTTCATATGTCTCAAAGATACCCTCTCCAATATATCCCTGTGTCACAATCATACATACCTGTCCCCTGTCAAATGTCTCAAAGATACCCCCTCCAATATATCCCTGTGTCACCATAACTCATGACTATCCTTGTCAAACGTCTTAAAGATACCCTCTCCATAAATCCATGTGTCACTATCCTACTTACCTGTTTCCTGTCAAATGTCTCAAAGATACCCCCTCCCATATATCCCTGTGTCACCAGAATTCATACCTGTCCCTTGACAAACGTCTTAAAGATACCCTCTTCCATATATCCATGTGTCACTATCATACATACCTATTTCCTGTCAAATGTCTCAAAGACACCCCTCCCATATATCCCTGTGTCACCATAATTCATACCTGTCCCTTGTCAAACGTCTTAAAGATACCATCTCCCATATATCCCTGTGTCACCATACAAACCTGTCTCCTGTAAAATATATCAAAGATACCCCCTCCCATATATCCATGTGTCACCATAATACTTACCTGTTCCTTGTAAAACGTCTTAAAGATACCCTCTCCCATATATCCCTGTGTCACCATACTTACCTCAGTCTCCTGTCAAATATCTCAAAGATACTCTCTCCCATATATCCCTGTATCACCACCATACATACCTTGTCTCCTGTCAAATGTCTCAAAGATGCCCATCTCATATATCCCTGTGTAACCATCATATATACCTGTCCCCTGTCAAATGTCTCAAAGATACCCCCTACCGTATATCCCTGTGTCACCACCATACATACTTGTCTCCTGTCAAATGTCTAAAAGATGCCCTCTCCGTTATATCCTTGTTACCATACAAAAATCAGTCTCCTGTCAAATATCTCAAAGATACTCTCTCCCATATATCCCTGTATCACCACCCTAGTAATACATATCTGTCTCCTGTCAAATGTCTCAGAGATGCCCTCTCCCATATATCCCTGTGTCACCATACATACCTGTCTCCTGTCAAATATATCAAAGATACCTCTTCCCATATATCCCTGTGTCACCATACAAACCTGTCTCCTGTCAAATATATCAAAGATGCCCCCTGCCATATATCCCTGTGTCATCATAATACATACCTGTCCCTTGTCAAACGTCTTAAAGATACCCTCTCCCATATATCCATGGTCACCATACATACCTCAGTCTCCTGTCAAAAACTCAAAGATACCCTCTCCCATATATCCCTGTGTCACCACCATACATACCTGTCTCCTGTCAAATGTCTAAAAGATGCCCTCTCCCATATATCCTTGTGTTAACATACAAACCTCAGTCTCCTGTCAAATATCTAAAAGATACCCTCTCCCATATGTCCCTGTATCACCACCATACATTCCTGTCTCCTGTCAAATGCCTCAAAGATACCCTCTCCCATATACCCCTGTGTCACCATTATACATACCTGTCCTCTGTCAAATGTCTCTAAGATACCCTCTCCCATATATCCATGGTCACATAATATACTTCAGTTTCCTGTCAAAAACTCAAAGATACCCTCTCCCATATATCCCTGTGTCACCACCATACATACCTGTCTCCTGTCAAATGCCTCAAAGATACCCTCTCCCATATATTCCTGTGTCACCATTATACATACGTGTCCTCTGTCAAACGTCTCAAAGATGCCCTCTCCCATATATCCCTGTGTTACCATTATACATACCTGTCCTCTGTCAAACGTCTCAAAGATGCCCTCTCCCATATATCCTTGAGTTACCATGACCATCTGTGGAAGATTATCTTTGTAATGTTCATAAAAACTCCTCGCACTGTATTCATCTGGTACCGTTTCAAACTCAACATCATTTGAGTTTTCCATCTGAATCAAGAAATTTATTATGGATATGAATGAATGAATTTTTTTAAACAGTTGTTTGATTTAAGAAGTGGAAATATATTTAGTCAAACAGGTATCATTTACATCATATCTAAATTTATCTGATTTCAAACATTGTTTCCTTATATATATATATGTTATCTTGGTTATACTAAGGCTAACGTTCTCACACGTGTGATATAGTTTTTTTTTTTTTTTTTTTTTTTTTTTTTATATATTATAGCAAGTTTAATTAACAAAACGTGACAGATCTAACTTCGGTTAGGAAACGAACAATTTGAAATGAATTAATCGCTTATATATCGGAAGTAAGGATACGAAGATTTATTTTATAAAGTGCCCCGTGCGAGGTTAGATAAGGGAAAATAAATTCAACACTGAGTTATAAAAAAACATATTGCTCCTGTATATTGCTGAAAAAAAAGATAGTTTGCTTTTATTAAAGTTGAAAAAAAAAGTTCCCTATACCCCTCCCCTAAACAAAGGGCAGGTGGTCGGTGTCTTACTTCCGTTACAAGTGTTCATAAATGACTAATGTTCAAAGTCCGTTATGGTTTATTTAGGAGGAAGCTTACCGATTTTTATTTAAATAAATGCTAAAACACGCTCTATTGAAAGGGCTCACAGGTGTGTTACATTATATATATATATCAATTGAAAACGATTAAATTTAGGACGCAATTCAATTTTCATCGTTATGATAGTGTAATTCTATCTATACCAAATCACACCTCTTTAAAAGGTATTTTGATTTATGGGGAAAAACCCTATCATAACGTTAATCAACCCGGGTATCAATATATGTATGTGATGAAAGACATTAAGATGGTAACAGGTGGAAACCCAGTTGAAATTAAACAAAAGAATGGTACTCTTTGTTAGAGAAGGTAAAAAAGGCCAAGTTGGTAAATTTGAATTGTTTAATGTGCCTAATTTTGGATTTTATGCATCTTATGTGTTATAAAATACGGACATGTGGTGTGATATAAAATATGGACATGTGGTTTGATTGCCAGTAGGATACTAGTAACTATCCATAAACCCCAAAGGACAAGTCACCACAGAACCTTCAGCGATGAGCAAAATCCGTACCGTATAGTAAGCTATAATATCCCTGGATAGGATGTTCGGTAGAAAATTAATCTTAATATTAAAAAAGAAAAAAAAGTGTGCGTCAATAATTATTAATAAGACAACAATCACTAGTAACAATAAGCTAGAAAAAACATCAAGAGGGCAACACACATTCTTGACAATTTATACTGATTAAGCGAACTAAAACTGACTGATACTAGTCTGAATTCCAACGGTCTTATATTGTTATCTTTTAGTCAATGTGTTTTTTAAAATACACTTGAAAAAAGACTTTTTCTTATTAATAGGTATGTTTACTACTTGAGTATCTGACATCCCCTCTGTAATAGCGTTCTCTGTACTTCTTAAAAATAGATAGGTCATACACTAGCTGCTCAAAATACTAGATAAAGAAAAGGAATATCGCCATCTTACTAAAACTTCTGTCTCTGTACATCTACAAAAGTAGGTAGACAATACCCGATCCCCCCAAAAGACTAGATAAAGAAATCACGCCCTCGTATATCTTAATATCGGTTTCTGTATTTCTTCAAAAATGCATACTCCATATAATTATATATGTAACTGCATGCGAAAATTCTAGGTGGAGAAGTATGCCCTCTTGTACTCTTATACTTGTTCATAAAAAAAAATCCTTCATTAAGTGTAATCCTTCTAAATTACTCTGTAATGAATTATTTGCCACTGGACAATAAACAAGGAATAACCAATCAGTCAATCTTGCATTCTTATATACGCCACTGTACATCTAATTCTAAATAAATGATAAGTAAACAAAAATTAACGCTCACTAATCAAGTAATTGAAACATAAATCACATCCTCTTAAACTTGTATGCCGCCTAAAGTACATGTACTTCTAAATGAATGATTACTGTATTTGGTATGCTAGCTGCTCAATACATCAGATAAAAATCATGCATTCCTACATTCAGATATCTGCTTTTTCTAACTCTAAAGAATAAATACATCAAACGGTTATCCCATTGCTCAAAACACTTTGATTATAATAACAACCACTTAATTTTATGTGCCTACTTGATATAGAAATTATGCCTCCATACACTCTAACATATGTCCTTGTATTTCGTAATTATATATATAATAAAACGTTACTCTGTCAGATGAGAAAAGGAGCGAGAAAAATCGTTTTTTTCTTGTTAGGAATTATACATTTATATTAACATGATTAATTGATACAGTAAAATGCATTAAATTCTATGTTTTTTCTCTCAAAATTGGTAGGTTTATCTTTCATGGTTTTGGTGACCTGATTCTTGTTATTTCAGGTTAATTCTCTTAAAGTTTATTATTTTTTGGGTATTTGCCGCTTTCATTCATGATTTTGAGCATTAGTTATCAGAAATAAAGATGTAAAACATTTTTTTTTTCTTATTTTGTTCCTTGACACCAGGGGTTCTTCGTTAAAATTAACTGTATCACAGTTTAATGTTTGTTCTCTTGGCAGTATTAACATTCTGCTGAATTTCTGATAATTAAGGTATGCGCACTAGAACGCATAATTGGTACTATATTGGAAATCGATAGTACAAAAATGTAATTATCAGAAACAAAAATACATATCGATACTAAAACCTACATTATATCGAAAGTACAAAGCTATACATGTATCGTTTGTCAGATACAAATACATTCAATGTATTCCCAAATATCCTCAGTTACACAAACATGTAACATTTTCCATTAATATTATAATAGTAAGCCTGTCCTTGGCAGTTGATAATCTTTTATGAACCATAGAAGTTCAAATCGTTAGTGAACTACGTGAAAATTGGGAATATATACAAAGAAATCATTACTGAAACGTAAAAACTAAGTTATTTCTCTATAAAAATTCAAATGACTTACTTTTTGTCCGGATAGGAAGTTCGAACAAGGATTGTTTTGTAGAACCCGGAAGAAGTTAGACATTTCAATCTTATACGATCTGTTTAAATATAATTTAAAAAAAGGCATGGTTGAATAATCGAGGTATATTATTTACCTATACCTATATCAGTGTATGTAAAGTGCGAATCCTGAAATACCATTTTCACTGTATGCCATGAATTT
This sequence comes from Mytilus coruscus, assembly GCA_017311375.1. Lineage (NCBI taxonomy): Eukaryota > Metazoa > Mollusca > Bivalvia > Mytilida > Mytilidae > Mytilus > Mytilus coruscus. The sequence goes on along the minus strand of CM029606.1, from coordinate 43,148,326 downwards.
CTGATGTAGAATGATAAATAAACAGACGAAAAACTTATGATTTTGGACTAAAATATTAAATTATATATCAAATGGATTGTTTTAATACACTTGTGATATAGGATCATATAATTAAGAGATACAGAAGGGTTTATATCGCACATACACCGATCAAGGTGTGAAATCATTACTAAAATAGACAAATATTAAGAATATTTTACTAACAGAGCGTGCAAGAGATTGAAAAGCAGCAGTTAAGTTTCATTTGTAGAAAACTGTACCTTTTAACATAATTATTAATGTTGTATAACTTAAAACAGGTTTTGTTATTCAGCTTTTTTGATATTAAATTAAATTCCAGTATGCTGTTTTCGTTATGCGATTCATGTTTACTGTCGAATAATGATAATCTACTTTCATTTTCACTGTAGGGCGATTCATTTTTATTGTTCATGCGATGCATTTTCACAGAAGGAAATAATTAATTTTTATCGTATAAAGTCTTAATTCAGCCGACTCCCTAACAAAATTGATGAAGTCAGAATGATTGATTATATATGACAACTTTGTGAGTGAAAGTCTGAGGTAATATATCAATACATTCCGTTAAAATAGCATTTATTGCTAATATAGTCGATTCTATTTTCTCTAATAATTTGTCCAGATCCAGATCCAGATCAATATGTATATATTTACTATGACACGCCATCATTGAATACATATATCTTTGACAGTTAAGTCAATCCACTACACCGAAAAGTTTTCAGTTTCGGTCTAAATCTACATCACATACTAATAAAACGTCCTTAGACCTATTTTCAAAATGCTTGTAATTTATAGGTGTGGTTGGCTTTGCTTTGATTGTATAAATGTTTGCTTAAGCATTGTAATTAAGATTGAGCACTCATTTATACAAAGCAAGCAAACCAACCAAACCTTTAAACTACAAGCAATAGGAAAATAGCTGTAATGGATGCATCTTAGATAACATGGAGCATTCGCAAAACGATCTTCCTTTCACGATTGAAAGAGTGGTAACGTTTTCATCTCGCACAAACAATTGACGCTAGGATGACTCGATAATTGATATTTCTCATGCAATTGTGTATACATCTTTTACAGTAAAGAAAGTTCGAGCAACAATCTTGTCACCTTAATTTATGGTTTAATTTCTTATAAATCGTTGTTACAAATAAGCAAATACGCAATTGTAAGAATACAAGGATATATTAAATACAGTTTATTGTTATTAATACATGCTTAAATGGTCTATACCACGGGGTATAACCGACGTATAGTCGATTTCGGACGTTAATCGCTGCATTGCGAAGCGATGTTGGTAGATAAACAATCCGAATATTTTCACCAAAGACTAATTGACGTATTGTTCAGTTAAGTATTCAATGTTTATGAAAACAAAGTTTACTGCTCCTAACAGCATTATATATTATTTATGTTACATGAACACCATGTGACTATTTTAAATAGGCAGGTCTGTGAATAACTTGTAAACATCGCGAAATAAACACTGTGTGTAACTCAAACTTGATTGAACTACAAATAGAGCATAGTTGGTTGGCTCTTACACTAAATGCGACCGTGTATTTTGTGATTTGTTGTTGTTCTAAATACATAAAGCGAATGAGAAACCCGTTGTTTTATTTTATTTGCAGACATTTACTTGAAAAACTGACCTCAGAATTTTGAAACTGTACGATTCATTCTCTATGTAGTTTGTTTGCTTCCTTTAATACCGTCCGTTGTACATTCTTGTACTGTTCGTTGTGCAAAAGCCTGTCAATATGGTCGAAATATGTACGAAACGGCGTGGCAAATTTTCAAAGCTTTTTGAAGCGAGTACTAAAACTTTTCAAGGAAAATTCGCCTTAAAAATATGTTATATTCATTAATTGATGTTCTACTCCAGTATATTTTCGGATCCATGACACACTAATAGCAAACTCACCAAAAATATTTGAATATGCATGATATGAATGTGTATCACCTTAAGGCGATGTGACGCATATCACCCTGATCTTCGCGTGAGCTTGACCTTTGACCTCAAGATCAAAATACTGGATTTCTTAGAAACTGGATTGAAAGCAGGCGCTCCCGATGAGCGGGCTGCTCTAGCTCCAGTAAGTTCTGTTTCACGTCAAACAAAAACATAATTCAGGTTGTTTTAATCTTCAATATGAAGTGTTAGAAATGTCAAATAGTTTTAGTAGTTTCAAATGCTTGCTAACAAAAAACAGAAGATAGGTATTTCAATAGAAACAGTTAATTTTGTTCTCGTTGTTTTACTAACGAACGGTACAGAACTATGACGAAAACTATTTATAGTTAAAATGCATCGCATTCAGTAATCAATATTATAGATTCAGCTGCTTTAATTACACTTTTTTGGACTTTAATCCTGTTATTATACATTAAAAATTTATATTCTAATAGAATTGGGTTAAAACATACTTTCAAATCAATTATTTTGTATTTTCAAAAAGTAAACAAACGCAGTTTTTCCCATCGTCCTTTATTTTACAATAGACATACTCGCATACGACAGTGAAAATGAACTAACTGGATTCGCACGTTATATACACTGTATATACTATAATTAAATTATCGAAAGTCAACATGAGTGTAGATAAGGGAAAAATCTGAGTGTCCATTCAATATTATGTAATTCATGCATGTTTACAGTTCGTTATTATTATGTGTGGTTATATCACACTCCCAAGATGGTGTGGTGGGGGCTCAAAGTCACAGTCATGCCGCTTCACGAGACAACAGGCACTTTACTTACACATTATTTTGAGTACAAGATGCCCACTTTTAGGTATATCTGTTTAGGGTTTGATAAATTATTTCATAGGAGTCGACGATACTAAACATTTTTGTTGTTTTGAGGGTGATATTATATAAATAACACATAGCTGAGAGGGTGATAAAGCAGATTGTTACCCCGAGAAAACATTGTCAACTAAGGCGAAGCCAAGGTTGACAATGTCTTTTGGAGGGGTAACAATCTGCTCTATCACCCTCTCAGATATGTGTTATTTAATTTATTATACTGAATGTTCTGTTATTACTGTCTATTAAATTTCAAATTCAAATTAATAAACCATTTCGTCTTGTTGATAACAATCATATATTTATTAAAGCGCACACTTGAGCAAGCGTCTCCGTGAAGGGTAAGCTGCATAAAACTCCATACAAATATAGATGTATTTCGTCTTCAAGCCATTGTTCCACTACTAAACTATCTATTCTACTTACTAGTACACTTGGTACAATCAAAAACCTGGTAATAAATTGTTCAAATAAGGCCTTTGAAAACAGTGGAATTAATTACTTTTGGAGTGTCAAAAATTCGTTTGAAGTACTTGATAAATTGCATGCTTATATTGGTGATTTCGAATCTGTTCAAAGTTTTGATTTTTCTACCCTATATACCACGTTACCTCATAATCTTATTAAGAAAAAATTCACACATCTGATTAAATGGGCAATTAAAAAGTCGGAATGCGAATATATATGTTCAAACTCTTTTAGGTCATTTTTTAGTAACAACAAACAAAAGAACTATGTCAATTGGACCTGCTTTGATACTATAACTGCCCCTGAATTTTTACTAGATAACATTTTTGTTCGTAATGGAGATTCCGTATATCGTCAGGTTATCGGAATTCCCATGGGTTCTAACTGTGCACCACTTATTGCGGACCTATTTCTGTATTGTTATGAGTTACAATTTATGACTAAAATCAGCAAAGAACCATCGAAACAACATCTGATTCAAAAATTTAATAACACTTTTAGATATTTAGATGATATATTGGCGCTCAATAATGACGACTTCAGTATGTACACTAAAGAGATTTATCCTGCCGAACTGACTTTAAATAAAGCTAATACTAACAATGAACACTGCCCTTTCCTGGATCTTGATATCTTTATCTTTAACGGGAAGCTTATTACCAAAATTTATGATAAAAGAGATGATTTTTCATTTCCTATTGTTAATTATCCATTTTTAGATGGTGACGTTCCCTTGTCGCCATCTTATGGTGTTTATATATCTCAACTTGTTCGATTCGCTCGTGTATGTAACAACGTATTTGATTTCAACGAAAAAAATCTCTGTATTACTGAAAAATTATTACACCAGGGTTTTCGATATCACAAACTAGTCAAAACATTTACTAAATTTTATCATCGGTACAAGGACATCATTCATAAATATAAATCAACATGCAGACATCTTATACGTTCAAGTATTTCACATCCAATATTTTATGGTAATATTCTTTACAAAGCACAAAAATGTCGGCATTCACCTCAAAAGGTAACCAAACCTTTAAACAGACTTATTAGGATGGGATATAGTTACGATACTGTTGTCAAGTCATTAGGGATTGCATATTTTGGTACTAATATTGATTCACTCGTAGGGTTTTTGCATCGAAAATAAACACATTTATTCTAAAACCAGTTGTTGGCATGATACGGGTTATGCTCTTCTCATATATTTTATGATGGTATGATACTAAACCCCTAACGGGAGGGATTGTACTTGATTTTCATATGATGAAGACATAATCTTTCAATCAGTTTAATTGAGGTCTGGAGCTGGCATGTCAGTAACTGCTAATAGTCCTTTGTTCATTTATGTATCATTGTCATTTTGCTTAGTTTCTTTTGTTACCTGTTCTGACATCGGAATCGGACTTCTTTTAAACTGAGTTTTACTGTGCGTATTGCTATGTGTTTCTTTATTCTACATTGTCTAGAGATATAGGGGGAGGGTTGAGATCTCACAAAACATGTTTAACCCCGCCGCATTTTAGCGCCTGTCCCAAGTCAGGAGCCTCTGGCCTTTGTTAGTCTAGTATGTTTTTTAATTTTAGTTCATTTATATGTTTTGTAGTTTAGTGTGACGTCCATTTTCACTGAACTAGCACACAATTTTAGTTGGGGGCCAGCTGAGGACCACCTCCGGGTGCGGGATTTTCTCGCTGCATTGAAGACCCATTGGTGGCCTTCGGCTGTTGTCTGATATTTGGTCGGGTTGTTGTCTCTTTGACATATTCCCCATTTCCATTCTCAATTTTAATAGAGTATTTTCCATGGGATAGAGGAGGGGCCTGATGGGGGGGGGGTCTCATCACGATTCACGAGTTGATTTTTTTGTCAATCACGATTCACACACAGAAAATAACTTTCCATGATCACGGATCACGAAAATATAAGAAGAGTAGAAATCTGTAGAAAAACAGACCACGATAGCGTAAATGCGCCGATCACGAAGAACGAAAATAACCCATCAGGCCCTTCATAGAGTAAATTGTCTCCCTCGTATTAACCAATCAAAATCTGGCATTTTGACATGAAGTATAATAAGAACATTAAATTACAGACTATATAGAACAAATTTTTAACAAACCATGTCCTATTTTGTCCGACTCATTTCATTGTGAAATGTTGAAACTATTAGATACAAACCGTTAGAAAACCACGGGATACATCGAGTTATTTGTCAAATAATGTACGTAAAAGGATGGAATACAACCACGGGATACATCGAGTTATTTGTCAAATAATGTACGTAAAAGGATGGAATACAACCACGGGATACATCGAGTTATTTGTCAAATAATGTACGTAAAAGGATGAAATACAACAACGGGATACATCGAGTTATTTGTAAAATGAAATAGAAGGATCGAATACAACCACGGGACACATCGAGTTATTTGTCAAATAAAGTGGAAGGATCGAAAACAACCACGGGACACATCGAGTTAGTTGTCAAATAATGTGGAAGGATCGAATACAACCACGGGACACATCGAGTTAGTTTTCAAATAATGTAGAAGGATCGAATACAACCACAGGACACATTGAGTTATTTGTCAAATAATGTAGAAGGATCGAATACAACCACGGGACACATCGAGTTATTTGTCAAATAAAGTGGATGGATCGAATAAACCACGGTACACATCGAGTTAGTTGTCAAATAAATTAGAAAGATCGAATACAACCACGGGACACATCGACTTATTTGTCATGTAGAAGGATCGAATACAACCACGGGACACTTCGAGTGATTTGTCAAATAGTGTAGAAGGATCGAATACAACCACAGGACACATCGAGTTATTTGTCAAATAATGTAGAAGGATTGAATACAAACACGTTACACCTCGAGTTATTTGTCATGTAATGTGGAAGTATCGAATACAACCACGTGACACATCGAGTTAGTTGTCAAATAAAGTAGAAGGATCGAACACAACCACAGGACACATCGAGTTATTTGTCATGTAGAAGGATAGAATACAATCACGGGACACATCGAGTTATTTGTCAAATAAAGTAAAAGGATAGAATACAACCACGGGACACATCGAGTTATTTGTCAAATAATGTAGAAGGATCGAATACAACCACGTGTCTCTGAATCGGAACTTATATAAAAAAATCAAAAATCTAAATTAATTTTTGGACTTCTGGACTCATAAAAGGCATTTGATGTTGTTCATCATGATATTCTTCTCGACAAGTTATTTGACCAAAATATTGATCGAGATATTTGGGAAATCATCTTTCATATGTACAACAACTTTACCTCTAAAGTTAAATGGAAAAACGAATTCAGTAACAGCTTCCCTGTACGGCAAGGAGTCCGCCAAGGAGGAATTCTATCCACCCATTTATACAAACTGTACATTAACGACCTACTTACAGAACATGAAGAGAATGGTATGGGCCAGTACATCGGCACAAACTTTACGGGATGTCCAACCTGTGCAGATGATATTATACTATTGTCATCAATTGAAGAAGAAATGCAATCTATGCTAGATACATCTAAAAGATACTCAGACAAACATAGATACAACGAAGATCCATCCAACCAAAAGCGTTACAATTAATAAATATAGTAACTGACAAAAACAACGAAGAGTGAAGTTCAATTCAAACTCGATGATAAAAACATGCCATCAGCTAATCAAGGTACACATCTGGGTATCATAAGAGCAATTAAGGACCAAAATAAAACAAACATCCAGGACAGAATTAGCTTAGCCAGAAGGACAGCCTATTCTCTTATGAACGTTGGAGTACATGGTACAAACGGATTAGACCCTAAAACTTCTTATATGATATACAGAGTATACGTTCTACCAAGGCTACTTTACAGCCTGGAAGTTCTGCCACTAAATAATGGGGACATTAAGTTGCTAAGAGATTTCCACGTGAATTTTTTGAGACAAATACAAGCTCTTCCCTCACGGACAGCAATTTCAGCAATATACTTACTCTTGGGTGCGCTCCCCATAGAGGCAGAAATTCACAAAAGAGTTCTTAGCCTGTTCCACTCCATCTTTTCATCTAACAACGAGAATCTAAAAAAGGCTCTAGAGAGGCAATATGTCCTGCAAACACATGAACTAACTTTCCTTAACAGAGTAGCAGATCTTTTATACATGTATAATCTTCCTCCATGGACTTATCTGAAAGATCAATTGCCATCAAAGTTATCATGGTGAAGGTTTGGTACCATTAAAACGTTTAAACCCGCTGCATTTGTTTGCACCTGTCCTAAGTCAGGAATCTGATGTTCAGTAGTTGTCGTTTGTTGATGTGGTTCATAAGTGTTTCTCGTTTCTCGTTTTTTTATAGATTAGACCGTTGGTTTTCCCGTTTGAATGGTTTTACACTAGTAATTTTTGGGGCCCTTTATAGCTTACTGTTCGGTGTGAGCCTAGGCTCCGTGTTGAAGACCGTACTTTGACCTATAATGGTTTACATTTATAAATTTTGACTTGGATGGAGAGTTGTCTCATTGGCACTCATACCACATCTTCTTATATCTATGGAAATGCAAGGCAAGAGAAGCAATACACAACTACTGGAAAGTGAATCTTCAAAGGGACGCCAATAGCAAAACAACACTAAAATTTCTCTGTATCCCTAATTTAGACATTGGAAAACCTCATACTATCTGGAATAGTCTACCACCAAATATTGGCGAACTCAGGAAAGCAACAATAAAAGCAAGGCTATGCACAGGGACATATATATTTCAATCACAGAAAGCTCGTTTCTCAAATATTAACCTTGATGCAACTTGCCCAATTTGTCAACTAGAAGAAGAAGATATCATCCATTTTCTTACTCGCTGTCCCGTTCTGGAAGGCATACGCAGAGAATCTCTAAGTGTTATCAAAAGAATTACCATCAGTAAAATTGGGCTAGGAATTCCAACTTTCACGAGAGAACTTGTATTGCCCATCTAATTTCGGATTGTCAGCAACTGGCTCTAAACAATATTCTCCCTCATGATGACCCTTTTCTTAATTCAATAGAAGAATTAAGCAGGAACTTATGTTATAGACTCCATCTAAAAAGAGTGTCTTCTCTTAATGTCTAGTTTTTATAAGGTCAGTGTGGTTGTACCGCACTATACCTTAAACAACTATCTTCAGTTTCATAAAATAAGATATGGCTTTTTTCTCCAATCTAAAGAATAATCATTAATGCTTTTTCGACAGTACAACTAGGTCAGTGTGGGTGTTCCGCGCTAAACCTAACATCAATCTTTTACACAGAATTAAATGCTGCGAATATCTAAATGTTTAAATCTTCATTAGGTTAATATAGCTGTTCCGCGCTATACCTTCAACTGCTTTCTTTAACTCTGTAAAATGAAACAACTGAAACAACGTTTATCTTTAATCTAAAGTCATCATAAAGGTTTTTGGACAGAACAACTAGGTCAGTGTGGGTGTTCCGCGCTAAACCTATCAATCCTTTACGTAAAATTAAATGCTGAGAAAATCCATGAAATATTAGAATAACTGGTCAGTGTGGTTGTGCCGCGCTATACCTATAGTTGGAATAAATGTACATGTTTACCGTTAGCTTTAATACCCAGTAGCTTCACATATATATATATATATATAACAGATAGATATAATGGCTATGCATAATTAGATCGCTTAGGACATATAAGCTTATATGCATGATTTTATTGATTTTATATCACCTAGTAGTGCTCATAGACAGATGTTGTAGCTCCAGCATGTAGCAGGCAGGAAGCTGAAAACTCATTATTTTTTACCTTTAAGTAACATTGTTTAATGAATGAAAAGATTTTTTACTATAATGCATGCCCTGTAAATAATATTCAAAACTTTTAAAAAATTTTATTGATAACTTTTAAACTGTGACCCATTTTTAATGTACATAGAAGTTATTATTATTATCTTTGCAGGGATTTAACTGTACATAATGTTATTTTTAAATAGTTAGGTATTCACTTAATAATTTTTATAAGAATCAACCAACCTTAATTCAGTAAGGGTGGTGTACTCCAATTATTGTAGGAAGATATAGAGGAAAGAAAGAAGACACATCGAGTTATTTGTCAAACAAAGTAGAAGAATCGAATACAACCACGGGACACATCGAGTTATTTGTCAAATAATGAAGAAGGATCGAATACAATCACGGGACACATCGAGTTGTTTGTCAAATAATGTAGAAAGATCGAATACAATCACGGGACACATCGAGGTATTTGTCAAATAATGTAGAAGGATTGAATACAACCACGTGACACATCGAGTTATTTGTCAAATAATGTAGAAGGATCGAATACAACAACGGAACACATCGAGTTTTTTGTCAAATAATGTAGAAGGATCGAATACAACCACGGGACACATCGAATTTTTTGTCAAATAATGTAGAGGGGTTGAATACAAACACGTTACACCTCGAGTGATTTGTCAAATAATGTGGAAGGATCGAATACAACAACGGGACACATCGAGTTATTTGTCAAAAAAAACTAGAAGGATTGAATACAAACACGTTACACCTCGAGTGATTTGTCAAATAATGTAGAAGGATCGAATACAACCACGGGACACATCGAGTTATATTTGTCAAATAATGAGGAAGGATCGAATACAACCACGAGACACATCGAGTTATTTGTCAAATAATGTAGAAGGATCGAATACAACAATGGGACGCATCGAGTTATTTGTCATATAATGTAGAAGGGTCGGATACAACAACGGGACACATCGAGTGATTTGTCAAATAATGTAGAAGAATCGAATACAACAGCGGAACACATCCAGTTATTTGTCTGTCAGTAGACAACCATACAACACATACATCGAGTTATTGGTCAGATAAAGTAGAAGGATCGATGATGTATGGACAGAGCATATATTTCGAATGAACTGTATGACAATTTCTATAAACACACAGTCACACGAGATCTAACGAGAAAAGGGGAAGAACACAAAAACAAAATTATTTCAAGAATAAAAATGTCTAGACTGGTAATCGGCCGTTATTGAAGTTCTTGACAATATTTGTTTATTCCGAAGGCATACTGGATATTTTACGGAGGGAACCAACCTAAAAAATGTCGATCATTGTTAAAAAACAAAATAGATTTAACGTTCATCTCAATAAATTTGTATTTAGTGTCGTGACCATTTATTTCTATTTCATGTAGGATGTGGTATAGCTTCTTATTATGTATCTGTGTATGAGTGAAAAAAGAAGTGTGAGAGAAACGTCATTGAGACAGCAACCCGCCGATACTACTATTTACGAATTTCATATTTTAAACTTTACTCCGATGTCATATGTTTTCAAAACCGTCCTGAATATGCATGAAGTATTTGCCACTGGGCATTTAACAACTTTTAGTAACAAGTTGAGTATTTTTATTAAGGTTTAAATGGATTAAGTATCATCCTATTTCGACTCTTTCAAAATTCAAGAGTCTATCCTTAACTGAGGTAAATTATATGGCCTTCCAAATACTGTTTCGATTCCTAACATCACTGAAGAGACATTAATTGTCGAAATCCGATCTAGTATGTTTTTTAATTTTAGTTCATTTATATGTTTTGGAGTTTAGTGTGACGTCCATTGTCACTGAACTAGCACACAATTTTAGTTAGGGGCCAGCTGAGGACCAACTCCGGGTGCGGGATTTTCTCGCTGCATTGAAGACCCATTGGTGGCCTTCGGCTGTTGTCTGCTCTTAGGTCGGGTTGTTGTCTCTTTGACATATTCCCCATTTCCATTCTCAATTTTATGGTGAACAAATTTTTTCACCTCATTTTTGCGGTATGCCATCTTTTCCGCAAGTTTATTGTTTTCTGTTTGGTAATAAATTATTATAAGATCCATTTTGTTACATCTGGTGATCCGTTTATTTGGCAGTCAGCAGGGTATAAGAACATCAGTTGTTCGACCTGCTAGTCAAATGCGTTTTGTTAAAATATACTTTTTCACTTTTTGGTCCTTCAACAATTGTAAGTATCAAAAGGTGCACTTAATTCAATAATGTGGGTGCGTATTACCTGCCATACCATAAGACTGTTTTGGACTCAATCCACTAGGGCCAGACAGTGAATTGTTATTGACTTTGTTTTCTACTCTACAATTTGTGTGCACAACGTATGTAGATTGAAAAAGTGGTTCGTGGTCCATACTTTTTATTATATTTTGATGAAAAAAAGATATAATCTACATTTCGGCAAAGTATTTGAAATTATATATTTTTTTTCCTAATTTAGACCCAAAATCTTTATTATAGAAATAAGAAGATGTGGTATGATTACCAATGATACAACTCTCCACAAGAGACAAAATCACACAGAGATTAACAACTATAGGTCACCGTACGGCCTTCAACAATAAACAAAACCCATATCGCACAGTCAGATATAAAAGGCCCCGAAATGACAAATGTAAAAACAATTCAAACAAGAAAACTCACAGCCTAATCTATGTACAAAATAATGAACGAAAAACAAATATGATACACAGCAACAAACCGAAACCACTGAATTACAGGCTTCTGGATTACCTTATTTATACGAATACGAATACGAATACTAAAGTTTTACTTTGATTCTGTTTACATATAACAGTACAAAAATAAGCTCGTGTAAGCTTCAGTGTTGCCGAATATAAGTAGCATATACATAAAATAAAACAGAGAGCATACAGAGAGAGGATTTATATACAGCATATATAAAAATGCATAGATACAACACAGTTACTGAACTACATGCGAATCGCTTTTATTTTTCAAAGAAAACTAAAAGTAAAACACAATAAGGTTAAAGCATAACCAGTTTAATAGATTAACGCACACATTAGAATTAAGCAAAACTGTTTTTTAAAGCACAACTAAAAATCATTTCACAAATGATAACGTGACGGGATTGCTTCCCTTCATTAGTAGATACTTAGTCAATCGTAAGCGGTTGAGCTAAGAAAGTATCTCTTTAGCTCAGTCGGTTAATGCGCTGCCTTGTAACTCAGAGGTCCCGGAGGAGACAAGAGATTTTGTAATGAAATTCATGCTCTCCGGTTACAATAATCTAAAAGCATACTGCAAAATTAAGCTTATAAGTTTGAATGAACAGCACTATAACTAAAATTCAGAGTAGACCTCTACCCTAACGTAAATATAAAATACTATAATATAAGTTATATGGTTCGCTACTGACCCCCTACGGATCCATAGAGGGTTAGTAAAATTCATAGGGGGTGAGGCCGAAGGCCGAATCTCCTATGAATTTTTTATACATATCCTCTATGGTCCGTAGGGGGTCAGTAGTGAACCGTACAACGAAATTATCGCACGCGGGACTTTTCTGCTGCGTGTTGTAGAAAAATAAACAATGAAATACAACATCAATAGATGACGTCACCATTAACAGTTAACGTGACGTCATGAACCCCCTATGAAATTTACTCACCCACTACGGATCCATACGGGGTCACCACGTGACGGCGTTGAACCAATCACAACGTCATAATTTACCCGCGGTGCGACTCGGCAAAGTACTGATCAAGCAAAGAAAAAATATAAAGGAATGTGGGAAAAAACTCTTTCCAGTTGCACTCGAGATTGTAAAAGACTATATTATAGTTTAAAAAGAAAGATCTAAGAAAAAAAAAATACGTTTTTTTTAATATCGGAAGGCCATTCGGATGCGCTGTCAAAAAATGATTACTGTTGGTATTAGTATAAACGCGGGAAATAAGTTAACTCTCTAGACTTATCGTAGCAATCCATATAAATATCAAAGAGATTACGAAATATTCCGTATGCAAGTCATGTGACAGAGATATCAGAAGACAAGTTTGACTTTTATACAGTGAAAAGAAATGTCTTAATTACGGAATTTAGCACAGAATATATTCATGAACATTATACGATATATGTGATTGTAATGGTAAGTATAATTAGAGTAAACTGTCAAGATCAGAACTTCCGGCACAACCTCTGGATTCACTAAAAGTACAGACTCCCTCCTTCCCTTAAAAATGATTAGATGAGGTCTATACTCCTATGAAACGACCGCCGCTGCTTTATAGTCGTTAGACGATCATGTCTATGAAATCCGCATATGTTTTCAAAAGTTTATTGGGTCAAACACGTTGTCCTATATTTTGACATTAAGAATTCATTTATTACATAGTACTATACATGCAATACAAATCCTTGTCACAACTGTTCAACATGCTATAGTGTGAAAATACATGGATGGTACCAGCAGGTCTCGTGAATCTAAAGGCAGCCCTCTAACTGATTGAGCCCAAGAAGACATCTTCGCCTTACTCAACTCAACCAGTTAGACTATACCTTGATTTTAATTTATATCTCCAGTTGTACAATACTCCATTTTCTTGTTTTGCGCTGTGTTACTATTCATCTTAGGAACTCACAGGTCCACTACTGGAAAAAAAAACCTTCTGGAGTCTTTTAATAGGAAACCCCTAGCTGTCCAGTTCCTTGCATGTCACCCAGACATTCATCCATCATGACCTGTTGGTCATTATACATGTATATACCTAATGAAATCAAATTAACTGTCTCTAGTAGTTGCTTGCAGCGCCAATATTTTCAAAATACATGGATGGTACTAGCGGGATTGGAATCCTTAACTAGGAATCTAAAGGCAGTGCTCTTACTGTCACTGAGCCAAGGAAGATCTCTTCCCTAACTGAACCAGTTAGACTACCTTTATATCTACAGTTATACAACAATACTATACTGTTATAGTCCATTATTTATACTAATGGAAACAATCATGAGGTCTGCTCTGCCAAACAAAACATATTAATCTATAGGTAATGTTCTATCTGAATGAAATAGCAGTCTACAAAATTATTATAAATGTAAATAAAATATATTAAGTATTTTCTGATATCATAAAACCTTAATTAACGCAAAACTTAAAAACATAGCTCTACCACAGATTTTTTAATCATTTTTGTCTCACCAACGACGAAAGTTGCAGTATGCGAAACATAGGAATTACTATCCGGTGGCGTAAACTATGTGTATAAAGTTTTATATTTCAGAGGGTAGAAGACCTCCATGATGCTTCATACCTTGTTTGCAGATACCTTCTGTTACAAAGTTTCCGTCTGTCATATGCCCATTGTACTTGACCTCATTTTCATGGTTCAGTGACTGCTTGAAAAAAAATTACAGTTTTTTTGTCATGTGAATTTCTCACTTCTATATTATGAGTAATAGGATAACTATATTTGGTATATGGGTTCCTTGCAACGTCTTTATGTCCGTCTGACAGGGTTAACTTGACCTTGACCTCAATTCATGGATCAGTGATCAAGGTTAAAATTACGTGATTAGGTCCGTTTCTCAGATACCACAAGCAGCAGGTTAACTATATGTGGTGTATGGAATGATTGTAAGGGGTACATGTAGGTTTCATCTGACCTTGACCTCATTTTTATGGTTCATTGGTCATTGTTAATTTTTTGGTGTTTTGGTGTGTTTTTCAAGTACTGTAAGCAATAGGTCAACTATATTTGGTGTATGGAATTATTGTAAAGGTCATGTATGTCTAGCTTGTGTCATCTGACCTTGACCTCATTTTAATGGTTCATTGGTCAATGTTAAGTTTTTGTGTTTTGGTCTGTTTTTCAAGTGCTATAAGCAGTCAGGGGTGCTACTTAAACAAGTGATTTCATCATCACTTATTTCAGTGATTTGATAAATTCAGTTATCACCTATTTAAGTGATTTTAGTGTTTTCTTTGATCTTCAAATGCTAATTTCATTGATTTTCCATATTTTCACAATCTTTTCTATAATTTTCCTACATTAATCATTTATCCCTTTTTCTTTGTATATTAATTTCACCAGTGCGCTTGGGCAGTAAGTTAGTGCGCTAAAGCTTTTAAAAGTACCCTTGGGAATTTTTCTGTAATCAAAAATTCATTAACTACTCTTACTATCAGACAAAGATCAACAATATTAGGTAACCTGATTGGTTTTCTTTAGAGTTAGAATGATCTACTTCAAGGTTATGACCTGATCTACAAATTATTCAAGTTTTTGCATATTTTAAAAAAACTGTAAAAGTGTCAGGCTTATCGAGCAAAAGACAATTTCTGCATGTACATAGTTGTTTTTTCAATGGAATTGTTGTCTTTTTACCAATAAAAAAATCAAGCTTGTGGGAAAAATATCAAGAAAATGTTATAAACACTTATTAAAGTGATTACATTTTAACTTCTAAAATTACTTGTTTCAGTGATTTTAAAAAGTCTGTGTGAAAATTTTTAATATTTCACAGCCAAAATCACTCAAGGAAGTGATTCTGAAATCACTTGTTTAAGTAGTACCCCTGACTGATAAGCAATAGGTCAACTATATTTGGTTTATGGAATGATTGTAAGGTGTGCATGTTTTTCTAGCTGGTGTCATCAGACCTTGAACTCATTTTCATGGTTCATGGGTCAATGTTAAGTTTTTGTGTTTTGGTCGGTTTTTCAAATACTAATAGCAATAGGTCAACTATAATTGGTGTATGGAATGATTGTAAGGTGTTCATGTCTGTCTAGCCAGTATCATCTGACCTTGACCTCATTTCCATGGTTCATTGGTTAACATTTTTGTGTTTTGGTCTGTTTTCAATTACCATAAGCAATGGGTCAACTTTATTTGGTGTATGGAATAATTGTAAGATGTACATTTTTTGTACATGTCTGTCCCTACTGAAAATGTCCATGGGATTCCACTGGATTTCCAGTGAAATTACACTGGTATTCAGTGGAAAAAAATATTTCGATGGAATCCCATTAGAGTTTCATCCAAAACATCTGGAATATTTTTCACACTGTAATTCCAATGGAAAATCAGTGAAGTTTCCAATGAAACTTCCAAAGATTTTCCAATAAATTTCCAGTGGAATATTATTGTTTATATTTCAGTGGAGTTTTGATTTAATGCAAATGTTCCAGTGGCATTTTGGACTTAGAAATTTAAAGGAATACTTCTAATTAAAAATTTTCAAATAAGTGCATGATTATGATATAAAGGATTTAATTTGTAAATATATAATTTGCTGGCCTGATAAGAAATTAAACATTATAATAATATGGGATGTAATGAATATTTCATAAACCTACATACATGACATATATACATGTTTATGAAACATTTGTTGAAAAAAGTTACATGGTTAAATGTAATATGAAATCACTTGCCTAGCACCAAATGAAAATAATCATTTGGTCTGAAAAGACCCCCCCCCCATAAAATAAGTAAAATGGTAGCTCCTCAGATGTAGGGTGAATATAATGCATCACCATATAGCCTATGCCACATTGAAAGGATACATTTTAACTACTACGAAATAAAATTAAATGTGCAATAATATAAATAAAATTTATTCTGTTTTGAGATAAATATTCTTTATCAAATTGGTTAAGATTCTGTTTGATTTAATGGACAAAAACAATTAAGATTCTTTTTGAAAAATGTGCATGGCCCTTAAAAGGGCCGTTTTATAAACAGATCTGTTGCTGAAATTATCTTCAGTCTGTACAAATTGTTAAGATAACTCCGTGTTTTTCTTCAAGAGACCGTACTGACTGCCCTGCATAACAGTCTACATGTACATTTACTCCATATCCTTTCATTTTCTATACATGTACATTTACATGTATACAATTATAAAATTATTTCTCCTTTGACTTCATCATGTTCATGTACTGCTGACCTTGACCTCATTGTCATGGATCTTTAAATATGTTAAGTTTATGTGATACTTGTAGTAAAACCTTTATCTTTAAGACTTTCAAAATAGAATTATTGGTGAGTAAAACCGGCGAGAAATTTCAGCGTTTGCACTGATCTTGTTAATTTTATATGTCCCTTACTGGAATAAGTCGTTGCAAAAATTGGAATTTTAATAACTGTCCTTTTTCCAGGAGAGCATGATTCTCAGTAAAAATTCACAATTGTCACCTCAGTGAACTGGGACCCAGTGCCTCTGTTTTCAAAGTCAGGAAAGTCAGGGCTCTAACTGACCGAATCAAAGAGGTTATTTTCTAGCTCAAACAATTATGACTGGCTTAGTATGATATCTAGAATCTACTATTCAAGGAATTAACAATCATTGACAATATCCTGTCACACTTCCCTCACTTCTTGTCCTGCCTCAGAATGTAATAAAATTTGACAAAAAGACGATTTCTAGGTGTGAAATTTGACATTTTCTGCTTATTGTTGGAGAAATACATGTCAATACATTCCAGAATTCGAATTTCGGCTTCCGTTAGTTACAGACTGGTAGATAGAGAATTGTACGCTGATTGTCATCCAATCAGACATGTCAGAGCTATTGATACAAATTAATTGCATTAAAATTCAAAATTGACAGTACATGTATGTGTAGATCTTTGATTGTTTCTGTTTTTTTAAACTCTATTTGTATAGACATCAGTCGCAGATCTAGCCATTATGAAAAGGGATGGTTCCAATCCCTGGAACACCATGAAACGTTCACATAATTCAAAAATAAAATAAAATAAAAATTGAAAAAAAAAGGGGTTTGAACCCCTAGATCTGCCAATGGACATAGCCGGACATATCATTGATGTATGTTCATTTTGCTGAACTAGTATACATTATTGTTAAGGCGTCAACTGAAGCCTGCCTCTGTGTGCGGAATTTTCTCACTGGGATGAAGACACATTGGTGACCTTGGTCTTTTTTCTGCTCTTTGGTTTGTTTGTGTCTTTCACACATATCCCATTTCGCATTCTTTATTCTATTGTTGAAGACTGTACATGTTCTCACCTACATGTATATAAATGGTATTTGTGTGGTTAAATTGCTGTTTCATATGTAGACAATGGTAGACAGTGGTAGAGGCTTTTCAATCTTTAACTTGTAACTGAATGTTGAAAAGTATATTTAATAATACACTGATCTTCAGGGGTAATATTCATACAAATGGTTTTTTTAATTTTCTTGTACAAGTGAATTATTTTGGAGGTAGAGTTATTTCCCTTAGACATTTAGATTTTTTTTACTTATGTAAACATGATAAAGTAAAAAAGTCATGATTTCTTCATTTTTTGGATTTCTTTTGACTACATTGAACTAAATGAGTGTTTAATTGTCCATCATTTATAGTTGTCTTTACTATTCATGAATGAATAATTTAATGGACAATGAAAATCTCCAATGTCTGTTATCTTCAAAATTTAAGACTTCTTTGACATTTACAAGCCTCCAGGGAGCACTTTTTAAAGGCCTTAGTTGTGCAGTTACTTAACATCAGTGTGCATTAGATTTGTTTGTTTAGTTCTTGAGATAAAAGGTTGAACTCTGATTAAAAAAAATGTTGTATAAGTAAATTTTTGGGTAAGATTAAGCATGTTAATTAGAAGAGATTATTTAAATACACATGAAATCTTGAAATGAAAATTAAAATCTTACAGATTTACTTAAAACTACAAGTAAATATTACTTTCATTTTCAAGTAAATAAACATGACATGTCTACGTATAACCCTGGAATGACTGATTTGCAATACAAAAATGAAGTTGTAACTGTAAGGTGTCTTTTAATTCCAATTGAAATAAATTAAGCAACTTGTATCATTGGCGCATCAAGGGGTGATGTTCCGCGTGTTGGAACGGTTCAACCCCCTCTTTATTTGCTTTATTTTTTTTTCAATGATGCAAACGTTTCATGGTGTTCCAACTTCTGGGTGGTTGGAATCGGCTGAATCCACCCCTGTTACATTAAATTAATGACGTAATATTTATATTTGAACTTGATAAATTTTCCAAACTTCCTTTTATTGTTATCACTTATCCGTTTGTTTATCAAATACAAATGTACATTCAACAAATCAAAATTAATGTAAATATTTAAAAAATAATAAACAAACAGATAATTGAGTAATCTTTATAAATAAAATTAGGAAATAATAATAAAAATTAGCCCATTTAAAGAGAGGCTGAAGATACCAAAGGGATAATCATGCAAACACATAAGTAGAAAATGAACTGACAATGCCAACATGGCCAAGGCAAAAAATGAAAAACGACTAAAAGACAAACAACAGTATACAAAATACAACATAAAAAACTAAAGACTGGGCAACAGGAATCCCACAAAAAAAACAGTGGTTATCTCAGGTGCTCTGGAAGGGTAAGCAGAGTAAAGATGGATGTAGCAAGCAGTTATATGTTGTATTATATATATAATTAATATGGTCAGTAAGTTTTGATATAAAACTGAGGAGAAGGGAGATGTGAGATATAAGTTAATGAGACAGCAACCCAACAACAAAAACAGACAATATATCAAGCTCTAAATTGTCCAGAGTTTATAAAAGATGATTCCGTATATATATGTGATCTTCTTATTTATTTCAGCAATGATCATTTTATGTGCATAGATCATGTACATGTATCTTGTTCAATGCTAATTTTTCTGCTTGTAGTTCTTTTAAGTTTGGTGCATTTAAAGTCACATAATTCATAATTTTTATTGCATTTATAAGAAAAAGAAGCTGTGAGACTAATTCATAATTGTTATTGCATTAAGAAAAAGAAGCTGTGAGACTAATTCATGATTGTTATTGAATAAAAAAAAAAAAGCTGTCAGACTATAATGAGGTGACAATATAATAGCTATGTTTGAATAAAAACATCACTTCTACAAAGTAAACATGGTTAATGTTTTGTTGTGTCTTCAAACATTTATAAAGCAGACTGACAATATAATAGGTACTGTTCACTTGTAACTTGTCACATCTTTAAAAAGTCAGAAAATCTCCCTAGGTAGTACAATGCAACAAGCTGTAAACCTGATATGGGTGTCATTATTTTTGTAAATTTAATGTTTAAATTATAGATTTTTTAGGTATAGTAATTTGTTCTGAGACCAGGCAGTGTCATTTACCATTCCCTGTATCTCTTATTGTTTGACACTTAATCAAAGTGATGGACATACACTCACCTTTATCTTATACTATAAGTTATACCATTCTATGATCATGTGATGATACTTTCAAATTCATAAAAATTATCAGGCTTTTATTTTCGAAATATTTAGAAACATTTAATTATTCAGGGTAAAATTCGGTATGTTTTGCTTCAATTACAGAACTTTCATAATATAGATTTTTATGCCCCAACTACAATAGTAGAGGGGCATTATGTTTTTCGGTCTGTGCGTCCATTCATCCCGCTTCAGGTTAAAGTTTTTGGTCAAGGTAGTTTTTGATAAAGTTGAAGTCCAATCAACTTGAAACTTAGTACACATGTTCCCTATGATATGATCTTTCTAATTTTAATGCCAAATAAGAGTTTTGACCCCAATTTCATGGTCCACTGAACATAGAAAATGATAGTGCAAGTGGGCAGGTTAAAGTTTTTGGTCAAGGTAGTTTTTGATGAAGTTGAAGTACAATCAACTTGAAACTTAGTACACATGTTGACCCTATGATATGATGTTTCTAATTTTAATGCCAAATTAGAGTTTTGACCCCAATTTCACTGTCCACTGAACATAGAAAATGATATTGCGAGTGGGGCATCCATGTACTATGGACACATTCTTGTTCAGACTTAGATTTGTGTATATTACTAACATGACTACTGTAAGGTTCCTCCAATTCCATGTCTGAATTTACAGTATTTTTGTTTGACTTTTTGAGATTTTTGTCTTTTTGGTATACAAGTAGTGTTGTCATATTGTCTTGGACTTCTATAAGATTGAATTAATTATTCTCTTGGTATCTTCTGCCTCTCTTCTCTGTTGGCCTTATCTTGGAATACAATGTGTGATACTAAATCTCTAGATAGTTATAAATTTTCAAAATTTTGAATGATCAACAAAAGTCTAGAATTTGAAAAAAAAAAGTTGTTAATTAATTGAAAGTTTTGTCCAATTTGAAAATGATCAAATCTGTGTGAATGATATAAGTCTTTGGATTTTGTTTCCTAATAAAGAAAAGACAAAATATCCATTTGATGTGATCTGTGAAAACAATTGTTTTCCCTTTAGAAAAGAAGTGAGCAAGTTTTGACTACGGGTTAATTAACATTATTTTAAAGATTGTCTGAATTAGCATTTGCTCTAATTTTCTGCTCTCAGAATATTTTGATTTAAACCTCTTTAAACTATTTATTTGATACTAACAAACTATTATCACATGGGTAATATATATGTTGTAGCTGTTTGGTGTAGGAATATGACATCTTTACTATTGCAATATTTAGGCAGGGAATTATTAATTGCCTATTTGTATTGAAATTGCCTCAAGTTTTTTTACTCTTTTCTTGGTATATGAGTGATTGTGGATGTTTGACAGTGTTGTACCATTTTTGGTAATACTATCTTTGTGGACCTGGGTTTGACTTTTGGATTTGTCCTTTTTGGTGATGGTGTATTGTTTTGTTAAAATATAGAAATATATTTGAAAACTTTTGCATAAATATCATCAAAAATGATTGCGAACAGCGAGTAGTAATTTTCTTTCACAAAATCTTTTGCCATTGCATTTGAAATTTCAGTCATTTGCTTTTCATAACACTAGTATATATTGATAGGGTATTAATAAAGGAAACACATAAAATCATTTCTGAATTTACATGTACTTTAAACTTGCTTTCTTTTCTTATAATTTTCCATGGAAAAGATTTATATTGTCATATCTCTTCTTGAATACTGGAGCTATGTTTGAACTTCTCCAAAAAATTCTTGTTTCATCGATAAAACATTTAGAATTACTTCGTGTTTAAAGGAAAGAACATGAAACTATATATATAGGCTGTAGATTATATGAAACATTGAAAAGTGATTGATCAACAACACAAGTTTAAGGTTGTTGTTAAAAACCAACCAATCATTGAGATTGACAGAATGCAATGTTCTCACTATAATTACAATAATTTGTACAATGTAAAGGTAACAATTTAGACATTTTTACCAAAACAAATCCCTTAAATGCCACTGTATATAAAATAGGATGATTTTTTTCTTTTGATGATAACTTTTAAAATTTTATTTACAATGAAAGGATTTGATGAAGCTGCAATATCAAACATGTTAATCTAGAAATGCTAGGAGGAAACATGCATCTTATCTACATGTGACATTTATATACAGTTGAACTTGAATGTTCTTTTCTGTGTTATAAAACAAATATGAAATTCATATTTAAATTGTGGAAGTAAATATTTTGGAATGTAAAATATATTCAACCAAACAATGATGGCAATTTGATCTATTTTATGAAACAACTTATAAGTGCTCTGAATTATTGGAAAAATTTTCCTGGACTTTATTTCTTGTGAATAGTGTACTCCTTTTCTTAAAAATGTTGGGCCCAAATAAATCTCAACAGTTTCATTATTTCGCTTCAGACAAAACATTAATAAATCAATGATTTTTTTGTGCCTAAACAATTGGGATATTATTATTCATTGGCAGTCATTATTTATTGAATATTTAAACATGGACTTGACCACAAAACAAAACTATGATTTGATTAGAAAATGTGTTTTATTGATATATAAACTTCAATCGTCAACCCATCAAAATAAATGGATAATGATGCAGTAACTTGATTATTGTGTTGTGAAAAGTAAGACAAAATGTCATTGGATAGTAATTGTCAATCAGCAGCCAATCAAAATGGATGGATTGAATCATCAGACTATTATGTGATAAAAGTCAACAGGGTAAGAATAACCTTTAATTTCAAGTGTCATTAGAACTCTTTTCTCTACCATCAGTTTTAAATGAACTTAAAAATTTTATAGACACATTCTTCAAAGGAGAAGGTCCGGTAAGGGCCAATTTTGGCCGAAAATTTGAAGAATATCTGATGAAAGATTTTTGACATTTTTTAAAAGCTTTTTTTCAAACATTTTTAAGTAAGCTTTAAATTGTTCATGTTGTAAAGGTCACCAAGTGTCATATGTTCATACATTCTTTGTAAAAAAATATCAAAATAAAAAAAAACTTGATTTTGGTGTTTTTTGTACACAAATTTTGTACCCCGAGTACTGTCAGTTTAGTTAATATGATGTAGAGTACAATGAATTAGTGAAAAATCATCCGATATACTTAGATCTTCAACTAGATTATGATCAGTTGCAAAAGACAGTAGATTTAATGAAAGATTCCACAATGGGTAGAAAAGAAGAAAGAGAAAAATATGAAATAAAGATTGTACAGCTTGAGATGCAGATAAGACAATTGCAACAACAACAACAACAACAACTACAACAACAACAACAACTACAACTACAACAGCAGATGTGGAATCAACCACAGAATGTTTATAATCAAAGACAATCGTTTACTTCTAGTTACAACAGTAGGAACAACCGAGGACGATTTTATTAACTTTTATTAACACGAGGACGTGTTTTTGTTGAGGAGGAGCCATTTGTCACCAGGCTAATTTAGACTTATATTTTTATACATAATTTTATTTAGAAATTGGACTTTTAGAAAACATATTATTTTACAAATTTAAATATTTACATGTATAGACAAATAATGTGTTAATCTTAATTAGTGGCATATGATTTTCAAATGTTTGTGACAGATTTATTTATTGAGTAACAGAAATTAATATGAAAGACGTTAATTCATACTAAAGGTGTGAAAATTATTGTATAGGAAAATGAAAGAATAAGATTATATGAGTATTATAAATTATGATTATCTTTTATATTAATTAATGTGAATGCTGTCACTTATAGCTTAAAGTTATGAAATGTCATTTTAATTTGAGTATTGTCATGTTAATTGAGTATTGTCTATTTTCAATATTTAGTATAAATACTTATTGTAAACTTTGTAAAATGAGAACGATCAGAGTAAGAAAGTAAGATACAGTAGGAGTCACATTATATTGACATTGTCCTTTGTATATGTTATATTAGTACTTTGGTTTGGAATTAAATTATATAACTTGAATGTGTTGGATCTTCGTGAACTGCAACAACTAGTTCCTGATATTGGTGACTTTCATGGTTTAATTGTTTTTCTAATGATTTTACAAATAAAATCATGACCCCGTAACCTTAAGGGAGCCAAGACAAGAGTACCAACAGCCCTATTGGTTACATATGGTGGACGACCCGCGGCACGTTGACTTCCTAGTTCAACAACGATCCTAGATACCTTTAACAGCAGCAAGTGAGTGTTCCCTATTTCAAAGAACAACTATCATCATGGATATCAATCTTAGACCGCAATGGAGATTATGGAACTTTCCTAGTCAACGACCAGTGTGTGGCAAATGTGGAATATTGCATTACAGAATTTGTTTTGCTAATTTCAAAACGTGTTTCAAATGTGGCAAAAAGGGACATTATGCCAGAATGTGTTTTGCTCGTCTACCAGTGAAAATGAAAGAAAACCTAACAATTAAGAAAAACAAAGTTAAGAGTCAGAAGAGAACAGAAAGGGACCGATCCCGATGGATTCAACATATGGAGAGAAAACAACCAATGTTTGAATTACCATTTTCAAATATCAGAAATACAGCATTAGTAAGTGTTTTAGAAATAAGTAATTCAGCAAAAGTGGAGTTAAAAAGGATTAAAGAAAAATTAAATGAGAAAAATATTGAATGTGAAAATTTAAGACATCAGAGCAGTCAAAAAGATGAAGAAATCAGCAATCTAAAAGAGCAGCTGCACACAATGTGGGAAAGAGCACAACTATATGTTAAACAAAATGAGGAATTTCGCGAAGAATTGGAAAAATTTAAATCAACACCAGAAAACCTGAATATTAACGATCTTTATTGGCAAAATGAATTCTTAAGGACCGAAAATTTAAGGATAATAACAGTGAGTAATAATTTAAAGAAACAACAACATTTGGAGAAAAGCAAAATTGATGTAGAGTACAATGAATTAGTGAAAAATCATCCGATATACTTAGATCTTCAACTAGATTATGATCAGTTGCAAAAGACAGTAGATTTAATGAAAGATTCCACAATGGGTAGAAAAGAAGAAAGAGAAAAATATGAAATAAAGATTGTACAGCTTGAGATGCAGATAAGACAATTGCAACAACAACAACAACAACAACTACAACAACAACTACAACTACAACAGCAGATGTGGAATCAACCACAGAATGTTTATAATCAAAGACAATCGTTTACTTCTAGTTACAACAGTAGGAACAACCGAGACGATTTTATTAACTTTTATTAACACGAGGACGTGTTTTTGTTGAGGAGGAGCCATTTGTCACCAGGCTAATTTAGACTTATATTTTTATACATAATTTTATTTAGAAATTGGACTTTTAGAAAACATATTATTTTACAAATTTAAATATTTACATGTATAGACAAATAATGTGTTAATCTTAATTAGTGGCATATGATTTTCAAATGTTTGTGACAGATTTATTTATTGAGTAACAGAAATTAATATGAAAGACGTTAATTCATACTAAAGGTGTGAAAATTATTGTATAGGAAAATGAAAGAATAAGATTATATGAGTATTATAAATTATGATTATCTTTTATATTAATTAATGTGAATGCTGTCACTTATAGCTTAAAGTTATGAAATGTCATTTTAATTTGAGTATTGTCATGTTAATTGAGTATTGTCTATTTTCAATATTTAGTATAAATACTTATTGTAAACTTTGTAAAATGAGAACGATCAGAGTAAGAAAGTAAGATACAGTAGGAGTCACATTATATTGACATTGTCCTTTGTATATGTTATATTAGTACTTTGGTTTGGAATTAAATTATATAACTTGAATGTGTTGGATCTTCGTGAACTGCAACAACTAGTTCCTGATATTGGTGACTTTCATGGTTTAATTGTTTTTTCTAATGATTTTACAAATAAAATCATGACCCCGTAACCTTAAGGGAGCCAAGACAAGAGTACCAACAGCGCCCTATTGGTTACAAATAACCTAAAGGTCTCCATGGTACCTCATATCGACCCTCATAAACTTCATTACAGTAACTATCAAGTGAAGTGAGATTCTGGCAGACATTTAGTCAATCCATGTTAATTCTCAAGGGCTATATATTAGGCATTATCCTGAGAAAAGGGAATTTTAGGACCTCATTATGAATCAAAATTGGCTGTAAATTTACATAACTTTTGTCTTTTTTAGGGGTGTGGGCCGGATGCACCCCATCTGAATCCACATCTGGCTACCCTTCATTTTAATTCAATCCAATATATAACCATGATAACTATATATGAGATTTTGCATTGACAATTGACTCACATAGAGATTAGACATGTTAGATGACAATAACATCCTGATCTTAATATCTCTAATCTTGATTGGCAATACTGTGCATTAATTATAGATCATGACATGAGGTCAACAAGACATATTATAAATACAAATTTTTATAAACAAAGCAAAATAAATGAAAAATCAATGGAATTAAAAGTACTTAATGGATGATAAAGGAAACTATAAATAAGAATAAAACAAAAAAAAAATATATAAAAGATGTATAACTGTACATTATTTATAGATTATGTATATATGTGAAGGTCAACACTTACAGGCCTTCCAGTCATAAAACTTTCGAGTACTATTAAAATCTCCAAAATCAACCAATCAAAACACTGGATTTGGTGTTTCGAGCCTCCGAGTACTGAGTAAAGTTTTATGGCCAAGGGCCCAGGTGTTTGAAATAAAAAAATGATTTCAAATTGATCAAATGATAAAGGAAAAAACCCAACAAAAAATAAAGCAAAATACATGAAAATCAATGGACAAAAGATTGAATAAATGAATTATAAAGAAACTATAAAAACAAAATGATGAAATCCTACACAGGGTCATCTGGTATTATACTTCATGATGAGGTCTATCGATGGTCTAAATTTGGTCTTGATAACTCCAATAGAAACGGGGGGAGGGCATGTCAAAAAAATGTTGGGAAGAAAAAAAAAAGCAATAAGGGGTTTCCTAACGTAGTGGAAAGACATTAATTAAAAAGATATATAAAAGAGAGGTACATTCTGTAAACAGTCTAATTTTAAAGTCTTAGATTTTAGAAAGAGTCCTAATGTAATCTGTAGATTGAAGAGTCTTTTGAAAAGATTTTTTCTGACTTTTCCAGTGAGAAATGCCCATTCTCTTGAAAACAAATTTTTATATTGATTGATTGTTTTTTTTGCTTTGTATCCAGTGGCAAATATTTTATGCATGTTCTCTTAAAACAGATTTATAATTTAAGTCTGAAGATATTTTTCCAAATAATCCTGTGCTTGTTTCCAGGATTTCATTCACCTATGAATTTTGAGGCAAAAGATTTTCAAAAATATCCATGATATAGTCCAAGGATATCCTGTTATTAAAAAATTGCGAGGATTATTTTCTGCAAGGGAGATAAACCAGGATGTCATTTTAGTTCTTTGTTCATTTTTGTTCATTTAATTTTATTGCTATATAAAAATCAGAAGATGGATGTGGTATGATTGGCAATCAGACAGCTATATATATCATGTATATATACTGTCAAACGGAATTTCTTAAATTACTTTTTTTTTATAAAGTTTAACATGTTTAAGTGGGTTGAATTATTTAATCATTAGATGTAAAATAAACAATCAAAATTATTGGATACAATGACTAGTGAATACTGTGTTATTAAATAAGAAAAATAAGAATTTCATTGGATAGTAAATATAATGGATGTATACAGTGACTTAAGTACCATGAGTAATGTGTTGTATAATTGTGATTCACCAACCAACCAAAACGGATGGATTGAATCACCAACCAATCAAAATGGATGGATTGAATCATCACAATATTATGTAATAAAAGTAAGATTAAATATCATTGGAATAACTCAGAAGTAATACCAGTTAGTATAATCTTTTTACGGGAAATACTGGCAGCCAACATTTTCTCGTACTCTCTGTATTGTTTGAATTGCCTGACGTCCCCACAGACTTCCAATGATTGTTTATACTGCAACTGTGCTACATGTATTTGCACAGTCAAATTGCATTGACAGTATATTATAATGTGGCCGTTTATCACCTTGTTCAATATAATGTTAACAATGCGTTTTATTAGAATTTTATTTATGATGTCAATAAAGAATATGTGTTTACAGAATCATGAGAATTTTTAGGTTGTACGCTTCAAATTCATAAATGATGGTTTACCCAAAATATTTGTATACTATTAAAAGTGGTTAAAAGTTTCAACAACTATTTACTGAGTATGAACTACTTACTGGATTAAATAATTTCCCTTAAAAAGACCAAATGAATTTTAATATTTAGACAAAATATGAGATGTTCTTTGTCCATGAAATTAAAATACTTTCATGAATAGTAAAACATTTTTGATAGACAAACAATTAAAAACT
This sequence comes from Mytilus coruscus, assembly GCA_017311375.1. Classification (NCBI taxonomy): domain Eukaryota; kingdom Metazoa; phylum Mollusca; class Bivalvia; order Mytilida; family Mytilidae; genus Mytilus; species Mytilus coruscus. Next base: position 43,119,586 of record CM029606.1, on the reverse strand, counting down.
CTATTAGAGGAGAGAAAAGAAGAACCGTCTAACCTTTAAAAGATTAAGGGAGATAACTCAAAATTATTTACTTCTACCAGTAAATATAAGACACTTGTATAAGTATTGGCCCTGAAAGGTTAGAGTTTGTCTCTTATTTCAATCTTTAAGTGAGTTAATTGTCCTACAAGAATAAAAATAATCCTAATGAAATGAATTTGTCTGATTCTTTAAGTCTTATCAAGCAGTCACAGAATGACTAAGTTAAGTTAAGTTATAAAAAGTAGGAGGGTACTTGGCTATTCCACTACCGTTAGTGTCGAAACCCTGCCGACTGTTACAAAAAGAAGCATATACACCTACAACTTTTAGTATAGAGTTTGCCTATACCCTCATGCTGCAAGAACTTCATGAAATCACGATTAAGTTTTTGTTATTAGGATATACATGATAAAGTATTCAGATACTAGAGGTATAAGTTGACTATATTTGTCATATGATAATTATTGTCAGATGGACATTTGTATCTGGCAAAAGTAGTCTGACGTTGAAATCATTTCTGTGTTTGTTTGATCAAAATGAAATGTTGTGATTACAAGGTCAGTTTCTGAGATCCAGCTATAGGTTATCTAAAGGTCAACTACATTTCATCTATAATCATTGTAGTATATATATGTACATATGACAATAGGGAGATGTGTAAGCCTGACCTCCAATGTAATCATTGTAGTATATGTAGGTATGACAATAGGGAGATGTGTAAGCCTGACCTCCAATATAATCATTGTAGTATATGTACATATGACAATAGGGAGATGTGTAAGCCTGACCTCCAATATAATCATTGTAGTATATGTACATATGACAATAGGGAGATGTGTAAGCCTGACCTCCAATATAATCATTGTAGTATATGTACATATGACAATAGGGAGATGTGTAAGCCTGACCTCCAATGTAATCATTGTAGTATATGTACATATGACAATAGGGAGATGTGTAAGCCTGACCTCCAATATAATCAAATGTAATATATGTACATATGACAATAGGGAGATGTGTAAGCCTGACCTCCAATGTAATCATTGTAGTATATGTACATATGACAATAGGGAGATGTGTAAGCCTGACCTCCAATGTAATCATTGTAGTATATGTACATATGACAATAGGGAGATGTAAGCCTGACCTCCAATGTAATCATTGTAGTATATGTACATATGACAATAGGGAGATGTGTAAGCCTGACCTCCAATGTAATCATTGTAGTATATGTAGGTATGACAATAGGGAGATGTGTACATTTGTAAGCCTGACCTCCAATGTAATCATTGTAGTATATGTACGTATGACAATAGGGAGATGTGTAAGCCTGACCTCCAATATAATCATTGTAGTATATGTACATATGACAATAGGGAGATGTGTAAGCCTGACCTCCAATGTAATCATTGTAGTATATGTACATATGACAATAGGGAGATGTGTAAGCCTGACCTCCAATATAATCATTGTAGTATATGTACATATGACAATAGGGAGATGTGTAAGCCTGACCTCCAATATAATCATTGTAGTATATGTACATATGCAGTGTGTGAAACCTTTTTTGGAACTCGCCAAAATGGCGAGCAGCTTTTCATTTCAACTCGCCAAATTGAAATCCCACTAGCCAGCTTGGCGAGCTCCCAAAATTTTGAACTCGCCATCTTATTAAATGACGTTATTGTATGTAATAAACATTTTAGAAATAGCTTTATTCTAGGTTTACTTATATATTTGGTTGAAGCTTTAGAGGAAGTATCTGTGATTTCCTTTCTCTTTGACAGTTTTACGTATTAATTTTGTTCAGTGGCTTCTCATTCAGGAGTACTTGGTAAATAGAAAGGGTTAGTGGTATTTATATAATACCCTAAATAGGGTATACATTTATAAGTATAATATATAATAATGTAAATAGGGTTAACAGATTAACTTTAGAATTTAATTTAATTTGTGATTTAATTAGAAATCACATTGAAAATGACATCATTTAAGCAACAATTTATGCGTTTAACTTTTCTTGATAACTGTTTATATATTAACCTTGGTTCCAAAGAAAATGTTGGTTGAAGAGGGACTATATAAATCAAGGACTTGTAAATTTTCTTTATCTTGAGAAGTTGTTTTAAAATGTTTATTATTCAAAAGTTGCTACTGTTGACCATAATTAATGCATTTTTCAATATTTGTGCCATTAGAAAATTTCAATAACAAATATTGTTCTGAAATGTACACTGTTAAGATTATTTTGGTGACCTTTTCCTTCCTTTCATGTTATTTAAAAGCTGAATTAATAAGCATCTTATTTTTCATGCTGTTCTATTTAATATCCATTATTAGAATTAAGTTTTTATTTACAGTTTATAGGAAATTTACTCTTGATTCAATCTTCAAACGTGTATTAAAATTACATTGCCAAAAGGAAAGTGAAAGTAATTCTATCTATCCATAAAACATGTTTTGATTGGTTTAAGTTTTCATACAACTGTCATCTAGCCAATCAGAACACATGTAACATAATATTTATCATCTGGGTTCCTGTTTCAACAGAAGTCATGGATAACAGTATTGATTTTTGCGGGAAAAAATGTTTTTGTAAACGATCTTTTGGCTGGCTTGATTCAAAGTCGCCACAGAAGGGTCACTCGCCACAAGGCGAGTTCTATTGAATCTGGACTCGCCTAATATGATTCTTACTCGCATTTGGCGAGTTGGCGAGCGGAGGTTTCACACACTGATATGACAATAGGGAGATGTGTAAACCTGACCTCCAATATAATCATTGTAGTATATGTACATATGACAATAGGGAGATGTGTAAGCCTGACCTCCAATGTAATCATTGTACATGTAGTATATGTACATATGACAAAAGGGAGATGTGTAAGCCTGACCTCCAATATAATCAAATGTAGTATATGTACATATGACAATAGGGAGATGTGTAAGCCTGACCTCCAATGTAATCATTGTAGTATATGTACATATGACAATAGGGAGATGTGTAAGCCTGACCTCCAATGTAATCCTTGTAGTATATGTACATATGACAATAGGGAGATGTGTAAGCCTGACCTCCAATGTAATCATTGTAGTATATGTACATATGACAATAGGGAGATGTGTAAGCCTGACCTCCAATGTAATCATTGTAGTATATGTACATATGACAATAGGGAGATGTAAGCCTGACCTCCAATGTAATCATTGTAGTATATGTAGGTATGACAATAGGGAGATGTGTAAGCCTGACCTCCAATGTAATCATTGTAGTATATGTACGTATGACAATAGGGAGATGTGTAAGCCTGACCTCCAATGTAATCATTGTAGTATATATAGGTATGACAATAGGGAGATGTGTAAGCCTGATCTCCAATATAATCATTGTAGTATATGTACATATGACAGTAGGGAGATGTGTAAGCCTGACCTCCAATGTAATCATTGTAGTATATGTACATATGACAATAGGGAGATGTGTAAGCCTGACCTCCAATATAATCAAATGTAGTATATGTACATATGACAATAGGGAGATGTGTAAGCCTGACCTCCAATGTAATCATTGTAGTATATGTACGTATGACAATAGGGAGATGTGTAAGCCTGACCTCCAATGTAATCATTGTAGTATATGTACATATGACAATAGGGAGATGTGTAAGCCTGACCTCCAATGTAATCATTGTAGTATATGTACGTATGACAATAGGGAGATGTGTAAGCCTGACCTCCAATATAATCATTGTAGTATATGTACGTATGACAATAGGGAGATGTGTAAGCCTGACCTCCATGTAATGAACATAGGACTAGGATGTTAATAACTCCAGGTCAACATAGAATTTTACAGATACTTATAGTTAAGCCCCCTTGGTCACTTAAATTTGATTTTAATATTAAACATATTAAAAGGCCAAGCAAAATGTGTGTGTTCAGTAGGAATTCTTTTGTATTTTGTTTAATGTTTTTAAACCTTGATTTGGTTGGTAGACCTGCAATTTTGTCATAAATCAAAAACAAAAGTACAAAAAAAACTTTCATTTAACTCTGTAAGGTATCATAAAGAAGCTTGTAGGTGAGGAAATTCAAAACAAATATTTTTGTTATTTGGCCTACATGACCTAATTAAGCTATTAAAAATCTGAAATCATTTAAGCTAAGACAGTTATCTTTCCTACTGGTAAGAAAAAATATTTAAATTTACAACAGAATCATGATGTACAATACTAATTACACAATGTTGAAATATTATGGTCAGTAATTAATTGACAATCAGGATTCACACGAATGTATGAAATTAAATGTATAAATGGCCTGTATCAGAGGGGCCTGTATACTTCATTATAAATGCTCTATTGTTTGTCTAATCAATGCCTCCTAAGCTGCAGGAACTCTTGACCGCTACTGACAGTACATCATGTGACTTTCGTGTTAAATATAAACATGTTTCTCTACAAATGTGTGTAAGTATAGATAGAAAGTTGCTGTCAAATTCATTGTATTCCTCATCAAACATGTCAAATACTTCTTTTTGTACACCATTGATATATTGTTTGTTTTATTATTTTGAAACTTTAATAATTCATAAAATTATTACATCTGGTTACTTGTCCAAAATAAACTTTATGTTGGTACCTAAATTTAACCTGGAAAAATATATTTATTTTCTTAAAAACAATTTTACAAAAAAATTTGATTTACTGACTTCAGAATTAAAATACCGAAACACATCAATTTTGCAGGTATTTGTTGATTTTTAGGAAAATTGATGTACTGTGAATTCTTATATTTTTTGCTAGATACTTGTTTTGAATTAGGAAACATTGACGAATTGAAATATTCAAAAAAATCACAAATTTTCTACATACATCTATATGCAGAATTTGTGATACCCAATAGGAATCGAGAAACCTCTGAGTTCACAAAAAAAAAATAAATTCACAGTATCAATTCATAAATATTTTATTGTGTATTCTTTCGAATTTAAGGGTGTACTTAGGTGAATTTGTGTCAGGTGTTGGGACTCTTTGGCTTTTTTCCTTCTGTATAGGGTAAAATATTTTGCCCCATAACACCCTTTTTTGTCGAGCCTTGACTTTTGTCGAAAAGCGAGACATAGCGATCCTACATTCCGTCGGCGTCAAGGCGTCGTCGGCGGCGCCCACAAATATTCACTCTGTGGTTAAAGTTTTTGAAATTTTAATAACTTTCTTAGACTATCCTGGATTTTTACCAAACTTGGACAGAAGCTTGTTTATGATCATAAGATAATATTCAAAAGTAAATTTTGCACAAAAAAAATTCCATTTTTTCCGTATTTTACTTATAAATGGACTTAGTTTTTCTGCCAGGAAACATTACATTCACTCTGTGGTTAAAGTTTTTGAAATTTTAATAACTTTCTTAAACTATCCTGGATTTCTACCAAACTTGGAAAGAAGCTTGTTTATGATCATAAGATAGTATCCAGAAATAAATTTTGTAAAAAAAAAATTCCATTTTTTCCGTATTTTACTTATAAATGGACTTAGTTTTTCTGCCAGTTAACATTACATTCACTCTGTGGTTAAAGTTTTTAAAATTTTAATAACTTTCTTAAACTATCCTGGTTTTGTACCAAACTTGGACAGAAGCTTGTTTATGATTAAAAGCTAATATCTAGAAGGAAATTTTGTTAAAATTTTGTTCCATTTTTTCCGTATTTTACTTATAAATGGACTTAGTTTTTCTTCCAGTTAACATTACATACAGTCTGCAGTTTAAGTTTTTTAAACATTTATTAGACTCATAAACTATCCTGGATTTTTACCAAACTTGGACAGAAGCTACTTACAATCAAAAGATAGTATAGAGAGGAATAAATTTTAATTAATTTTTTCCTCATTTTGTTGAGCCTGCGATTAACAGCAAAAGTAGGCGAGACACTGGGTTCCATGGAACCCTTACGAATTTTTCTTTTTAATAAGACTTCAATAGCTCATAAAGGTCATTTACCAAAATTTAAGCAGATTCTAGATTTCTTTTCTTTCGATTTGAGACCCAAATAATATCAATGCAAATATAAGTTAAAAGTCTGAGTCAGCCTTTTCCCACCATTTTGAAAAAATCAAATACCTCGAAAAGGATCTCCATAACCTATCAATATTTTTAGCTGATTCTGTTCCTTAACTATTGCTCTTCCAACTTATAGTATCAATTTTAAATTCTAGATTTTTTTAATTTCACGAAAGTACATCCTTAAGGACAATTTTGATGTTGATTTTAGAATATTATGATTTCTTACAGGCAGCTGCAGTGGAGAAAAAAGAGCACTTATACAAGATCCTAGTGATTGGGGAACTCGGAACGGGAAAAACCAGCATCATCAAACGATACGTTCATCAGTTCTTTTCTCAGCATTACAGAGCTACTGTATCCTTTCATAAACATAACAGCTGTAAGAGTTTTTGGGATGGATGACCATGTCACAAATGTGTTGAAATATATAGAGTTTCGTAAACCAAGATTTATTATCACAATTTTATTTTAATCATGAAATAAACTAAACTAAACCCCTGGTGAAAATTTCTAACTTTAAATTATTGCCAATGATATATATCATGTATATATAAACTTAGGAAGATGTGGTATAATTGCCATTGAAACACCTCTCCACCAGAGACCACATAACATAGAAGGTAAGCAACTATAGTTCACAATACGGCCTTCAACAATAAGCAAAGCCCATACCACATAGCAAGCCACAAAAGGCCCAGAAATGACAAATGTTAAATAATTCAAATGAGGAAAAATAACAGCATGATCATGTATAAAACAATATGAAAAACAGATATGGTATAGAGCAACAAAAGACAACCACTGAATTACAGGCTCTTAGACTTTAATTAGGGCCCCGTCGAATGGCGGACGCCCTATAGTGATCAGTCTGTCCGTCCGTCCGTCTGTAACAAATTGTGTCCGCTCTATATCTAGAGAACCGTTATGATTTGAAAGTTAATACTTGACATGTATATAAACCAACACCAGAGGGTGTGTCATAATGTATGTACAACTTCCTAGGTCAAAGGTCAAGGTCAAAAACTTTGGTTTTAGTTGACAACCCAGTGTCCTATGGTAAAGATCGTGTCCGCTCTATATCTTGAGAACTGTTATACTTGACATGTATATAAACCAACACCAGAGGGTGTGTCATAATGTATGTACAACTTCCTAGGTCAAAGGTTAAGGTCATAAACTTCGGTTTCAGTTGACAACCCCATGTCCAATGATAAAATACAAATTTTTACCACACATTATTCACTTTGGTTTCAGTTGCATGGGATACAAATTTTTACCACACATTATTCACCACAGAGATGGCTCCCATCTCAATGATATCTAGTTATCTGTATTCACCTGTTAATTCACTGTGAAAAAATTACCACTAAAAGTGATCTTCAATGGCAGCAGTTCTGATTTGAATTGATTTATTATGATACATTTCTTTCCCTAACTGAGACTATAGATAGGTGTAGATTTTGCATTAAAGGTATTAAATTGGGATGCTGATACAGTTGTCAGGTTACAGTTATGGGATATTGCAGGTATGTGAATAATATATAGTATAGTACAGTCTGCATTTGTGTATGATCTGCACCTCCTTTGCAAATGCGTATAATACCAAATGACATAGAAATTAACAACTTTTAGACTGTTACAAATTGATAGTAAATAAATAAATAACAGAATTTAAAAAGCAGATTAAAATGACAGGTCTATGTTCTTGTTTTTGATGTATAATCAATTAAAAATTTGGCAGGAAACAATTCTCTCTAGATTTTTCATGCATCTAACATAGGGCACCTTTTTTCTTTCAAAAACTATGAAAAAATAACAAGCATTTTACAAGATTTTCAAAGACTTTTTAAACCATATATAATAAACTGATAAAAAGGAAAGTAGGGATTACCGGGCACAATTTTTATTGGCACTACATCGATGAAACTAGAGGATTCCAAATATCTGACAAAAAGTTAAAAACAAGAGAAGCAATCATCCTTAAACCCACTTCCGCATTAATAAATGTACCTGATTGTATGATAAATCTATTTTTACTCTCCATAAAATAGTGCAATATAGCTTTAGGTAATTTGAAAAAAGAATATATGATAGGGTATGATTTATATTAAATGTCAACCTCTGAAAATGAAAATGCAGGTCATGAAAGTAATATTTTTATATATCTTTGCATTCAATTTGCCTTAGATTTGATTTTTTTACAAAGAAACATCAATTTAAGGAGTATGCTGTGAAAAGTGGCAAAAAGGGGAAGTAATTAATGTTTTTTTTTTTTTTTAAATATATGAAAAAGGTGGGTTACTGGATAACTAGGAAAAAGAGTGAACAGTATATAGGTCTCTGCTCAAATGTTCATTAATTTTCTTAGAAAAAATTATTGTTGATCATAAAAAAGATGAGGCGGAAGACACCAAGGGGACATTCAAAGCTCATAAATCATAACATTACCTTAACCCTTAACCTTAATTCTCTCCGTGCCAGAAGTCCCATAAGGCCTCAAACAGACAATGCCATGACAAAAAATGACAAACCATGAAAAGACCACAAGTCCAGAAAACACTACATAGAAAACTGAAGATTGAGGAAAAAAGCCAATGCAAAACCGTATGGTAGACCCAGGTGCTCTAGAAGAATAAGCAGCTTCAGCTCCACATGTCACATTGCTTATTAAAGTACAAATGCAGTATGAAAATTGTCAATACTCTGTAAAAGAGAGGTGAAAGATACCAAAGGGACATTCAAAAACATAAGTCAAAAATAAACTGATAAAGTCATGGCTAAAAAAGAAAAAGACCAACAGACAAACAACAGTACACAAACCACAACATAGAAAGAATGAGCAACACGAACCCCACCAATGCATTCTGGTCCCAATGACAATTTTTGAAAAATAGTGGAATATTGACTTTTTACATGGCTCTATTTCTAGGTCAAGAACGATTTGGTAACATGACTCGTGTTTATTACAAGGAAGCTGTAGGCTGTTTTATTGTTTTTGATGTAACAAGAGCATCAACATTTGAAGCTGTCACTAAATGGAAAGCAGATTTAGATAGTAAAGTCACACTATCAGATTCAACACCTGTACCTTGTGTTTTATTAGCAAATAAAGTAAGTTATGTCCCCTGCCAGAACCTTAAGCTTATCATCTATACCTTTTTTTTAAAAGCAAATAAAGTTATGTACACTGCAAGGAACCTAATCATCTAAACCTTGTGTGTTATTAGTAAATAAAGTAAGTTATGTCCCCTGCCAGGGATCTTGTCACCTGTACCATGTGCTTTACTGGTAAATAAAGTAAGCTATGTCCCCTGCCAGGGATCTTGTCACCTGTACCTTGTGTTTTACTGGTAAATAAAGTAAGTTATGTCCCATGCCAGGAATCTTGTGACCTGTACCATGTGTGTTATTTGTAAATAAAGTAAGTTATGTCCCCTGCTAGGGATCTTGTCACCTGTACCTTGTGTGTTATTGGTAAATAAAGTAAGTTATGTCCCCTGCCAGCGATCTTGTCACCTGTACCTTGTGTGTTATTGGTAAATAAAGTAAGTTATGTCTCCTGCCAGGATCTTGTCACTTGTACCTTGTGTTTTACAGGTAAATAAAGTAAGTTATGTCCCCTGCCAGGGAACTTGTCACCTGTATCTTGTGTTTTACTGGTAAATAAAGTAATTTATGTCCCTTGCCAGGGATCTTGTGACCTGTACCATGTGTGTTATTGGTAAATAAAGTAAGTTATGTCCCCTGCCAGGGATCTTGTCACCTGTACCATGTGTTTAACTGGTAAATAAAGTAAGTTATGTTTCCTGCCAGGAATCATGTCACCTGTACCTTGTGTGTTTTGGTAAATAAAGTAAGTTATGTCCCCTACCAGGAATCGTGTCACCTGTACCTTGTGTTATTGGTAAATAAATTTAGGTATGTCCCTTTCCAGGAATCTTGTCACCTGTACCTTGTGTGTCATTGGTAAACAAAGTAAGTTATGTCCCCTGACAGGGAACTTGATACCTGTACCATTTGTTTTACTGGCAAATAAAGTAAGTTATGTCCCCTGCCAGCAATCTTGTCACCTGTACCATGTGTTATTGGTAAACAAAGTAAGTTATGTCCCCTGCCAGGGATCTTTGCACCTGTACCTTTTGTGTTATTGGTAAATAAAGTAAGTTATGTCCCCTGCTAGGGATCTTGTCACCTGTACCTTGTGTGTTATTGGGTTATGTTCCCTGCCAGGGATCTTGGTACCTGTACCTTGTGTGTTATTGGTAAATAAAATAAGTTATGTCCCCTGCTAGGGATCTTGTCACCTGTACCTTGTGTGTTATTGGTAAATAAAGTTAGTTATGTCCCCTGCCAGGGATGTTGTCACCTGTACCTTGTGTTTTACTGGTGAATAAGTAAGTTATGTACCCTGTCAGGGATCTTGTCACCTGTACCTTGTGTGTCATTGGTAAAAAAAGTAAGTCATGTCCCCTGACAAGGAACTTGATACCTGTACCATTTGTTTTACTGGTAAATAAAGTAAGTTATGTCCCCTGCCAGCGATCTTGTCACCTATACCTTGTGTTATTGGTAAATAAAGTAAGGCATGTCCCCTGCCAGGGATCTTTGCACCTGTACCTTTTGTGTTATTGGTAAATAAAGTAAGTTATGTCCCCTGCTAGGGATCTTGTCACCTGTACCTTGTGTGTTATTGATAAATAATGTAAGTTATGTCCCCTGCTAGGGATCTTGTCACCTGTACCTTGTGTGTCATGGGTAAATAAAGTAAGTTATGTCCCCTGACAGGAATCCTGTCACCTGTACTTTGTGTTATTGGTAAATAAAGTAAGTTATGTCCCCTGACAGGAATCCTGTCACCTGTACTTTGTGTTATTGGTAAACAAAGTAAGTTATGTCCCCTGACAGGGAACTTGATACCTGTACCATTTGTTTTACTGGTAAATAAAGTAAGTTATGTACCCTGTCAGTGATCTTGTCACCTATACCTTGTTTTACTGGTAAATAAAGTAAGTTATGTCCCCTGCTAGGGATCTTTGCACCTGTACCTTTTGTGTTTTTGCTTAATAAAGTAAGTTATGTCCCCTGCTAGGGAACTTGTCAGCTGTACCTTGTGTGTTATTTGGTTATGTCCCTTGCCAGGGATCTTGGCACCTGTATCTTGTGTGTTATTTGTAAATAAAGTAAGTTATGTCCCCTGCTAGGGATCTTGTCACCTGTTCCTTGTGTGTTATTGGTAAATAAAGTAAGTTATGTCCCCTGCCAGGGATGTTGTCACTTGTACCTTGTGTTTTACTGGAAAATAAGTAAGTTATGTCCCCTGTCAGGGATTGTGTCACCTGTACCTTGTGTTTCATTGGTAAAAAGTAAGTTATGACCCCTGCCAGGGATCTTCTCAAATGTTACTTGTGTTTTACTGGTAAATAAAGTAAGTTATATCCCCTGCCAGGGATCATGTCATCAGTACCTTGTGTGTTTTGGCAAATAAAGTTATGTCCCCTGCCAGGGATCTTGTCACCTGTACCTTGTGTTATTGGTAAATAAAGTAAGTTATGTCCCCTGCCAGGGATCTTTGCACCTGTACCTTTTGTGTTTTTGGTAAATAAAGTAAGTTATGTCCCCTGCTAGGAACTTGATACCTGTACCATTACTGGTAAATAAAGTAAGTTATGTCCCCTGCCAGGGATCTTTGCACCTGTACCTTGTGTTATTGGTAAATAAAGTAAGTTATGTCCCCTGCCAGGGATCTTTGCACCTGTACCTTTTGTGTTTTTGGTAAATAAAGTAAGTTATGTCCCCTGCTAGGGATCTTGTCACCTGTACCTTGTGTGTTATTGGTAAATAATGTAAGTTATGTCCCCTGCTAGGGATCTTGGCATCTGTACCTTGTGTGTTATTTGTAAATAAAATAAGTTATGTCCCCTGCTAGGGATCTTGGCATCTGTACCTTGTGTGTTATTTGTAAATAAAGTAAGTTATGTCCCCTGCCAGGGATCTTGGCACCTGTACCTTGTGTATTATTAGTTATTTCCCCTGCTAGGGATCTTGACACCTGTACCTTGTGTATTATTGGTATATAAAGTAAGTTATGTCCCCTGCCAGGGATCTTGTCACCTGTATCTTGTGTGTTATTGGTAAATAAAGTAAGTTATGTCCCCTGCTAGGGATGTTGTTACCTGTACCTTGTGGTTTACTGGTAAATAAGTAAGTTATGTCCCCTGTCATGGATTGTGTCACCTGTACCTTGTGTTTCATTGGTAAAAAGTAAGTTATGACCCCTGCCAGGATCTTGTCAAATGTTACTTGTGTTTTACTTGTAAATAAAGTAGGTTATGTTCCTGCCAGGATCATGTCATCTGTACCTTGTGTGTTTTGGCAAATAAAGTAAGTTATGTCTCCTTGCACAACAAACCACAACCACTGAGTGACAGTCTCCTTTGCACATATTATTGTAGGTAGGCATTATACATGTTATTATTGTATAAAAATAATGGGATATGTTTTAAAATGAGTAAGCACTTACCTATCAATTATTGTTAGCTTTAAAAGTGTATGAAGTGCAATTAAATTGACCAAAATTTTGATGTTAAGGCCCATTTGAAGGTAAAATGTTATAGGGTCCTGATTTTATATTAAGACCTGTTTAAGACTTTAGTTATATGCCGAGGATCTAACAAAATACTTGTTCTTCTAAGGAAAATCCATAAAGATCCCAATTGATTATACTAATTTGTTACTTCTATATTTTACATATGATTTTTTATGCCACACCTAGGGGCATTATGTTTTTCGGTATGTTCGTCCTGTCGTCCGTCTGTTCGTCTGTTCGTCTGTCTGTCTGTCCCACTTCAGGTTAAAGTTTTTGGTCAAGGTAGTTTTTGATGAAGTTAAAGTCCAATCAACTTGAAACTTAGTATACATGTTCCCTATGATATGATCTGTCTAATTTTAATGCCAAATTAAGAGTTTTGACCCCAATTTCACAGTCCACTGAACATAGAAAATGATAGTGTGAGTGGGGCATCCATGTACTATGGACACATTCTTGTTTAATACTACCATGTACAGGTATGGGAACTTTGTTTTTCAACAAACTAAAATATGCATTAGAAGTATGTAACCCTCTTGCAGTCAAGTATTGAAGTTTCTACATTAAAATTGTACTTTTCAATTTTCATTGTAAATGTTAATTTATAAACACTTGTTTTATCACTTCTATTTTTCAGTGTGATCAAGCCAAGGAAGGATTAGTGAACAATGTGTCTCAGATGGATGATTTTTGTAAAGAAAAAGGTTTTGTTGGATGGTTTGAGACGTCAGCAAAGGAAAATATAAATATAGATGAAGCAGCTAGATTCCTTGTGACTAGGGTAAGAATTTGGTTTGATGTGTTTAAAACCCCACCTACAATTGTTGAGGGGCATTATGTTTCCTAGTCTGTACGTCTGTCCCCTTACAAGTTATAAACTAGTTTAATGTAGTTTGTAATCACATAATATTGAAACGTAATACACATGGTCATTATGAAATTAATTATTTAATTTTAATTAAAAATAAGGGTGTGACCCAGATTTCACAGAACATTGAAATATGATAATCTTGATGGGCATTGTGTCACATATGTATATATATATTTGTGACACAATGCCCAGCAAGATTATGTGTCCATATATATATATATATATATATATATATATATATATAAAAACCTTTGCACCTTTTGTTTGCGGTATACCATCTTTTCCGCTAGTTTATTGTTTTCTGTTTAGTATTCAATTTATAATTAAGATCCATGTATTACATGGGTGATCCGTTATTTGGCAATCGCCAATGGCAGTCAGCAGGGTTTAAGAACATTTGTTGTTCGACCTGTTAGTCAAATGCGTTTTGTTAAAATATACTTTTCACTTTTTGGTCTTTTGGAAAATGTTGTTTGTGCTGTATTTAGACCCTCTAACAAGAAATTTGATTTGCATGCACACATATAAAAGTTGCGGTTTTATCCAACGCAATCATAGGTTTAAACGTTGTTTTCAATTTAGACTTGTTTATATTTTTCGTTTGGGCTTGTATTAAATTTGCCTTCGGTGTATATGATCCATTCATCCTATTTTAACTCCTCAAAATTAAAGAGTCTATCCTAAATTGAGGTAAATTGTATGGCTTTCCAAATAGCGTTTCCATTCCTAACATCACTGAAGAGACATTAATTGTCGAAATCCGGATATGGTGTACAAAACCTTTGCACCTTTTGTTTGCGGTATACCATCTTTTCCGCTAGTTAATTGTTTTCTGTTTAGTATTAAATTTATAATTAAGATCCATTTATTACATCGGTGGTCTGTTTATTTGGCAATCGCCAACGGCAGTCAGCAGGGTTTAAGAACATTTGTTGTTCGACCTGTTAGTCAAATGCGTTTTGTTAAAATATACTTTTCACTTTTTTGGTCTTTTGGAAAATGTTGTTTGTGTTGTATTTAGACCCTCTAATAAGAAATTTGTTTTGCATGCACACGATAAAAATTACGGTTTTTATGCAACGCAATCATAGGTTTGAACGTTGTTTTCAATTTAGACTTGCATATATATATATATGGACACATATTCTTGTTTATACCTATTGTTGGTTGAATTTTGTGGAAAAAAAATATACATTAGCTGATTTGTGACGATTACCGGGACCATTTCAGGAGTAGAAAATTATCAGATCCAAATTTAAATGTCATTCTTTTCTAGTCAGATGAATGTTAACTGAAAGATGTTGGTTCCTATTATTAGTCCCCTACTGACGAAGTTCGGAAAACTGTCCTGATTGCCAAAATTACTTTAGGTCAGGCACTTTAACATTAGGTGCCAGTCTGATTTTCAGACTGTTTTAACAAACATAAAAGTTCGTTGCTAAACGTTGTTGGCTTTGAAAATTTGTTCAGATTATGAGACACTGGTTTACAGTTTCTGCTTTTATTATTGTCACTGGAGTGTAATTTTTGAAACCAGTCGAATTAAATCGCAATGACGTAGCCCATTATGTTTGCATTCATTGCTAAGGGGGAGTTGCCTTGAATTTCCGGAAAGCAACATCAATTGATTGACTGAAATAAAAGCAAAAACCAAATCAATATATATATGAAAAGAAAAATGGAAAGAACAAACCTTTCAATTAAAATGAAATGACCACCAAATTTTTTGAAGGAGCAGCAAAAGTTTACAAACTGTCAGTCCTTGGTCAAAAAAAAAAAATTGAAGTTTCGTGAAGTCTGCAATAAAGTCACCAAACTATGAAATATTCAGTGAGAAGACATCAAATACTGTAAATTCAGAAATATTGTTGCGATTTCTGAAGAATGAACAAAAATGTGAGATTAATTATTGTGTTTTCAGGAAAATCTGCATACAGATCTATAGATATAAGTATCAGATATCAAAATGGGAGTTCTTTTTATTACGATACTCACACAGTCACATTATTTATATTAATAAAAACCTCGCAATAATTTCTGAATTTAAAGGATAATGCTAGCTAAGAATCTACTACATTCCAACATTCATTGTTATAAGTCTTTACAAATATTTTCAGATTCTGCAAAATGATGAAGCAATAGCCAAAGACGAGGCAGAAACTGATAGAATAATATTAAATGGTCCAAAGGATTCCTCTTTGACAGAAAAGAAAGGTTGCTGCTCTTGACTTTCCATACATTTAAATACTGTGTTATTGATAGCCCTCCATACATTTTAATGATTAAAGCTTCATGCTGATAGATCTATATTTAAATGTCCAAGATCATTTTATAAAAAAGAAGACATATTCTGCAAATGTTCATACATGTATTATTTATGTCAGTGACAGCCTACCATACATTTATATAGTGTTTCAGTTAGACAAGCCAATATGACAACTGTCCACCGAATACAAATGATGTTGATGTTAGCTCTTTAGATATATTGTTTATAACATTCATTGTTTTTATTGTTAACTGGAATGTTAATGTTCAAAAATGTTGTTTAAGTTTTCTACATATATAACATGTAAAATTTGTTTTTTTTCTTAGAGCTTGTAGATATACATGACAAGACACTATTCCCAAAAATGTAGGGCTTACGTAGATACCTTCATACAAAGGTCACAAAGGACACCTATCCAACCATCAAGGTTTTTAACTGGAATGAATGTCCGATACAATTTTGGAAACTTTTAGTTTATAATTATTAATAGCCCACAAAATTTTTTTCATTCTAGTAAAGGATAATTTTCCATAGGACTTAAAGTCACAAGAAAACCATTTAGCTCCTTTGAACAATTCTGTTCATAGCTTTATTAAATTATATCTGAAAGTAGATCTTCTACATTTTTTAATCTACCATGTATCTATCAGGTTTTAAACACCCCCTTTATCAGTCGCATGTATAAATATCAAGTTGATCATTTAGTTAACATACTAAGAACCTATCTGTATATTGGGTCAAAATAGCTGCCATTTGACATTCAAATGATGATAAATAATCAATCGAAATAAAAATAGAAGATTATATTATAAGTAATTTAGGAACTGAAATGCATGGGTGCTATGAATATATATGCTGTTTATTTTTTTGTGTGAATGAGACTTTTATTTAAGTATTGAATGCTTCTTTTTTGTAATTTTATTGAGGTGTTAAAAGTTTTGACTGAAACATATTTTGTGTACAAAAGTGAAATATGACTTTTGAAATTCCTCAGTCAATCAAAATTACAGAATCCGATGAAACTTCTGTGTAATGTGATTATATTTAATTATCCTACTTTGTTAGTACACATGCAAGACATGATGTTGAATGTATATTTATAAGACACCTTTTTCTATATATTTTTTTGTTGGTTAGCTGTCTTTTTGAATAATCTTTTGTGTTTGGTAATACTCAAAGATTTAGAGCCTTTAGGACTTATTTCAATAGAAACTATATCTGCATGTCAAGTTACTGCATACATCTCCTACCTTCACAACATATATAAAAGAAGCACAAATTGAAACAAGATTCACATACGTAAACTATTGGTTTGTTTGTCTGTTGGTATTTAATGGCTTTTTTCAACATCTTTGGCTGCCATGTTTGTTTTGGTGGAGGAAACTGGACTACTCAGGAAAGAACCACTGAACTTAAGATGGAAATCCTTGTTGTTTGAGATCGGAGTTGAACACACCTCGGTGGAGTGTGGAACTCACAACTTCAAAGGTGACCTCCGAATGAGACCACTCAGCCAGTGAGCCCATATCTGTCATATGTAAACAGATATTTTCAAAAGTTATGTATGTTGTTTTTTAGTTTTCGTAACAATTTTTGTTTTCTTTTATAAATAAATTCAAACGTCCATGAATAAGTTTGAAATGTAATTTTGATCACAGGATCTGATTTGAGGTACTGTAAATTCAGAAATTATTGCCTGCATTTATTATTGGGATTTTGTCATTTTAGACTAAAATGATGTTTTAATTTTGCGATATAGAGAAAAATCCTGTTTAATTCATATAAAAAATTTAAATGCGAGTTTAAATTACTGCGATTATACCCCTGTCATATTTTTCGCAATAATAAAAACATCGCAATAATTTCTGAATTTACAGTAGATAATGAACTCTAGAAATAAACCACATTAAGGTCACATATGCAGTAAAACAGTTATAAAACAATATATATGTATTAGTTGCTCATTTGTAAAAACATGACAATATGTATGCTAGATGTTAACAATCTTACCTCATGTACCTAGGAAGTTGCCTACCCAATGTCAAACATATATAACTTTCCATAGACATATTTTCAGTTTTACTTGTTGACTTGGCATTTTTTTTGGATTTAAAAAATTATTTGACATTTAATACTTGATTAATAGTCTCAATGAGTTATTTTTGTTCGGTATAATTTTCCTTACATCCAAAATTTTCTAGAACAAATACCGTAAATTCAGAAATTATTGAGTGCATTTATTATTGCAAATCACTAATTACTGGTAAAATGTGAGATCTAATTAATGTGATTGCTAATAGTATATGGAGGAAGGTCACTATAGAAATTATGAATGGGAGTTTATATTATTGCAAACCTGAAACTGTCACATTTTTCGCATTATTTAAATCATTGTAATAATTTCTGAGTTTACAGTACCATCTAATGATACTACTTTCTTCATATTATCATGTGTGAATAAGCAAGAATGAATGTTACAAAGTTATGGTTGTTTTATAATTTATAAGATATTTATATAATTTTATCATTATAGACATTATAGAGTAAATTTTAACTAGCTTATAAATCATGTATATAATATGAGGGTAAAATTATAATTATATTAATTGATAGTTTTTGTCTCTATTGATTTCGGGCATGACATCTACCACTTGATACACGAAAACTAATGAATTGATTATTTTTAATACATTTGTTTTTTTCTGTCTTTAATTTTTCTACATGTGGTTATATACACTGGAAAAAAATATAGAAAAGGGTGGAGATACAAAGAGCGCAATTAAAAACCATAAGTGACACAATCCCAGCCAAACAGGCAAGAAAAGAGATAAACACACAAAGGACATAAGAAAAACACTACAAATAAAGGATTCACCCCTGAAACAAAACAAGAAATGAACTTCCTGTTTAAATTACAGGTAAAACCTGAAAATTACAAGACCATGTCCTAGAAAATAATCAGTCATATGGACAACTTTCTGTAAGAAAACACTACAAATAAGGGATTCACCCTGAAGGTATAAAACCACTAATTCATAGCCCATTGCTTTCTATGTTAAATTCTGCAATTTCAAGCATTAATGGCTACATTATCTTCAGTTCAAATAAAGCGGCAGTCATTTCATGTCAAAACTATACCTTATCCTGACTTGTGCTGAAAAATTCAACATACCTTTAATTGCTTATTAGAGCGAACTGGTTCCCGGAAGTTTGATGGTACAAAACAGGTACTTCTGATCTGAACAACAGGGCAAATGTGCCTCCCATTATAATTTTATATTCTTTATTAATCAAAAGAAACTTTTAACAAGGGTTCTACAGTGATCCCAAATCCCATAGCTTCCATTTGATACCAAAACTACACACATATTTCAACTATTGACAAAGATACAGCCATGCGTAGGAACTATTTTGTTTAAGATATGTACTACTTTCTTGTAGATCTTTCCGACCGGGCCTGAATAAGTGGTTATATACCTTAAACAAAACAAGAAATGAACTCAGGAAGAGTAAGCACTTCCTGTTTAAATTACAGGTAAAACCTGAAAATTACAAGACCATGTCATAAGGACAACTTTTCGTAATCTTTCGTTTGCATAACATCATTTGCTGAGGACCTAAAAAGTTAGATATCAGACGTGCAGTTTATATTGCTCATTGTTGATCATGTTTTATGTCCTGTCTTAGGTTATTACGAGTTGGTTGACCATTATGGAATATCTGTTTCACAGATGAAGATGGATATGTTCCAATTGTTTTAACCACCCTCTTGATTTCTTTTCCTCGAATGTGACCAAACGAATTAGACTTTATCACCGGGTTTATACTTACTTGAGCAACACGACGGGTGCCACATATGGAGCAGGTTCTGCTTACCTTTCCAGAGGACCTGAGATCACCGACGGTTTTGGTGGGGTTTGTGTTGCTCAGTCTTTATTTTTTTATGTTGTGTTTAGTGTACTGCTGTTTGTCTTTTCGTCGTTTTCGTTTTTTTTTTGCAATTGTATTATCAGTTTGTTTTCGTCTTATGGTGGTACATAACACTACAGGAGATAACTCTGTAAAACGGCTGAACGTTTTAATCACGTTCTATTGTTGAGGAATTATTAAACTTCTCAATGATCGAAATGAGTGTTTGTCAAACTACTATATATCCAATGAAACTTTCCGATAAAGTATGTGGTTCAGGATTTTTAAATTTTTGTCGAAGGGTCAGTAATTTTTTTTTTTAATTTATGAAAATTAAACGAGCCAAATTAATTCTAGTCAATGTTTTTGGTGCCACCTTATATTACATTTGCGATTTTTGTCGAGCCTGCGACTTTTGTCGCAAAAGCGAGACATAGCGATCCTACATTCCGTCGTCGGCGTCATCGGCGGCGTCCACAAATATTCACTCTGTGGTTAAAGTTTTTGAAATTTTAATAACTTTCTTAAACTATCCTGGATTTCTACCAAACTTGGACAGAAGCTTGTTTATGATCATAAGATAGTATCCAGAAGTAAATTAAAAAAAAATCCTGTTTATCCGTATTTTACTTATAAATGGACTTAGTTTTTCTGCCAGTTAACATTACATTCACTCTGTGGTTAAAGTTTTAAAAATTTTAATAACTTTCTTAAACTATCCTGGATTTGTACCAAACTTGGACAGAAGCTTGTTTATGATCAAAAGCTAGTATCTAGAAGGAAATTTTGTAAAATTTATTTCCTTTTTTTCCGTATATTACTTATTAAATGGACTTAGTTTTTCTTCCAGTTAACATTACATACAGTCTGCAGTTAAAGTTTTAAAACATTTATTAGATTCATAAACCATCCTGGATTTTTACCAAACTTGGACAGAAGCTTCTTACAATCAAAAGATAGTATCTAGAGGAAAATTTTGATAATTTTCCCATTTTGGTGAGCCTGCGACTAACAGCAAAAGTAGGCAAGACACTGGATTCCGCGGAACCCTTACGAATTTTATGTTTTAATAATCAAAGTTCTGAAGCGGCCATACTTAGTTATTTTGTGTCTTTTCAAACAAAGGACTGATTTATCATAAAACAACAACCAAAAACCAAACAAGGCAGAGTTCAACCAGTGACAACCACATTCAGAATATGGAGTGGTTGAACTTGTGTCTGAGCACACCTTCCCATAAATTAGGTCAATGGTATAACAGCACAACATATAAACAAACTAAAAATATCATTTGGAAAAGGGTGGACTCATTAGATTGGCACTAAGCATAAATTAAAAAGACCAAAAAAGACATCAAACACAAAGAACCAATCTAAGAGTACTAACAGTTACCGAAGGCTAGTTCAAAGACAATTCCAACTAATAAATAAAGTTTCCGCAGACTTAATTTTCAATCAGTGCTCATCTGTGGATCTAGTTTAAAAATGGTTTAGACAGTCTAAAAATAGCATGACCTTGTGCAAATAGCAACATATAAGTCTCTACAGTATGTCGATACTAATGTTCAAACAGTATAGCCATTTGTATTGAATTATGTTTAATCGAAAATAAGATGTGGTATGATTGCCAATGAAACAACTCTCCACCAGTGACCAAATAACATGGAAGTTTACAACTATACTCTATTGGATGTGTACCCACGTCTAACTCAATCCTCATTATCGAAAATATGATTAGTAGGTACATTACTGATGCATTGGTGTTACTTTACTGGTTTTATGTTGGATTTATTCCTTTTCATTACGCCTATACTTCATAAAGGTGAGGAGAAATAATTCTATTTTAATATATGCATATGGTATAACACATTATATCAATTAATGTCTATATGTTTATATCAGATTTTTGCCTGCAGTAGCAACAGACATAGTTATAATTTTTCAAGCAAAATACAAAGGTCTACTCTGTGTGATCCGTTTCCTACAAATTGGACATTGTTTCGGTTTTAATTTGTCGCTACAGTTTTTACAGCAGCATACATGCATACACGGTAAAAATGTGACTTCTACAGGATCATCAAAACAGATTTTACACATATATTTATCATCAGTATTGTCCCCTGATTTCTGGTTACCGTTTCCAGCACTTTCAATTTCTGAAAAGAATAAATAGAATAATTCAAATTTAGAGGTCTTAAATGTCGGAACTCATTGATATTTATTACGATTTTTGAACTTGCTCACTGTTTATCTGCGTTTTGCAATGATTTGTTAAAATATGAACTACATACGATAATGAAAAGAGATACATTTTATCAGTTGAGTGCCAACAAACAGAATAATGCAGTTTGGTTTGAGATTTGGATAGACAGAATCTGGCGAATTGCATTTATTGTTGACCTTGCATGCACTAGATGGATTTGGCTATTACCTTAGGTCCTTTTGGTCGTATAGATCTTCAACTGTGTGGGTTCTTATACTTTTTGGCTTTCAAATATCTAGAATAGCGCGTCCGACGAATGAGATTTATAAAGTGTTGTTTTCATTTTTAGTGGTATTTAGACTCTAATCGATCCCACACGTATAACAATGTATGCTATGTCAATCGGACATTGTTCCCAGTTTGGGAAATGTCGGACGGTTGATTCATTCATGCAGCAGTACATGCTTAATAAAGGCAATAGTAGTATACCGCTGTTCAATAGTCATCAAACGATTTAACTGAAACAAATCCAGGTCACAAACCAACACCGAGGGAAACACATCAACTATAAGAGGAAAACAACGGAACAATAAAACACTTAACTGCTACAACAACAAACGCCACCATAGATAGAGACGAACTATTTTATAACAACTGTCATATTCCTGATTTGGTACAGGAAATTTTAAGAAAAATGGTGGTTTGAACCTGGTTTTATGGCTTACGCTGTCAATGCAACACTCCTTTCGAATTTCACACGACTTACATTTATTTTCCTTGAATGGTTGTTTATTCCATACCTGCATTATTATATATTTTATTCTTCTTATACACCTTTTTAACAAACTCAGACCATAAATAAATTCTACGTAATACATGTATTATAAATTCTGTTTCAAATTAGCGGTTTAAAACATTGATGAAGCTTATTAGAATAAAATGAATGCATTACTGATTTTAGCAAGTTTCAATATTAACCCAGGTCTGCCCGTAATTTCTGATTTGACATCATCATAATCTTTCAATCAGTGTAATTGAGGTCTGGAGCTGGCATGTCAGTAACTGCTAGTAGTCCTTTGTTAATTTATGTATCATTTTATTTTGCTTAGTTTCTTTTGTTACCTTTACTGACATCGGACTCGGACTTCTTTTAAACTGAGTTTTACTGTGCGTATTGCTGTGTGTTTGTCTTTTCTACATTGGCTAGAGGTATAGGGGAGGGTTTAGATCTCACAAAGCATGTTTAACCCCGCCGCAATTTTGCGCCTGTACCAAGTCAGGAGCCTCTGGCCTTTGTTAGTCTTGTATGGTTTTTAGTTTTAGTTCAATTATATGCTTTGGAGTTTAGTATATGACGTCCATTTTCACTGAACTAGTACACATTTTGTTTAGGAGCCAGCTGAAGACCGCCTCCGGGTGCGGGAAATTTCTCACTGTGTTGAAGACCCATTGGTGGCCTTCGGCTGTTTTCTCTGCTTTGGCCGGGTTGTCTCTTTGAAACATTACCCATTTCCATTCTCAATTTTATTGGAGTTATGTTTGTTATACTTTTGTTATTTATCTTTCAAAATAATGTTCCTTTGACATGTTTGAAAAGAATGAAAATTGAAAAATTGAAATACAGAAATATACCTTTTACATTCAATGGTTCTGCTACTAGTTCAGAGGTGTAACCCGTTGCACCTTGTATGGCCGATTGGCTGTCTTCAATTTCTCCAAACTGTTGTACTTCATTTCCAGTGTTTTCTACATTTAAAGGCATAGTAAAAAATAGCTAGTTTTGTTGGTTTTTTTCTGTTACTTGGTGCTTGATCTTAATCAATGTTATTATTTTGTATATCTTTGATTTTAAATAAAATTTCTAATTATTCTGAAATGTTCGCCCTTTAAGAATCTAATGCATTCTAGGTTATATTTTCAAAAGCGTACACCGAAATGTTGTGATTGGTTAAAATATTCTAAATAAGGAAACTCTACCAGTGAAGTATCATTGTTTTCATTTTGGTGTACGAACAATGAGATTACCCATAATCTTTTAGATTCTGAAAAGGCGAATTGACCCGAAGACATTGGTTCAGGCGTTCACTGAATTGAAAAATACAATTCATTTGTAGATTCCTTATTTCAACAATATATTTTGTGGTATTGACCTTCGTCTAAATTCAAAACTCTCATGATTTTTTTTATTAAATCAAATACTATGATACATAAATGAAATTAACACAGGTAATTAGCTTTAAAATAAACTGTACTAAGAAGCGAGGACAGCTGTCCAATTTTGCGATCCTCTTTTTGGAAGTTACTTCTCATATTTCATTGAAATTCTTATCTTTCGATTCACAGTAAAGGCAACAGTAGTATACCGCTGTTCAAAAGTTATAAATTGATGATTGAGAGAAAAAATTGTTATTCGATGTTTAATACTACATAGTATGATGGCTACGACAAGTTAGGGACAACAGTACGTTACATGCTCAAAAAAGAGGGTACCATTAAAGGTAACACAAAAAAAAAAGATTCGCATGAACTCTAAAAGGAGAGAGATCGGTTGAGTTGACAGGAAAGTGTCGATTTCAGTCGTTTTCTTTACAACTCCCTCTTGCGAAGTTCCTATTGGATGCATTTGGTTATTTAACCCCTGTATATTAAATAGCTCCTAACGTTTCTACGTATTTGTACAAATGTTTAAGCTTTAGCGATCCTGAAAACATAAACGTAAAATCTCTCAGACGCACGAAATAAATAAAGTGTTAATATCACTTTGGAGCAGTATTTGTGAAAAATATTAAAACCTTATTCATCAAACTAGCACGATATAATCTACGTTTCAGAAAAGTATTAAAATTATACTTTAATAATATGAATAGTAGCAATACGTTTCAAATAGTTTTCGGGCTTTTCTGAAAGTAACACAATACTTTATCCTGTTGGGCACCTTAGATCATCGCAATGTTTGGTGGGATTCGTGTTGCTCATTCTATAGGTCTTATAAAGTGTTTTACAGACTTGTCTTTCGCGAAACATTTGGGTTTTGTTTTGACATGGCGTTGCAAATTAATTTATTACTAATGAGAATTCAATGTTCCTTTGGTATCTTCCGCGTTATATATATATTACATAAACATATTGTCATTCTTTTCAAATTAAAAGTTAACAGCATTTTGTCTGGCAATGTATGTTTGATATTGATGGAAGACGTTAATAGTTTTACTGCAAATGTATCAATGATTTCTGTATATATTTATCTCAACTATATATGTTCTAGTTATCGACAAACATGAGATCATGCCACGCCAGCTGATGCCATAGAACCGATACGTTCTTCTTTTACAAGCTCGGCTGATAAGTGAAAAATCGTTCACATTGTTGTACAAAAAACTGACGTAGAGACTTCTTTGGGTATATGTATTTGATAAATCCACCGGAAAATGAAAATAACGGCAATGTTTTCCAAGATGGCCGCCATTCTAGGATATCATAACTGTTTTATTAATTAGTAATTAATATGATATATATATGTTTTGTAATTTTTTTGTAGTTTTCCTCTTTATTTTACTCAAATTAAAGAACTAGTCATGCTTTCACAGTTGAATTTACACAGATTTGTCCAAGGAATAATACTTGCACATGGCGCGACATAAGTTGTGCTGCCACACTTCGTAAAAGAGAGGCGAAAGATACCAGAGGGACATTCAAACTCATAAGTAAAAATAAACTGACAACGCTATGGCTATGAAATGAAAAGATCAACAGACAAACAATAGTACACAAAACACAGAACAAAAACTAAAGACTGGGCAACACGAACCCCACCAAAAACTGGGGTGATCTCAGGTGCTCCGGAAGGGTCAGCAGATCCTGCTCCACATGTGGCACACGTCATGTTGCTCATGTTAGTACAAACCCGGTAATACGTCTACTTTGGTAGGTCACATTCGTGAAAAGGGACAGGATTGAAGTTACGACATTAGGAACATATCCGCTATCATCTGTGAGACGGATATTCAATAACGGCCAACCAACTTGTGATAACGTCCGTAAAATTTATGAAGGATGATTCCAGCTGCACCACTTGGAACTCTTGGTTTTAACGCTCTCTTGTGAGCAGCAACCCTCTCTAACAAGGAAATCATGATAGGAAATACAAGGCCTTGGAAAGCTGTTGGCAACTCTGAGCAATTGGCGGAAGTGCTGTCCAAATGATTTGCCACATATGTCATCTAGATTTCTCAACCCCAGTCAGCAGAGCGTTCGGTTTCCATTTGACATATAGTTGATTGACCCCATATGCAACCTGCTTGGTAAGCAGCACGCTGAACATGTTGAATAAGAGCTTCTCGTGTCGGAGGAATTGATTCATATGATCTCTGTTTTCGAGCAAACAATCCCAGTCTTGCTTTACCAATACTATCAATGGTACTAGATCTGTCATACATAGTGACTACGAACCTCTCAAGAAGATAAGTATCTTCTTCGTCAATTGTTAGTGGGTACTGGCTGAGTTTTATATAAACAGTAGACGCCTCGGGGCATACATTCCATGTTTGCCATGCACTCTTTTTCCCTTTACCACAGAATGCAGATATGACATCACATCCAGCAAAAGCGTGGAAATATAGGAGGCCCTTGGAATTTTCTGAGCCAATTGAAGTACCTATATCATGTATGGAATCCACCCCAGGTTTTGTCCTTGACTAAATGAGACACACAGCTTTTTTTTCAAAATTGGTAAAACACTGACCGCAATGACAAGGACACCAGTGTTGCTGGCTTTAATCATAATGATTTTGTTACCATCTGCAACAGTGTTTTGCACGCAAGAATATTGTTGTGTCTACTTCCTCGTGATTGCAGTGTTTTGGTCCTTTAAGACTTATTGACTTATTACAGACAACATTCTCTTCTTGAGGACTATAACTGTTTTATTTGGACACATCTCACAATTTTATCCACCAAAAGTTAAATAGCCCAGTCTTGTTGCTATTGTCTCTCATGAAGCTACGCCAATTTTATGAGAATTTCCCTTTGTCAGGCACTCCACGTCTATCGCATATGACTTTGATCGGGTTTCAGCTTTTAAACTAGATGACCAGTTTACGGCAAATCTGTTATCGTTTAAGTAAAACTGTATGTTTTACTTTTGGAACTATCTCTAGTGCAGAATATTCTTTAAACTTCTTCGATATCATTGGACGCAATGCATTGATTAAAGCCAATCCGTTCAAAATGATGACGACAGCTTCTTGTGCAGTATCAAGAGGGGTAAAAGAGTCTCCAGAATTGTCACAAGCTGCGATTTCTGACAGCTATAAAGTGAGAGAACAGACGACAGTCATCCTTTAAGGTTTTCCTTTGAATCACCCACTTTCGGTTCTGGCTTTTGACAAAAGAAATCTTGTTCTTCTTAATTTCCTGATAAAATAAAACATTCCTCTGTATTCAGCCCTTTCAGGAATTCATTGAAGCGAGTTTTACCATTATCATAATGAGAAAGAACCATGTCCGCAGCACTAGGATGTGCAATACTTTTTGTATCCAGTGTAAAAGATCATCAGTTTCTTCCATAAATGGTTTGCCCATATCCTTCATTACAGTGTAGAGCTTATGTACTTTATCGAGAAAAGCCTTTTGTGTGTGTTCTGTCTGTTCGCGATGTCTGGTATTGTCATTGACATCCTTCGCTTTAGATGCTGTTTCATACTGAGCAATGAAGTGACGGACTTCAGGTCCGGCTCCCATCCACCTTTGTAGTGCAGATGGGTATTCTGTCACACAATTGGCACCACCATCACCTTTGATAACAGCATTCGCTTGTACAGAAGTCTGGTCAAAACCAACGCTGCAAATTCACGGAATTGGCTGCATTTTGAAAATGGCCGCCATTTTGAAAAAGGAGGCTTACGGGTCTTTTTCAAACAAGTATCCTAAGGGCTTACCCATGCACATGTTGATACTTGTAAACGAATTTTCTGAATATTGACTTAATCTACCATGCTATACGTGATAAATTATAAGTAAAAGTTTTGAAATGAGAACGATGTATAACTTAATAAGTTTGTGAATATCAGGTGCGTTTGTAGATTAATTTCCAATCATACACCAATTCATTATTATATGACCAAGCTATCATAGAAGAGGGTTTGCCTTCAAATTGTACATTAAATCAAAATTATTTAAACAAGAAAACAATCAGTCATGATGTCAATATTCGATCATATTCGGTTGAGTTTGTAAACTTTGTTCTTTTATTTTTATGATTGTATGCATGTTTTTTTACAAATGATTTGAAAAAGACCACATTGCCAATTTAATGACTTGACTTTATGTTTACAAAACATGCAAGAGCTTAATTTATTTACCATTGTTCTCAGATGTTCTAGAATCAATATAATTTTCCTGATAAACTTGCTGAAAAACAAAAATTCAGAATTCTGTTTTTAAAGTTAATACAACAATATCAAATCTTAATATAACAACTTGTTATCGATTTTTTCTCAAATTTTGCTTTGATCTTTTGTGATAATTTTCATGTTACGCTTCTCGAGTGATACTTGTTTTTCGCAGTCGAATAGAAAGAAAATGTATGACCTCAGAAGCCTACGTCATTGACGTTGCCTATGAAAACTGCGATAAACAAATTATCAATGGTCTTTCAAACTTAAAGATTTTTAGCAGAAAAAACTATATTAACAAAATACCGAACTCCATGGAAAATTCAAAACGGAAAGTGCCTTATATAATGACATATATTGTTCACACATCGTTGTCAATATAATGGAATTTTCAGCGACTGTCATACAAGTGAGAGGTTTAGCTAGCTTTAAAACCAGGTTTGATGCACAATTTTTACATAAAAATGCATATAAAAAGTCAGGAATATGACAGTTGTTATCCATTCGTTTGATGTGTTTGAACTTTTGATTTTGCCATTTGATTAGGGACTTTTCGTTTTGAATTTTC
Organism: Mytilus coruscus; assembly: GCA_017311375.1. Taxonomy (NCBI): domain Eukaryota; kingdom Metazoa; phylum Mollusca; class Bivalvia; order Mytilida; family Mytilidae; genus Mytilus; species Mytilus coruscus. The sequence goes on along the minus strand of CM029606.1, from coordinate 43,090,708 downwards.
CTCGGAGTTCGGTATTTTTGTTTTTTTTTTTTTTGTTTTTGTTTTTGTTTTTGTTTTTGCATATAGACAAAGCACATAAGCAAAAATTAATACAAGAATACAAATAATGACCATAGCACAATAACACAAAGGTGATTTGTAAAAGATACATGGAATATTTTATCAGATTTCCAATATTTCATACTTTTCCTTTCAGGGATACTCTATAGAACGCACACCCCAATGTACACAATCAAATTATAATTACCGACACATTAGTTAGTCATCAAAGCCTGACAATTAACAGTTAAATATTTATCTTTTGTGAAGGTCTTTCAAGAACTACATTTTTTATATGATTTTTTCAGTTAAATCAAGGCGATAGTAGTTTAACGATGTTCAAATCTCGTAAATCAATAAGGAAGAGATTAATCAAGTTATCAACAGAAATTATATGGAATCGCATAGACTCTAAAGGGAACAAGAACGTGTGGGTTGACAGGGTAAGCGTTTGCTTCTATGAATGCATTACCCATTATGCGAATTCACACTCAAAAGATACACAATCGAGAATAGGATGCAATCGAATAAATCATAACATAAAAGGTAACAATGTCAAAAACTGTGGTACAGCAGTCAACATTGTGTTCTAATCTTAATCACTATCAAAAAAATAACTATTTCAACAAAGAAACACACAATGGCATATAAATTGATACGGAATATTTATCAACAAGGCCTTAGACCAGTGAGTTGAGACACTGATACATTTTATCGGTCAAACAATTCGTGATGGTGACCCGAAAACTTAAGTAGTTTCGATTTTAGTCGTTCTTCCTCATAACTCTGTTGCAGCAGTTTTTGTGTAATGAGAAAATGCAGTTTTGTTTGTTCTTTTAATAATAATAATAATAATAATAATAATAATAATAATAATAATAATAATAATGATCATTATGTCTTTTTTAAGAGAGAGTAACTCATTTGGATTATTACAGTTTTCAATCCGGCTCTCTTAATACAATGATAATTACATTGAAAACTAAACAATACAAACTCAGTAATAAGGATAAGAAATATGCAATACAATTTGAATTCGATCAACAATTATTCTACTGCATTACAGTACTGAAACCATGGCAGTGTTAACAAGAGGCTCATGAGCGCCTGATATCGCTCACCTGTAATTTCAGTTTCAGGCATTTGACTTATTTGTAGATCTTACTTTGCTGAACAATTTTGTCATTTACTCTTTCTTTCTTTCTATAATAATATGAAAGATAATACATAACCCAAAACTGTCATATTTCCTAAACATTTCCTATTTCTGGACAGTAACCCAACAATAAGTTGTCCTATTGGTCTGAAATATTACTTGACAGGTAGATCTAAACCTGTTTATCATTTTCACCTTTGTCAGTTTTGCTCTTACTGCTTTAGTGTGTGAGATGAAAGCCAAAAACTTCATTTGACCCCTATGTTCTATTTTTAGAAACTGCAGCCATGTTTTTGAATGGATCAAATTCCCGAATAAAATCTATAAACTAGATACCATAAGGATCATTCAATCAAAGTTTTAAGTTTTTGGTCAATTAGTTTCGGAGAAGACGATTATTGAAAAGTAATTAGACTTTCACAAAAACGTAAAAAAAAAAAAAAAAAGTTTTAAGGGCAATAACTCCTTAAGGGTCAATTGACTATTTGATCATGTTGACCTATTTGTAGATCTTACTTAGCTGAACATCTATTGCCATTTATACTTTCTCTCTATCTATTATAATATTAAAGAAAATAACCAAAACAGTAACATAAACTATTTCTAACAGTAACCCAACAATGGATTGTCGAACTTGTCTGAAAATTTCATAACAGATAGATCATGACCCATTTATCACTTTAACTCCTTTCACTTTTGCTCTAACTGCTGTAGTTTTTGAGATATAAGCCACAAACTGCTTTTGTTCCCTATGTTCTATTTTTAGCCATGGCGGCCATGTTTGTTAATGGATCAAAGCTTCGAATACAATTTATAAACAAGATACCTTAAGAAACATTCAGTTCAAGTTTGGAAGTATTTGACCCAATAGTTTCGAGAAAAAGATTTTTGAAAAGTAATAGACGCATGAAAAATGTAAAAGATAAACGTTTGAAAGTCAATAACTCCTTAAGGAGTCAATTGACTATTTTGATATTTTGACTTATTTGTAGATCCTACTTAGCTTAACATTTTGCCATTTGCACTTTCTCTCTTTCTATTATAATATTTAAGACAATAACCAAAAACAGTAAAATTTCATAAAATAAACTATTTCGGACAGTAACCCTACAATGGGTGGTCCAATTGGTCTGAAAATTTCATAGCAGATAGATCTTGACTTATTCATTACTTTAACTCCATGCCACTTTTGCCAAAAACTGCATTTGACCCCTATTTTTAGCCATGGCAGCCGTGTTTGTTAATGGATCAAAACTTCGGATACAATTTAAAAACCAGTTACCCTAAGGAACATTCAGTTAAAGTTTAGAAGTAATAGGCCCAGTAGTTTCAGAGGAGAAGATTTTCAAATGTTAGCAAACATGATGAACAAATTGTGTAAAATTGTCGTTAAAGGCAATAACTCCTTAACGGGTCAATTGACAATTTTGGTCATTTACTTTTTGTAGATCTTACTTTGCTGTTGACAGTTTATCTTTATCTTCAATAATATTCAAGATAATAACCAAAACTGCAAAATTACCATAGAATTACCAATTTAGTGGCATACCCGACAATGGGTTGTTCGGTTCGTCTGAAAATTTCAGGGCTGATAGATCTTGACCTATAAAACATGTTTACCCTTGTCAGATTTGCTGTAAATGCTTTAGTTTTTGAGATATAAGCCAAAATTGCATTTGACCCCTATGTTCTATTTTTAGCCATGGCGGCCATGTTTGTTGATGGATCAAAACTTCGGTTACAATTCAATAACTAGATACTCTAAGAAACATTCAGTTAAAGTTTGAAGGTATTTGGCCCAATAGTTTCAGAGGAGAAGATTCTTGAAATAGTTTACGACGACGACCGCCAAGTGATGGCATACGCTCAAATGGGGCCCTTTGGGCCCGGTGAGCTAATAATACATAGATTTTAGTTATGTTAAAATTCTAATACTGTGTTTGATTTTTAATTGTACTAGGAAGAGCATTCCATACTTTTGGTCCACTGTACAAGAAACTATACTTATACAACTCTGCATTTTGGCTTTGGAATAAAAACCATATCAAATGATGAAAATCTCATATTATATATTTGGTTTGCAGAAGCTAATACAGTAAGACACGGCAAATATCCTGCAGCTAAAACATTTTTGCCTTATACAATAGAAATGATTTATGGTAATGTATTCTCTTTGCAATCGACACAATGTCACATTCGTGAAATAACTCGCTAGAAGGTTTGCTGTAATTATGTTCGTCTAACATTGTTCTTGTTGCCCCATTTGCAGTTTTAGTAAACTATCCAATAGAAAGTTGTTAGTTCCTCCATATTGAACAGCAATATTCTAAATGAAGTAAAACGTTTTATAAAATCGTTTAAAACAGTTTTCTCGCTTTGTGATTCAACTAAATCTGTATTCTGTTTGGTAACGTTGAAGAAGAGTTGACATTTTTTTATTATATGACCAAATATTAGAAGACCAAGAGAGAGATGCATCGACAAAATTACCCTGGACATTTTCACATGTACTTCTTTTAATTCGTTTTCAATTCATGGCAAGATCATTTTATTCATCTGATGTAACGGAAAGCTTCTGACAAATTCCACTAGATTTTTATGAATAAAATATGAAAATAAGGAGATGTGGTATGATTGCCAATGAAACCTGTTACAAGTGTTCTTATTTATTGACCGGACTTTGTATCATCTTTATAAATATAAGGTGATGTGGTATGATTGCGAACGAGACAACTATCCACCAAAGTTTGAATGAAGTGTATGTGATGGTAGACAGTTGTACTGTTCAATATGTTTAGTAATCCATATTACCGTTTTAATGAATCATACTTACATATAGTAAGCAGTTATTGGACAAGAAACTATATGAATAATATGATTTTACTTTTGAAGATTCCTTTAATACATCACTTGTTAGTATTTTATCAAGATATCAGTTGCCTCACAAGAGCGTATGTACTTGATAACCATGATTCCCTTTAGAATACAATGTTCATTTCAGTCAGTATTATTCCCAATTAATCACGTGTAAATTTTGGTGGTCACCATTACGAGTTTATTTACTATTTGCAGGTGATTGACCATTTTAAAATTGTATATAAAATTGCATTGCTTTGTGTGTTTTATCTTTTATCTCTTTTGCTAACTCTTATTAATCCACGTTGACAAATTTTCAAAATTCATGCCTCTGATTTAGTAACGACACATGCCTTAAACATGTTAAACTGAGCCGAAATTTTATTAGAAAATTCCATTCTCAATTTTCCTATAATGGTAACTTACGTTAGTTTGGTCTAACATCATTAACGCATCATTTACGCATTTGACATTTTTAGTCGATATTCTACTGAGTATTCAAACTTGACAACTGATGCCTATCATATCGATGAACCGGGTTCACCACGCTCAAAGTCTATGCTATACAATTCATGTTTCCTAGTGTTTGTCTGCGGTTTACCTGAACTTGTGGGAAGTTCATATTACTAATTGACTATCTTAAAGGCACGTAAACAGTTGTCAAATAAAACTGAGGAAATGTATACTATCGATATGGGACAATATAACGTAATTTATCTGGCAGATGTAAAGGAGTGGTGTTTCAAGTGTTGAAACTCTTTTTCCAAATTAATATTCTTGATTATGAAAATGATTTAATCTAGGCAGGATTCAGGCCTCTTCCTTTCCCCGGTCTGGACCCATGATAATACCTCCTTTTAAATTTGTTTGGATCCGTTCCTGAATTTCTGACATATGCAAGTTTATCATTCTAACGTATCTGACCATTTAGAAAGAAGGCAAGACAAACAATTATCCACAGGCGTTTTTCCGAGCATTCTTAATGAGGGTATAGAAGAAACATGTGTTGTGTTCAACCAAAATCAAACATTTGTTATGTCAAATATAGAATAGAAACTACAGAATGAGCAATAGAATTCTGGCTTTTAACCTGGTGTGCATTGTTTTTGTCCAGAAAATGAATTTAATCACCACCCGGTTTAGTGGGGTTAGTGTTGCTCTGTCTTTAGTTTTCTATGTAGTTTTGAGGAATGTGATTGTCTTTTCGTCCATTTCTTTTTATGGTATTATCGAATTATCTTCAACTTATTGTTTTGATTGTGGCTTTTGTATCTTCCGATTTCCGATTTCAGCTGTTGCACAATGCATTAGTTATATATATCGGTCCGTTAATATATATTTGTGTGTTCTATGCAAGAACTAACTTACCTCATAGTGAGATAATGAGGAAATTGAATGCTGGTGTGATGTATCTTCTCGAATCCAATTACGTGACTTCAAATTGAGCAACGATCTTATAGATGCCCTTGTAGTTCTTAAAAAAAATCAATTGAATGAAGCTACTTATCGTATATATATATATACCCAATTGCAGAAAAGTTGGCCGCATATAGTTAATATCTATCAAAACACTGCAAATGGTGTTGGTTTATTTTTTACCTTTTTCTGCTGACAATAAATCTTCTGAGGTGATTCTCTCATCGCTTAGGTGTTCCGGTTTCAGTGTGTGTTTGTATCTTTTTATAACATATCTTTCTTTGATTAGTTTTTGATGAATTCAATAATTATTCAAGAACAAAGGGGAGTTAATATTCCCTTGGAAGTTCATCAAAGATAAAGAACTGGATCTTATTTCACTGTAATGTCTACCAAAATAACAAAAGTGTCCTAACAGACAGCAAACGTATTTCAAAACACGTAACATCAATTTTACTGCACCCAAAGCCTGGATTCAGAGTTACTGTAAAGCTACCGCCTTAAGGGCGGTGTGAATCAGATTTGTGTACAAAACATTTACGAAGATTTGTTAGGACACATGTAAGGTAAGTCTCATTGTTATAACAAAACTATAATGACACTTTAATTATGTACCCTTTACACTATTATTCTTCGTTCTAAACTTAAAGTCCAACTGTCAACGTATAATTGATCCTAATTATATTTATTCCTGAGGGAAGCAATATTATAATAATGTTTTGCAGAATTTCTGTCATGGAATATTTTTTCCATCTGTTTTATATTTTTCCACTGATATCAGGAACTTATGTTATATGTTGCTTAATATAACAAATGTTCCTAAAGAGCACTTGATTTGTTACAACTGATTGATTATTATCTGAATCAAAACAGTGTTTTACTGTTCTATTTTGGTGATATCCATTTGACGTGGCTCTGTACTTATACATCCCGTCATTGTGTTATTGTGCTATGGTAAAATTTTGTATTCTTGTCTTTGTCTATATGCCTTTTGTGTTTCTTTGTTACATATTTGTTTGTTTTATAGTAATTACGATTTTAACACAATGTTGACTGCTGTATCCCAATTTTGACATTTTACCTATTGTGTCTGTTTGTTTTGTTCACACATCGTTGTCAGTATAATAGAGTTTTATGCGACTTTCATACAAGTGAGAAGTTTACCTAGCTATAAAACTAGGTTTAGTCCCCATTTTCTACATAAGGAAATGCCTGTACCAAGTCGGGAATATGACAGTTGTTATCCATTCGTTTGGTGTGTTTGAGCTTTTGATTTTGCCATTTGAATATGGACTTTCAGTTTTGAATTTTCATCGGAGTTCGGTATTTTGTGATTTTACTTTTACTTTTACATTATCATTGTTTTCTATTATGTACATTGAAAAGTGTTGATGACTTGGGAATATTTATGTGTACACAAAACCTGAATGTACAAACAATCATTGAGGCTGAAGGATATGAAACAAATATTGATGTTCCTTAATGATGGCTCATGTGTTGTATGAGATTCTAAGGAAGAATGAAAAGAAAAAAAGGTGGAGATACAAATAGGACATTCAAAAGTCGAAGAAAAACTGACAAAACCATGCCAAAAACACAAAACAACGAAAAGACGAACAAATCAACAAAACACTGCATAGAAAATTAAAGATTAAGCAACACCACGAATCCCACTAAAACCGGGAATGAACTCGAATGCTCCGGCAAAGAGTTTCTGTTCCATATTAGAAACCCATCGTTCTCATGCACGTACAAGCTTGCATTAACCCTAATTTTTATGTTCATCGATATAATGTCTTCTAACAGAATATTTCGAAGTTTCACGAACACCACTATGAGTGGCCTGTGACACAGATGACCACATATGTGTTCCAGTTGTCTTCAACACGACATCGCTCTATTTATATTTGTATTAACCGAAGGAGAAAATATACCCAGAATCTTCCTTCATTATGATATATGTTCTTGTGCAAAGTTTGAAAACCTTTTCGTAATATCATTTTAAATGTCAAATTTTGTTTAATGATATTGTTTTCACCCTTGCATTGTTTCAATGAGCTTTGATAACGAAACATGTTTATTACATAAGACACAAGCCTTAGGGTGGCATTTATAGATACGATTGTCTCTGTATATAACTTCGAATATGTTCACATGATGCAATACTGTCTTCTGTATTTGCAATTCTAAATTAATACACAGTGAACATTTAACTAGTAGTAGATTACCGATATTCAAATCTCATAAATCGGAAGAGAAGGCAATTCAAGGCAACAAACAAAAACTGACGGAATTACATGAACTTAAAACAGATCAGTCGACAGGAAAGCGTCTCCTTGTATGCATACATTAACCGCCGTGCGAATCCACAGTAAAATGTCACAACCGGGAATAGGACACAATCGATAACACTACGGATCAGACTATTTTTCTGATATCTATCATCAAATCCATGACATTAAACAAGATTTATATATCTACATTTTGTCCCCAGCTGTATCAATCAGTAACGTAAAGTTCTTCTTCCAGTTGATAGGTCTGGTGGTGAATTCGATATTTCGGGCTTCTATCAACAAGAACAACTCCCTTAATTGTTCATTTTCAAGGAGAGCAAGGCTACCGTAATAACATTCCCAGCGGAACTATAGGTGTATAGGAACTATGACCAAGAGCAATCAGGACGTTTGGAATTTTACATCCTTGGGTGAAAAGCTCTCTAATACCATCTTCTGTTTGAAAATGCAATATTGTGATGTAGGAATATAAAATGACAGGTAAATTTTAATCTTTGAAGTAACCATGTATTGTTTTCCGCACATGTTTTAAAAATAAAATAAAAGTAAAATAACAAAATACCGAACTCCGAGGAAAATTCAAAACAGAAAGCCCTAATCAAATGGCAAAATCAAAAGCTCAAACACATCAAACGAATGCATAACAACTGTCATATTCCCGACTTGGTAGAGGCATTTTCTGAAGTAGAAAATGGTGGATTGAACCTGGTTTTATAGCTAAACCCGTCTGTTCGAATTCTACATGTAAGTCAACTACGTTTTTACTCATCCTTTGAAGTAGTTGTCAAGTGTTTGAATAGCCTGTAATTAGCAATGTCTACAATTACTACATCCAAAGAAAACAGACTTAATCAGCAATTTCGAGACTCAAAAATTGGGACTTTTTATATTTCCTTTTGTCAACAATATTACTTAGATATTTTGTTCAAATCATAACATCTGCAGTCGTTGATAGTTTTAAAGACTTACTGATTCAGATTTTCGCGTGACTCTAATTGTTGAAGATGAAAAAACACTTCGCTAAAATTTCCTTCCTCTGGTTTATTCAAATGTGCTGTTTCTTCTATTATTGCTCCTGTTCTCTATGAAACATTATGCATTTTATAATTGAGTCATTAATGCAAAATAGAGTTGATATAGATTCTTTCAAATTCATAACGAAACAGGCCCATTATTATTAATCATATATTAAATAAAAGAAACAAGATAATAGCTACTTTAAATTTGCGATGTTTTTATTATTGCAAAATTGCGAAGAAATAGATGTCGCATTGACAAAATCCGTATTTTCTATTGTGACTGCGTATTTTGCATGCAACATTTACCCGATTTTGCAATAATTAATCTTCCGTTTGTGTTAATTGTAAAACAATCCCAACAATAAATGTCCGCATTAATTTTGAATTTACAGCAATGCAAATGTTGGTACAATTGTTTTAAAAGGTGTAAAGCTTTCGAAAAAACATTTTTGCAAGATTTCATATTTTTGTCAATCATTGCAATATTATCTTAGGTTTCACCCCTTTCTTCAATTTTTACAAAGTTCACATATTATATAAAAGTAAAATAACAAAATACCGAACTCCAAAGAAAATTCAAATCGGAAAATCCGTTATCAAATGGCGAAATCAAAAGTTCAATTATATCAAACGAATGGAAAACAACTGTCATATTCCTGACTTGGTATATAAAGAATTCTCATCTGTATTTTATTACTCTTGTTTTAATGTCTAAAGGTTGAACATTGAACTAAAAAGCATATGTGGCTGCATACCCATTGAAGACTATCCAAAAGCAATCATAGATAGATTTGTATACCTATTTCTGATCAGCTATCAACATTAGTAGAATTAGAGTTTCGTACCACCTTGATGCGAAGAAATCAAGGTTTACCTTTTAAAATGTTCTTACTAAATTATAGGACGAATCAGTGCATTGTTTACCTCCAATACTTGCGTGGCGCAAGTTACGGTTTCATCTGTTGGATGTTCAAGAAGAACTAACAGCAAGTCTCTTATCATAAATCTTACAACTGCTATTCTTCGTAAAACGCCTCCAATTGTTACCTGGTAAATAATTAAGATTATCAACAAACTTTCTTTTGTGTATATATAATAATATTTCACCGCGGGGTATATTAGTAGTGTCAACTACGTATTTAAATGTTCCATTTGATTGTATGCAGCCTTTGCAAAACTACACAATAAAATATCCACCAAACACACATGTAGGACCCTCCCCTTTCCTTCCCAAACAAAATAAAAGAATCCAAAGTATCCGTCTGTGCGTTTGTCCGAAATACATAAATAATGAACGACCGTTTGACAGATTGCATAATTGATAGGATTAGTTTCTTGTCATATTCACTTGACCATACTATGTCGTCCTTTTGATTCAACCACTCTTAAACATAAAGTTGTAGGATTGTATACAATTAATTGAAATTAGAGTTTGACCATTTTTGTAGAGCTGACACAATGATACATCGTGAACGCAAACCCCTTGGTACCATAGACAGCAACCTCTTATACTTTGCAGAATTGTTTGCCACCATAGGTGATTGACCATATCGTAGCACTAATGTAATCTAACGATTATTTCTGGCAGTGATTGGACTTTAACTATACTTTGGATCATTGCAACGATGTGCAACACAATGACAAATTGTGAACGCAACTCCTCTGATACCATTTGACAGTGTTTGTCAGTATATGCAATTGATTATGTTATACCAACATTTTTATTTTACATCTTTACGGGATATAGTGAACTTATCTTTTTAGACTATCCTACCACAGTTTTACCTTATAAACGCAACCACTTTGACCCTGTTTTGATTAAAATCTGTTTTAGGAATGTTGGCTTTTTTGCAGTTGACCACATTATATGTGCCATTTGTTCTTCATTGTTGACATAGTTGTTTGTTTTATAGTGATTCAGATTATAACACAATGTGGACTGCTATACCGCAATTTTGACATTTGTAACTCTCATATCTGTTTGTGTTGCTCACACATTGTAGTCTTTATAATGGAATTCTATGCGACTGCCATACAAGTGAGTGGTTGAGCTAGCTATGAAACCAGGTTTAATCCACCATTTTCTACATATGGAAATGTCCTTTCCAAGTCAGGAATATGACAGTTGTTTTCCATTCGTTTGATGAGATTTGATTTTGCCATTTGAGACTTTCCGTTTAGAATTTTCCTTGGAGTTTGATATTTTGTTATTTTACTTTACACTGTCATTTTGATTTACAAAGTTCTGGGGCGTCGAATTTTATTGCTATCCTACCTAATGACACCTTGTGAACGGAATTCGCGTTAGGCCATTTAACAGAAAGCTCTAATACGTGCAGTAGGATGATTTGCTATAATGACCATAATGTGCTGTCATTATGATTGCACCATTTTGGAGAAATAACCTTAAATATTTGTTTTACTATTATATCATAATGATATCATGTTCGCCTATTGAACAACAGGAACAAATCCAAAATTTCGAACAAAAATCATTGATAATGTAATCGATTTTCCTGTTCTACATTTCTATAGTGTAAATTCCAACGTAAATTCAAAAAGGGGAAAGTCTATAAAAACTGACAAAATCAAACGCTATCAACAGACGGAACGAGATAACAATAAAAACATATTCCTGACTTGGAACAGATATTTTCTGAGGAATATGGAAGTTTTAACCATTAAAAGTGTATTCCTCAAATACACTGCATTGCTATACATTTTGTTGCTACGTCGGTGCAATCTTGTTTATGATGATATAAATCAATTGCTTACTTCAAAATTTATAAACAATTCTCCAAGAAAAATTACAAATCCACATAAACAAGGAACTTTATCCGGGTTTGAAATTAGTTCCTGCTTTTTTAAATACTCTTCCTTGCATCTGTAATGAGAACAAATACAACATACCAATATTTCAAATCATGTTAATAAATGTTCTTCAGTAGGAAAATTGTGTATGGAACCATAAATTGATTTCTAAAAGCTTACATGCTTTCAAAAACATTATAAACATGAAAAAACACTACACATTTCATGCATCCGAGGCGCTTTTTCTTAATTCACGTTCACCAGAAACGTCTTCATAAAGTGCCTTCCTTCAAGAATGATGTTTGAAACCCTTAAAGGCTAAGTTATATTTGTTCGATGTTCTAATCATTCTAAAATCGTATTTTGTACGCATTTAAATCGTTCTGATATAAAGAATTTCCATGTTTATGTGAATGTGGCAACCGCCCGACAGATATTATGTAACAAAGAACAATCCACAAAAACCGTAACTTACCTCGTAATAAAAATATTTCTGAAGTTTGCAAAAGCTGGAACCATCTTTAGTTTTTCAGATAAGAACTTAACAAGTTGTGCTCCGGTATAGTGAAAATCTTGTTCAATAATAGACTGAAAACATATAAAAGGCGTAAAAACATAGGATAAACATCAACTAAATGTTACTCAAAATCCATAACTAAACTAGAAAATATCAAACAGTTATCTAGAAATCTCAAATAATAGATTTATTTCTTAATCATATTCAATTATTTACAAGTTAGAATTTGTCAAGTTCCTAGACTTAAAGTAAAGACAGAACAAACCAATGAAACAATCAAATATCTTGGAAGAATCAAAGAAATACCCAACCATACCATGGCAAAAACGAGCGACGACGAAAGGCAAACAACAATCTAGAAAACACTGTATGATTTTGATGGTAAAGTTGATATATTTTAATTATTTACATCTTTTCTAGGGCAATTAAAAGTTTAATGATTAACACTTCTCCGTAGATCAAAAAGATTCCAGCATTCGGGAACTAGGAACTATGACACCCAATGGCGTCAATGACAAAATTAATTGTACAATTATTGTATTTAGTCACTCTTACTGCTCAGTAAATATGATACATCTTTTCACCTCAGGAAAGACGAAGTCATAGAAATTGCCGTTAAGCATGACCTACTGTTCATGGCGTCTCTATACATGAACTTCTATTATTCATACAAAATGTCATTGGCTAGATATAACATCCACACGTAGATTTTATCTTTTCCAATCCGAAATTTCATTCTGTATACATATTATGTTTGGAAACTTTTGTTACCAATTCCAATTTTAACTATTACAAACTTACATTAAACATTGTGTATGTTCTCCATAGTCCGAATAGAATCTAAAAGATGAAACGGTCCTAATATTGCACGACCTTGTTAATATTGTAACCTGTAAAATAACAACTATGACCCATACCTCTTATTTTATTTTTGAGAAAAGCGTGGTATGAAGTACATTTTGGCAAAGTATTAAAACATTTTATTGTTATTTATTCAGACCCCATACCGAAATAAAAGTAAAAGAAAATGTGGAGTTAACGTCAATGATTATGCATAAGACACATTTCAAAATGCTTTTAATGACCTACCTTTTCGAACAAATGATCTATGATGTAACTTATAACATGGTCATCAGAGCAATTTTGTAGCATTTGTACAATTACATCCGTTATTTCGTCTATGTTGCCTGACCGTAATGTCAGTTCGTTTATAATATCATAGAATGTGGAACAAATATCGTCTTCGGAAGAAGAGCTACTTGAATCGTATGGACTAGAGTCTTCTTCCTGATGGAATTCTTCTGACATATAATTCTGAAAATGCGTCAAAAGTTGTAAAATGATTTTTATTTTAAACTGTAAATGTCTTATTCGAAATGAAAGGTTAATATAAAAGGATTTAAGATGAAATTATCGATACTGCGAACTTAGCTAAAACATTATTCCCCGCTCACTGCAAAATTATTTTTTCTAAGAGAAACCTTAAGTATGATTCTGACAAAAACGAAATCGAGGTAAAATATCATCAAATGGTTCAGATGTTGAGACAATTTTAATTTAAATAAAGGGTTTAGGACAAGTTGCGGATCATAATTGGGTACCGAACATTTAAAGCAGTGACAAAATTTATGCTATGGTAAGGGTAACCTAAAATAAATTATATTCATAAAACAGAGTACGAGGTACACAATATAAATATCTGGTTAATGAGGAATTTAAAAGGATATAAGGTTACAAAATGAGTATGTCCTTAATAAACGAATGGCAAGACTATACTTTGGACTGGGAAACTCCGAAATATATTCTGATAAAATAAATGTTGGTTACACCATTGCTTTATATGTTTAAGATTGAGAAAATTTTCAACATATTGTGATAAATGGTTTAGAAGGAGTTTTGAATACACAATGGGTATCCCCAAATAAAGCAATGGCAATGTCCTTGGTTTGGTAAGGAAAATCCACTATGATGATTTAGACCTAAACAATGCAAAAGTGTATGCACAAAACAGTTTTGATTAAGATTCTAGAAAATGTCTTTAAAGTATGATAAGTGATTTAGCAGAAACGTTTACAAATGTATACTAGAGTGTGCTGATATCACAAAGTTGTCTACCTTCTGTTAAACTAAGGAGGGTTAGAAACATCTGATTGCTATTGATTTTTATAAAGATAATACTACTAACTAGACGAACCTCTTGTGTTCAGGAATTTTAATTCAAATTTTGAATCAAACAAAACGCACCAGCCTAAATAATACTTTTCTCAGATATAAATGTTTTATCTAAAGTGATACGTTTGCAGGAATGTGTGCAAACGCCAGGAAATGTAATGAGTGTTTAGTTAGTTTGTTAATTAAATAATGGAAAATAGGGCAGTTATCATATCAAAGATTCCTAAAATTGTGGAAGAAACAGTTTTGATAGAATGTGCTCAATTGATAAGAGCAAAAGGCAGGACATCTTTGACTTGTCACAAGCTTAGATCTAATGAGCATTGAGAGTGAAGCTGAAGCAATCAAGAAATAAATAATGTAGATAGAAATTTCTCCAAAATACCGAACTGATTTTATGGTTCGAAAGTTTAAATGTGGGGACGTATACAAAGCATGTATGAGAATGAAATATAAAGAATTATCTTGTCAAATAAGAAAAAAAAAAAAAGGTTTGGTGTAAGCAAAAAGTATGTCAGTATTTAACAGTACATAAAACTTTAGAACTGTCCACTTATTTAAGCCTCCTTTGCTTTTAAATGTGTGTATTGAAGGTCAATCCAGAAAAAACTCTTCTTATGCAGAAACTTTAAAAGTGCTGTTTTCATTCAGGCAAAATCTGCATAATAACATAATTAAAAAAAAATGATTCTTGATGTTTAATGTCTCTGCAATACAAACAACATCGATATTCTTATATTATTTCACAAAATTGTTTCTAGATATATTTATCATTTTCAAGTTAATTTCACTTGCAAAATTCAATGGTTGCTGGATATAAAAATCAGTTTCATAAATGACTTTATCTTACCTCCTATACATTTCTTGGAATATCATTGGTTAATAGCAAACACGTGGGAACCGTGTTTATTTAATATTGGTTAGTAGGCGTGGTTTATTTTAATACACACGCGGTCGGTTTTAACCAATGATATTCCTAGAAATGTATAGGAGGTCAGATAATTAAGCGTCCTTGGCTTTCTAATGTTTGTATTAAAAAATTATTATTGATATTTAAAGTCTTTAAAATACAATTAGCATCGATATTCTTTTTTCTAAAATTATTTAAAGTTGCATCTAGACTAGAACTGTTTGAAAATGTGCATACCATTTAGTTGATATCAATTCTGACGTTTTCCTGAAAAGTACCTGGTAGCTACAGGTTTGATACTCGTTTGAGAATGATTTCTCGTCGTTTTGTTGAATAACCGCTTGCTTTGTTAATATTAAGAAGTGTACAAATGTAGTTGAAGATGAGTGGTCAACATGGTTAATAAACGAAATCAACCGTCTCACCCTTTAATTCAATAAACCATTTTATTACCTCCACTTAGGATTGGGAATTAGGGCCATTTCAAATCAACCTCTCGCTAAGAATAAACTCTTTAGTCAGCCCTAATTAAAGATGATTTAATTAGTTGTACCTACCTGTGGCATTATCATGTTCTGCTGTGCTTCAACATGTGGTGTACATCTCATCTGTTTGCTGCATATCTGTTTAATGGATTGTGTACTCCGGCAGGAAGAGCCACTTGTCCTCTGACTGGTACTGACTGTGCCATTCGGGTGGTTGTCTAACCTGTTGTCCGGGCATATTTTGAATCCTGAAACAGGAAGATTCCCTGTTGTACGAAGCTGAATGGTAATGACTATGTTAACAAAATGAATGGACTTATCTGACTCAAGGGTAATAAACTACTGAACAATATTGTCATTTATTTGCTCATGTTTGCCTTTACATTAAAATTAAAATAGGCCAAACAAGATGAACTGTACGCTATTGCTATAAATATCTATATACCTCTTTGATTTACTGGAAGCAGGGTTCTAAGGCGAGTCAATGAGTCCCGGACTCATGAAAATCTTTCTGGACTCGTCATTTAAAAATTGTTCAGGCCAAAGGTGCATCTAGGTTATAACGTATTGGAAAAACTGAGCACACATTTCATCATTTTAAAGCAAAAGTTTAAATATAATCTAAATTTGTATCATTTCCTTTCACTATTTTGTTATGGAGAATGAAATAATAAATGATATAGCAATATTTTTTTTCACTGCTGGACCAAACATGATGAGTCTCTGAACTCGCCTTCAAAAATCCTTAGTGAAAACTGGTTCACAGAAGTGATATTTTACTGAAAGACTTTGTGCTGTACTATGAGAATCATTGCTTTGTTAATAAGTAAAAGTGGGAATTTGATAAGCAATGGATTTGCAAACACATAACACAGAATAGCATTCTCAAATGAAACTTGATACAAAATTTGAAGAAATATCCGATCAGTAGTCGCCAGAAAAGTTTTAAGAAAATTTTAATATTTCATACATGGTCATTGTGAGCAAGAATAGTATTCAATTAACACGAAGTTGATAAGCGATGAATGTGTATCACATGGTAAAGCATGCTGACATGAAGCTTGATACCAAATTTCGGGAAGCTCTATTTTGCAGTTTCTTGGGGAAATGGGATGAAATTAACATCTCCATTTCCCTTTTTCTAGACTAAGAAATCCATAGAATACATATTCGTATTTCGTTCATTGTTTTTTTAGAAATAAATCAGGCCATCATTTTTTTCTCCTTTCAATTGTTTAATGTTTGTCATTTCATAGCTGACTATGGTGTATGGGTTTTGCTCATTGTTAAAGGTCGTACAGTAATCTAAAGTTGGTAACTTTTATGTCATTTGGGCTCTGGTCGCGAGTTGTCTCATTGGCAATTATATAAAACATTTTCTTAATTTTATGCATACCACTAGCTGGTGTGGGCTGTATTTTCTGTGTTGGCCATCTTGGTTCAACCTGTTGTCCGGGCATATTCTGGAATCCTAAAATATGAAAACTCCTTATTTATTGGAGCTGGCTGGTATTTTCTTTCTTTATGTTAATAAAATGAATGGACTTAATAAAATGAATGGACTTATCTAACTCAAGGAAATAAACTACTGAACAATGTTGTCATTTATTGGCTCATTTTGCCTTTACATTAAAATTAAAATAGGCCAAACAAGATGAATTGTAAGCTATTGCAACAAATATCTATAGATCTTTTGATTTACTGGAAGCAGGGTTCTCACTTAAGTGAGTCAATGAGTCCCCGACTCATGAAAATCTGTCTGGACTCGTCATTTCAAAATTGTTCAGCCCAAAGGTGCATCTAGGTTATAACGTATTGGAAAAACTGAGCACACATTTCATCATTTTAAAGCAAAGTTTAAATATAATCTAAATTTGTATCATTTCCTTTCACTATTTTGTTATGGAGAATGAAATAATAAATGATATAGCAATATTTTTTTTCACTGCTGGACCAAACATGATGAGTCTCTGAACTCGCCTTCAAAAATCCTTAGTGAAAACTGGTTCACAGAAGTGATATTTTACTGAAAGACTTTGTGCTGTACTATGAGAATCATTGCTTTGTTAATAAGTAAAAGTGGAATTTGATAAGCAATTGATTTGCAAACACATAACACAGGATAGCATTCTCAAATGAAACTTGATACAAAATTTGAAGAAATATCCGATCAGTAGTCGCCAGAAAAGTTTTAAGAACATTTTAAATGTTTCATACATGGTCATTGTGAGCAAGAATAGTATTCAATTAACAGGAAGTTGATAAGCGATGAATGTGTATCACATAGTAAAGCATGCTCAAATGAAGCTTGCTATCAAATTTCAGGAAGCTCTGATTTGCTGTTTCTGGGAAAATGTGATGAAATTAATATCTCCATTGCCCTTTCTCCAGACTAAGAAATCCATACAATTCATATTTGTATTTCGATCATTGTTTTTGACCTAAATCAGGCCATTATTTTCTCTTTTGAATTGTTTTACATTAGTTATTTTATAGCTGACTATGGTGTATAGGTTTTGCTCATTGTTAAAGGTCGTACAGTAATCTAAAGTTGGTAACTTTTATGTCATTTGGGCTCTGGTCGCGAGTTGTCTCATTGGCAATTATATAAAACATTTTCTTAATTTTATGCATACCACTAGCTGGTGTGGGCTGTATTTTCTGTGTTGGCCATCTTGGTTCAACTTGTTGTCCGGCATATTCTGGAATCCTAAAATATGAAAACTCCTTATTTATTGGAGCTGGCTGGTATTTTCTTTCTTTATGTTAATAAAATGAATGGACTTATCTGACTCAAGGAAATAAACTACTGAACAATGTTGTCATTTATTGGCTCATTTTGCCTTTACATTAAAATTGAAATAGGCCAAACAAGATGAATTGTAAGCTATTGCAACAAATATCTATAGATCTTTTGATTTACTGGAAGCAGGGTTCTCAGTTAAATGAGTCAATTAGTCCCTGACTCATGAAAATCTGTCTGGACTCGTCATTTCAAAAATTGTTCAATCCAAAGATGCATCTAAGTTGTAAAGTATTGGAAAAACTGAGCACACATTTCACCATTTTATAACAAAAGTTTAAATATAATCTAAATTTGTATCATTTCCTTGCACTATGGAGAATAAAATAATAAATTATATATAGCAATAACTTGTTTTCACTTCTGGACTAGCCATTTCCAAGAATGATGAAACTCTGGACTTGCTTTTAAAATCCTTAGTGAAAACTGATTCACAGAAGTGATATTTTACTGAAAGACTGTGTGCTGTACTATGAGAATCACTGCTTTGTTAATTAGTAAAAGTGGGAAGTTGATAAGCAATGGATTTGCAAACACATATCACAGAATAGCATTCTCAAATGAAACTTGATACAAAATTTGAAGAAATATCCGATCATTAGTCGCCAGAAAAGTTCTAAGAAAATTTTAAATATTTCATACATGGTCATTGTGAGCAAAAATAGTATTCAATTAACAGGAAGTTGATAAGCGATGAATGTGTATCACATGAAAAGCATGCTCACATGAAGCTTGCTATTAAGTTTCAAGAAGCTATGATTTGTAGTTTCTGGGGAAAAGAAAAAAATTGATTGGTTAACTTCCAGTGATGGTTTTTCTTATATGCAATGAAATGTTACTTGAAATTTTGTCTTATTGGACAGGACAAAACTTTACTCATGCCAAATATTTCTTTATTTGAAACAAAGATAAATTCTGCACAATTTTTGAAAAGTGGAAATTTAAAAAGACTAATACGGAAAATCAATGGTGGTATTACACCTATTATTTGAAGCTGCACATGCACCTTTGACCTTGTGTGTACTATCATTTCTTAAAATTTCATTCTATTTAAGTGAAATATTATATAAATGAAATATTCTGAGTGGATTGATTCTCAAAACACATTTCTGAGAAATTAGCATTAAAATAGGACTCTACCATGAATATTAGTAGACAGAGCAAGCCATACTCAGTGTTTTGGAGAGCTTGTTCTGACTTTTCTCCTTATTTCTTATATTTTGCTACAATAGAATACGTTTTCCTAAGTAATACTTTAATAAATATATAGTTATAAGTAAATGAAATTATTTTTGAATCAGTAACAACAAATTATTCACTAAAAGGGAAGCTTTTATGTCCCTTTCTAGAACGCGGTGTAAATTTAAGTTTTACGTCGTAAGGACTTATTGAAACCTCCATGGAGTCAGTAAACTTTTATATGGATAGTTCATTTAGGTTGAATACTTCAATTACTCACTTATTATCACATTTCTTTCATAAATGAGTGACAATTACAGTAAATTTTTATTTATTGGTAAAAAAGTTGCCATTTTGAGGACATTAGAGGTATAAATGGACCAAAGGGACCTTGTAATGAAGACAAAGAGGTATTTATCATCCTAGAGTCATTTTTGTATTATATTCAACTGTTTGTAGGCAGATGAGATAAATATTTGATCATTTATTGGTCCAAACTATATTCTATCATGATGCGGCTTGATTTGGATTTTTAAAGAAATTTTGCTCGAATCGCTGTAAATGTCGTCTTACATTATACTAAACTTTTCTCAAACTATTAAACTGATTATGACAAAACTTGACAGTAATGCTTGACATAACCAGCATTACAAAGGAAAAATCACACATTTTGTTTATTCAACAAAAAGTCTTCTTTAGGTGTAATACCACCAAATCATAGTACGTCACATCCAGTTGCATACGAAAAAGGGTCGAAAAAATATTCCTTGAATTTGACAGTTGTAGGATATTAATCCTACATTTCATTGCAGTAAAAAATTTCTGAGTCATAAACATATATCTTGGGTGTTTCAAAGCACCATTATTTTTGTTTGGTGTTTCTATGGAATATTTTGGAAACTTGAGGTTACATGGTTACTATAGCTTGTACACAGGAAAAAAGGGTGAAAATTTGATTGGTTAACTTCCAGTGATTGTTATTTTCTTATATGCAATGAAATGTTATGTGAAATTTTGTCTATAGTACAGGTAAAGATAAAATTTTACTCATGCCAATGATTTCTTTATTTGAAACAAAGATAAATTCTGCACAATTTTTGAAAAGTGCAAATTTAACAAAGACTAATGGAAATCAATGGTGGTAATATACCTATAGTAACTTAAAGTTGTTAAATTTTATGTCATTTAGTCTCTGGTGGAGAGTTGTCTCATTGGCAATTATATAAAACATCTTATTTTATCCATACCACTAGCTGGTGTGGGCTGTCTTAGCTGTGTTGGCCATCTTGGACTTGCCCTCATCTGTGGCCCTTGCGTCATGGTAGGAAGGATATACCAGGTCCAGCTGATAGGAACATCTGATTCATCATACCGACAGTAGGCTGCCCCTAAAGTCATAACCAAATAAAACATGTAAAACTCATTAAAGATATGAAGCTTATAATGTTTTAAGCTATAAAACTTCTTATCTACATAAGGCTCATAAGTCATGTTTTGATGATAATAATATAAAATGCCAGAAAGTCCCTATAGTGGAAATACACATGCAATGCATGGGGTTGGATTTCAATCAATAGTTGTATGTTTCGGAGTTCGGTATTTTGTTTTACTTTTTTCTTCGTGTTCTTTCTGTTGTGTTAAAAATTGCAGGTTACAAATAATGCAGTTCAGAGAAATAAGTCAGAAAATGGATAAAGCGCGAGCCAGGTGTACCACAGTTTATCTAAAAGATAAATTGTGTCATTTGATACATTCAGATGTTAATTTAAAATCTAAGAGGTTGTGCATACGCGATAATCTTTCCACAACAAAATATAGTTGTCCCAGCAGACAAAGCCTGTAACAACATGAACATTGCTGTTCGTATATGCAAACATCTTTATTTTGAATGGTTGACTAAAGAACATATAGAATTCAGAGTTAAAATGTGAATCCAAAACACACTCCTACATCATTCAAGAAAGTGAGGATTTTAAAACATTACAAGACCGTCCTTTTTATCTTTTGTATTATTATGAAAAAGACGATGAAATTTCTCGTCTTTATACTTGATGCCTAAACTTCTCAATAATCCTTATGAAGAACGATATTTAGCCGGGTTGTTCGATTGAACATCTTTCTAAAGTTTCTTACTATACGTGTTGCAGTAAAATATTGCCTTGTGTTGTGATAAGATGTATTCAACTAGCGGTTTTAATCAGATGTGAATTCTAAAATTCTAGAGATATCCTGTAAAGTCTTCAATCACAAATGTTACAAGTTTGCAATAAAAAGTATTAACAAAATACCGAACTTGGAGGTGAATTCAATTGATTGAATGATTGATTTGTGCTTAATGCCACTTCCAGTACTATTGTGCTATTTCATGGCAGTCAGTTTTATTGGTGGAGGAAGCCGGAATGCCCGGAGAGAACCAACGACCTTCGGTAGGAAAACTGACAATCCTATTCACCTGCCAGTGCGGGATTCGACCTCACAACCTTAGTGTTGACTGACTAGTGATACAGTAGTTTGACTACTTAGACCACTGACCTCCGAGGCCCCTCAAGGTGAATTCAAAAGGGTATCAACCGAAAACTGACAAAATTAAACAGTTGACTTTATCAACCAACAGAACGAACAGAAAAATTATATCAACATTTTGATTTTCCTAAACTTACGCTTAGTGTTTTTTACCCTGATTTGTCTGTTCTTTGTCGTTTAACGGTTTGATTGGTTTTATTTGAATACCGATAAACTATTGTCGGTTTCAAGTACATTACTTTGCCACGTGCTCAATTGATGGATCAGCTCCATCGTCTTAATAAACAGAGACATCAATTGTCGAAATGTGCATAGGGTGCAGTAAAATTGACACTGTTTATCAATACGTTTACTAGATCGACAACACTGTTGGTGGACTGTAAGTCCCAGAGTGTATCATCAGCCATGTATCCATTACATCAGTACTTTCATGACAATACGGATATTCTTGAAATGAAATTGCTCTTTTGGATATCATTCTCGGTGCGGGATTTTATCGCTGTGTTGAGACCAATTGGTGGCCTTGAACTGCTCTTTAGTCGGGTTGTGGTCTTTTTTCCATTCTCAATTTTAACTTAAGAAATATATCCTCATTATGCATAGCTCTGATTCATTATCCGAATATGCATACACTTTAGGTTCCTTTGGTTTGATCAGCTCTTCAACGTTTGTTCTAAGTTTTGAAGTTTCAATATGTTTGACTCGAACATCACAGAAGAGACATAAAGTGTCGAAATGAGAATCTGGTGCAGTATAATTGATATCATTTTCGTATTCCAATTACTCAGCAGTTATATTTAATCTGTCCAATTGTAGTATATGGTTTTCATTAACAGTTGTGTGCTTCTTACAAAAAAAAAAAAAAAAAAAAAAAAACAACCTTAACAGAGTCATGTGTACTGTTGTTTGTCTTTTCGTCGTTTTCGTTTTTATCATAGCATTGTCAGTTTGCTTTTGACTTCTAAGTTGAAATCTCCTTAGGGATCTTTCGCCTCTCTTTTATGAGGAGAAAACGACTGGAATCCACACTTCACAAACTATATGAGTACTACCACGAATTGGTTGACCGATACATTATATCTGTGTCTCAACTCACTAGCGACATTGTTTGCGATCTTTAATACTTAATTACATAAAAATCGTCTGATATGTAAATTTTACCATATGTGTCAAATTCCCGATTGATATCGTTTTGACTTAGTGTGGTTTCGCATGACGGATAATGCTTGCATATCTATAGACGCTATCCTGTCGACGCATCCAGTCTTGTTTCTTCAGGAGTTAATGCGATTCCATCACTTTGTGGTTGTTTCATTGATCTGTAACCCTAATTGTTTTATGCGATTTGAACATATATTATACACTAAATACTGCCTAGATATATCACTGACTTCTGAATTTAACTTTGATCATATGATTGTTGATAGGAATACGTTTTCGTTCAAATACCTTAGTTAAGATAATAAGATTCTGACTATTGTCTTGATAGTGAGTTTGCAAAAGCGGTGGACTACCTTAAGATCTAGAAATTTGAAGCTTTCCGTACAATTTGGATGGAAGTCCATAATTTTTAAACTTGAAAGAATCATTTTCTAATTATGTACTAATGATTTATTAGCCATTTACCAAAATAACTTAATACTATGATTGTTTATTGTTTGAAGCTTTTTACTTGCTAATGGCTAGAAATTGAAAAACTTTGACAATAAGCGTCAGATGATGATAAGGTTAAACGGTTATTATAGCCGTTTCAGAATTCAAATACATTTAGGTTTAGCTAAATGAGAAGCAGTAAAGGGACATGTGTGGATATGAAATTAAAATTACACATTATTTAAGTCTGTTCAAATGCTAGGATTTATTCTGTGACTTGTCCTGGGTCTATATTGGCAGGTTAGTTCTCACGCGGAATGACACAATTGATAAACTATTATATGTTATGTTATCTTTTAATGTAGGGAGAAGACCAGATTGTTTCAACTGAAATAACATAGGATGTTCATATCATTTAGCGTCTCTATCTTGAAAGTTGAATAACAACAACATTTTAACCGCTCTGGTCATAAATAAAAGCATTTGATCGTTTATTCTAATTGATCGGAACAACGACGTGTTCGAAATATATAGATTCGATTCATTACGACTGCACAGCGTTGATGAAAGCAAACTGTTGAGAACCGAAAAATAATTAAAAGCCCAATGTGTCGTTATTTTAGGGTCTGACAAGCTATCAGTTTTCTTAGTGAAAGTGAATGTGTTGACTTATTTTATCATACAGAATGTAAAACGACATCCTGGACCTCTTGATTGCAATAGTTTGATATTTGTCTCTTATGAAATATTTTCATCATTACGATGTTCCCCAACAGTAACTTAAGTCCTTGGGTATGATACTATCAATGTCAGGTTTTGAATAAGTGTTTATGTTTAGTATTTTGTTGTGCAACGTTGTGTTAATGTTGACAAGCTGATCATCTTCATCTGTCGCTATTTTGTTTGGATGGCTATGACGTCATTGGGACTACGGCAACATTACCGGTCATTTGTTTAGGATTTTTCCGAATTGGTCCTGGTATTCTCTCAGGATAACCTGATAAGTCCCAGGCGCTTGTTGCGGGTTCATATGAGTCTAGGGATGCACATGCCAGGTTATAATCATTTGTCGCCAATACAACATATGCATATGAATAGTGGAAACAAGATAATTAATTTCGGGTAAGATGCATTTATGTTCGATTCCCGCTCCACAACGGTTCCAAATTAATATACTTTAATATTATGATGTCATGTTTTCGTAAGAAATATGTAGTAATTTATCATTATTTATTTAAATAAATATGGGTCGATTTTACTGTCAATAAAAGTCACTGTTTTAATTATGGGTATTGCTCACTGTCGAAGTCCGTACGGTGATTTGTTGCTTAAATCGACGTCCGTTTGTCTATGGCGGATAGTAATCACACTGTTAATCATACCACATCTCCTATTGGATACTCATATCGCGTCTGAATGTTCTAGTTCTCTCACAATTAAGTTCAGTTATACCGTATTATTTTCAGAATCTGGTAAATGTGAAAAATACATATAATTGTCCTGATAAGCCAATGTCACAACCGTTTTGAAGGTGATAAATAGACTTTTAACAAAACATATAGTTGAAAGTATTTCGTGTAGTTTTGTTAGATATACATCGTATATACTCCACATTTAGATTTAGTTCATATCAATTAGAAATGCTTAATGATTGTGCATAAAATAGATATTCCTTCACAGTTTTGTATTTCGCTGCATCCACAAAGGTTTTCCAAAATTATCCATAAGTTATAAGAAACTGAGGCTCCGCTCCCTTTCTCTATGATTTTATTTTTAGTTTCGTTTAGTAATACAAATCATCGAAGTTTACATGAATTCCTTACGGTAAAATATTCAGATAACAGAGATTATGAGGAGAATCGAGACAGAAAGAGGCTTTAAAAACACATTGCAAAGAACTGTTTATGAATATCAAATTTCCGACAAGTACATGTTGGTTGGATGGTTGTAAATAAAGGTTTGTGTTACCTGCATCCTGATACTAGCAATATTTTGCATGTACACTGATGCCAAATGAGCCTTCCTCTCTTCTTTACTTTGGCATAAATCTACATACAAAGGTTTAGCTACCACAATCCTACCATGCATTTCTGTGACTGCCTTAGTGGCAACCTCTGAAGATCTAAAGCACACGAAGCCAAATCCTTTAGATCTCCCACCTTCTGTCATTACCTTAAAACAAAGAAAGTGCTTCACAAGAGAATGAAACATTTTAATGTGTAGATAAGCGTTACAAGACGAAAAATTGAAGATAGCCCATTGGAAATTAAGTTCAATGACAAACTAAGGAGGTGTGCCAGGTTAATACACACTTTAAAACACTTTTTGTTAAGGAGTACAAATCACAATACTAGAAAGTGAAATGTAAATCGTTACATATCATGCAATAGTGATATTGTTAATCCACTTACCTCCTTTTGAGCGGAGGCCATTTGTGGGAAATGTTTGTAATTTTTGAACGAAACTAGAACATGATAAAAGTTATAATAACTAGGAATAGAACAAATGACACCATAAAAATTTGCACACGCTTTATCTGCAAATATGTTGACTGTATCCATTAATTTTGAACTACGTTCATGCAAAGATTGTTTTCAACAAAATTAAATTGGGGTGAACTATAATGTATCCTCCATCATCACTGAACGGACATTAATTGTCGAAAACTCACCTGGTACCGTAAATTTTATTATCAATTTCTCTCAAAACCTAAATAAACATTGATATGCACTGCACATGTTTTTTACAGTAAACGTAACAAATTTGTTAACCGATACGATGTGTTGTGCCTCGATTAACATTTATCGGAGTGGTAAATCTTGAACAGCCGTCTGATTTGAACATTTATCAGATTCTATCTATTCCTTTTCGTTATATATAAATTGAATTTGGATTTGTATGGCGGATGAAGCCTGCATAACAGGAGACGTTTACCCTATATCCTCGTCTGTCCCATTCCTGTCAGTTCTTAAGAATCCCTCATGTTATTCCTTTTATCTATTATTATTCGGTTTGAATATTTCTGACAATTTTTCCAGTTTTGAATATCGGCAAACTACTGCTACCTCTTATTCGATAAAGCTTCTAAATGTGTATAACTATGAAATCATATGTTTTATTTCCATTCAAAGTATGTATTACTATGAAATCATATGTTTCATTTCCATTTAAAATAGAAAAACAAAGGATATGGGGTATCCAACCATGACACAAAATCAGTATATTCACAGCAAAAAAAAAAAACACAAAAAAGGCAAAGGAATAGCGCTTGTATTGCTGTTCTTCATCTCAAGATCAAACACTAAACACACATTATATTGCATATCTATTTGAATTTAAACTAATCACAATACAAAATATGTTAAGGTCGAATTTATATACCATAAATACTGCTTTCAAGCTATTTCAGTACAATGAGCAGCACTACGGATTCCTTCCATAGAGAGCAACTTGATTATGTACCTGAGATCATCCTCTTTTGTCAAGGTTCGAAATGATCTAAATTGTAATGTTTGACAGTTTGAGAACGGTTAGGGGAATAAAAGTTTTCACTCTGGATGTGAACGTTTTGTTTCAAATGCTTAGAATCGTGTTTAAGTTATATGTCCGTTGAAGATGTGTTCTTTGTCAGAGCTGTCCCTGGCTTTAAAGTCAGGTATGTTAGTATGTCTAATAGTGTTGTTATGACCTTTATATTTTACCCCATTTTCATTTTGTCAAGGGAGATAAATATAACATCCTGAGTTGTTCAACAGTTTTTCTTACTATCGTCTGAGAGTTATCTTCTCTTTTATATTTAAAATAATTGATATGTAAATGCATCACGTGAACTGTGAATGTCACATGTAGAGATTAGGATATCTTGATTTGAAGACCATGGTATACCAAAAGGAAATGGGATCAAGAAAAGAGATTTAAGTCATTTTCTTGATTTATACGTTTGCTTTCATTGTGTCGCCATATTATTTTATACTTCAGAGATATATACAAAAGAACTAGTTCTAAATGTTTGCATTTTTGCGATGAACATATGAAAGTTTAGTCTGAAACAATTCATGAACATCGTATAGGAGTTATGGCCTCTGCAATGTCGAAACTTAACGTTAATTGATTCTTACTTTAATTCGGTACATGATTAAGCCATGTCGTCTTTTGCAAAATGTTTGATGAAAAAGTCAACAGAAAGTGACCTCGAGTAAACCGGAAGCAGCAATTAATGCACTTCTTTCATTAAAAAATACTAAAACTCAAAATATATATATATATATATATATATATATATATATGTATTTGACCTCAAAATAAAAGAGTCTATCCTAAATTAAGTAAATTGTATGGCTTTCCAAATACCGTTTCGATTCCTAACATCACTGAAGAGACATTAATTGTCGAAATCCGGATATGGTGTACAAAACCTTTACACCTTTTGTTTGCGGTATATCATCTTTTCCGCTAGTTTATTGTTTTCTGTTTAGTATTAAATTTATAATTAAGATCCATTTATTACATCGGTGATCCGTTTATTTGGCAATCGCCAATGGCAGTCAACAGGGTTTTAGAACATTTGTTGTTCGACCTGTTAGTCAAATGCGTTTCGTTAAAATATACTTTTCACTTTTTGGTCTTTTGGAAAATGTTGTTTGTGCTGTATTCAGACCCTCTAACAAGAATTTGTTTTGCATGCACACGTATAAATTGCGGTTTTATCCAAAGCAATAATAGGTTTGAACGTTGTTTTCAATTTAGACTTGTTTATATATATATATATATATAAATATATATAAACAAGTCTAAATTGAAAACATACTAAACCCATGATTGCGGATAAAACCGGAATTTTTATACGTGTGCATGCAAACAGAAATACCTTCTCTGAACAATTTGTTTTAATAGTTTTTATTTGGATATGGATACGTAAACTTCCCGATTTTCAATTGAAAGAAACTTACTGTCTGAGCTTCGTCAGCATTTTCATAACAAACAAACCCAAATCCACGACTTTTCCCGTAGACATCTGTCATTATCTGTTAAAATATTAAGGGGAAAATATCGTAATACTATAGTCAAACAGATTAATTGCCCTTACTGTTTCTGCAAAAAAAAAAAAAAAAAAAGTTCTTTAAAACTTTTTAGAAATTTATAATTATTTTTAAGATACTTGAAAAAATATTTCAGTTGTGTAACCTTGGGCATCGACGACGACGATGATGGTGATGATGATGATGATGATGATTTTGATGATGATGATGATGATGATGATGATGATGATGATGATGATGATGATGATGATGATGATGATGATGATGATGATGTGAGTAAAACGAATGCTTTACCTTACAAGATAAAATATTCCCAAAGACAGAGAAAGTATCATATAATGCTTTATTGTCAACGCTTCTGTCAAGATTTCTGATAAATATGTTACTGCCACCAGATTTCCTCGTTACTGGATCTTTTTCCAACCACATGATTCTCATTGGCTGTCCTTTTATAATGTCAAAGTTCATTGTTTCAATGGCTCTTTTGGCTGCAAAATATATCATATAATAGAAATTTCATCTTAATTAATAAACATGCGTTTCAAATTAGTCCATACACGTTGACTTTGTCCATATGTTCTGAATCTTTCAAAACCAACAACGTCTTCTGAATTTTTGCATTAGTTTTGTTCGGTATATAAAATCCATTGATTAGTCAATGTTTTGTTGATTATTTTGATACGTTACCAACTAAAAAACTTATCACAGATACAAGGTTTATAATTGTGTACGCCAGTCGTCTTTAAAACACTCATCAGTGACTCTCGAATACTAAGTAAAAGTTGAAGAGTATTGAGGACCTAATACTACGAAAGCTTTACTCAACGCAGCTAAAACTGTTACATCTGAATTCATGTTGTAATCAAATTCAATTTCCTAAACGTTTTACAGTGATTCTAAAAGACTCTTTTTAAAATTGTTTTGATTTGTCATTTCCTTCTGAAATGAAAGAAGGCTCTTTTTCATTTGTGTTTGCTTTTCGTGTTGTAACTGTCCCTGATGGAGCTTTATTTCCCAACATTCTTGATTTCATCGCTAATTTTAATGAAATTCAGGTTGAGCATTTTTAGTTTCCGGTTCAATTTGTTATAAGAAGGCCCCATTTTTATGCATAGTGTCCTTCCTTGACCTATCATTGTGTATTTTCCGGTGTTTCGTATTGACTATTTCAGCATCGATCACTGTCTTTGGTTTAATTAATGAAATTAGTGTTGTATTAGAAAACAAACAAGCAACCAATTCCAAATATTTTGAGGTTGACATGTAGAATTCAACAGTGCAGGCTACATCAACAGATTTAAAATCACATTTTGTATCGCTGTCAAATATTTTGGACACCACAGATTCCTTACACTTAAAGGATTCAGTTTGCTTGTTTGACATTCCATAAAATGAATTTTACATATGAATATAATATAGTTACCGGCTCTGTTGGAAAAGGAACACAAGTAACGTGAAGAGAGGATATATTTGAAAGATGTATGGCAATGAAATGCCTGAATAGGCACTTGTCCAGAAAGGTGATTATGATCAAGAATATATGTTGTGATTGTAATTGAATTCAAGAAAAAAGAACTAACACTCCCCAGGCCTGCTTGAAAAATTTTTTTAAGTAAAGATTGTTGATTTTTTATATAATTCATCAAAGATATCTAGCTTATAATCTAGTTTGTCAGATACGCGTTTCGACTTCATAAGACTCGTCTGTGTCTGTGTCGTTCGAATCAACAACTAGAAGGCCAAAATAATTACGAAGTGAAAGCCATTAAAATCCGAAAAATCGAAAAGGTTGTGATAAATACGGCTTATCAATGAAAAGGGGTAGTAATTTAACTGCATTAAGTTAAACTGAGCTGTAGCATATAGATTCCACCACTGCAACAAGTGTGTTATGATATTTCTCCACTCAAGACAGTTAAATTTTAACATTCAAATCGCGAGGCTAGCCATTAAAATTTAACTGTTGAGAGTGGAGAAGTATTGTAATACGTGAGTTATCAGTGGTGGGATGTGTTCTCTAATGATTTTATCCTTCCTTTTCAAAGATTTGCAGAAAGTTGAGTTATTTATATATGACGTCATCAGGCAAAGTCGCCTTTTTCATGACGTCAAAATAGGAAAATTCTGAAGAAATCAAGAAAATTTGACGTCATAATTAAATTTTGACCAATCATTTGCCGAGAACAGTTATTTCACTAGTGAGGAGAAATATTTTCTCAAACCGATCAAGAAATGTGAAAGTAGCACAAATGCACTAAGTGATTGTCCTCTCAGCATTTTTATTCTTCTGGTGTTTTATTTTATATTTTATTTTATTTTTAAAGAGACGAAAAATACCAAAGGGACATTTAAAACTCAAAAGTCGATATAAACTGCCATTATCAACCTCCCCCACCCCCAAAAAAGATATAGAAAATACACCACTTGATTAAAAGACAAACAAGTTTACAAAACTACATATAACCAACCGCAATGACGGAAATATTAATACTTAAACCTATTTGAGGCGAACACCTCATACAGTTATAATCTTTTATAAAAGTTTTTCTTGTTTCGAATACCTATATTTGTTGTATAATAGTCATTTGTGTTGATGAAAATAATGTTTAAACTTAATCTGATAAATAATTGAAATGATTACATACGATAATAATCAAACAAGATTAAGTTTCATCATAAGGAATTGAAAGATATGGCCATGTTTAGACCACAAAATCTACTATAAGTACAGACAAACTGATGTGTCTAGGAAACTTTAAGGCAAGGCTTGTCCTAGATATATAAAAGTTTTATGTAGTTTGTGTTTCGTTTCAGAAAATTTTAAAAGTTACCTGCATTTTGATGTACATTTTTCCAGACTGCAAAAGATAGCAAAATAAACTAACACATGAGTTTCATTTGATACGGTCTACTCAGGTAAACAGTTTAATCACCTATTGTTTGCTGATGTCTATTGTCCATCGATTGTCTATTTAAAAAGCACTACTCACAACATTTATTATATGAGGGAGCTTCTCAAACCTCTTTCCCAACTTAGTTTATTTTGGCACCTTCTGCATGAAGGAAAAAAGAATAGCAACATCCAGTTAAGTTTTAAATATTCTGAAGGTTAAAATGCATTTACATATCTAGGTCCAGCCATGCTCCAAAATTTTCCAGTTGCACAGGTTTGTTTGTACTCAGAGTGAAATTTGTTGTGCAAATACGGCCATATTTGCTAAAAATTATGATTAACCTTAAATAAACAGTATAGTAAATCCAATTCTAAACCAGCTATATATAGAGTGTATGTACATACATGTATATAGTGTACAGAATAGAAAACTATGTCTTAGAAACAATTTTCATACCTTTGAAATCCTTCAAAGAAAGACAGTCGAATATTTTCCTGCTTGAATGAACTACTTTCGTTTTTGAATTTAATAACAAATGGTAGGAAAATAATAAAAGAATCGAAGCCGGCTGAAAAAAATCCGTTCTATTTATAAATGTTAAATTATACAAGTACTCGGTAAATTGTTACTGATAAGAAATAATAATATTTATATTTTTACTGATTCAACCCCTGAAAAATATAAATATTGTCGGAAAATATAAAACTTATTTGTACGAGTTTTAGAAACTGGACGAAAAGCGAGGCAGGCCAAGCTGTTCTCCTGTTTTGTAGCGAGTATTGTTTTATCATGTAATTTACAAATATTGGTTTTATCATGTAATTTACAAATATTGTTGTGATCATGTAATTTACACCCGGTACTTTACGGTTTAGTTGTTTAAATCCTAAAAATTATCTCTGATTATTCAAAGAAATCGATCGAGTCTAAACACGGACCGCGAAGAAGACCCAAAATGAATTGCCATCCAAAAGAAATATTCACATTTCCGTTTGCTCAATATGGGAGCGGAGTAACTAGAGTTTTATTGGCACAAGGGCTAATAAAGCAAACGTTTATTTGTGTACGTGTTATTTGTACAATATCTTGCTGATTGCAGGATAAAAGTTATTAACATTACCGTCGTTGTTAAAGAGCTCAGGGATCTAAGTGAAAATATTTTATTTGGAAAAAATAATAAAAATAAGACGATGTTGATGGAGTAAACCAGATTTTGGAACAATTTAACTCATAAAAAACTTATGGTATCTGGAGACATTTGTGAATTAAAGTGTTGACTTTAACTTTATTGATTTGATGACTATACGCTGTATGACCAGCTTGTTATCTTCTCTCTAGTTTTTCAAATTTATGAACACTACTAATATTCTATCTACATTTACGACAAAATCAAAGAGATCATTGGAGTTGTATCAGAACGAAAGGTATAAGTTTGGTGTCAATCGCAAATACAGTTTTCTAGAAACAGTTTAATAAAATTCAAAAGTGTATATCACGAGGAAATATAATAGTGTACAGACCCGATGATGGATTTTCGATCAACTAAAGGAAACAGCATACTCGATCAGGATGGAATTTGACTTGATCTATTTAAATGGGGTAATCACATTAGCTAAAACAGACAATTTGATTAAAGATATTGCCATTTTGCTGACTTAATTATGTTAATACGTTCGAGAAGTTTTACCAATGCTGACTTAATCATGTTAATACGTTCGAGAAGTTTTACCAATGCTGACTTAATCATGTTAATACGTTCGAGAAGTTTTACCAATGCTGACTTAATCATGTTAATACGTTCGAGAAGTTTTACCAATGCTGACTTAGTCAAATTAATACGTTCGGGAAGTTTTAGCAAACTGCAAATTGAACAAAGAAGACAGACATTGACATAATCAGCTGCGAATCTATAGTAAATATGTTAAAACTGAGTAGTGATCTATATGTTCAGCACAATAAACGTGTTACGCAGTCCACTTTTTAATGTGAAACCATAAACAAACACTATTTTGATATAAACAGGACAGGAGTCGATTCAGTTCGTTTATATGTGGTTGACACAAATGGACAACATCATACTACGGTTTACATAGATACACACTAATTTCTAGTTTTTTTTAGATTCCTACCATAGAAAGGAGGCATTAGAATAGAATGCTCTGTTTTCTTTTATTATTTTGTTTTCAATTGAATTTCCTAGACGTGAAAGATTATCTTTGTAGTTATCTTATTCAAAATAACCAAATTGAATCATGAATTGTGGACTATGATGCAATTAAGACATCGCGGTATGTTCCATTAATGTGTTGCAATACCGACTTTTTCTCCTTTTTACATCACTGAATGCAACTTTTAACACGATTTACTCTTTTTGTTAGCAACGCTTCAGGTGCAACTTACCCTTCAAAACACCAGACTACCGCAGTTTCGTGATGTTTGTGTTACCTTATCTTTAGATTTTATGTTCCTTTGGTAATATAATGTCCTCAGGCTTCCATGCGGTCATATAGTCCTTTGTCTTTACTTACTTACAGTGTTCTATTGCTTGCTAGCTAGCTTCTCTCTCATTTTATCAATTATCCATACCATCGAATATTAAAATCCAACATCCTTAAACTGAAAATGTGCATTACACTTAAAAGGCCTTACTGTACAATTATGAATATGATATAAACTGCATCTTATATAGTTTATGCGAGTGTCAAATTGAAATGATGATTATATCCAATCATTCCATAATATCTGTTGTCAGATTTGATTCTTTCTTATATACATATTTTTAATGCAACAACCCTTATTTAATTTTTCAACAATACTGTAAGAGATTTTTAGAACTACCTTTATTTTATATCAAGGTAATCTTATACTCTCAGTGTTTGTATCTTCCAAATATCAGTAAGTCTGGATCTCACACAATTGCCACATATGGAAATAACATCTTGGCTTAGTTTGCTACTGAGATAATTAAGAAATAATTCATGGAAGCCATAGATTTGTTGAAATTTACATGGCCTGGGACGTGATATTCGATTTTTATCCTGAGCGTAACGCTCAAGATAAAATTAACGAATATCACGGCCCAGGCCATGTGTAAATTTACAACAAATCTATAACTCATGAATTATTTCGATTGTAATACGAAAATTTCAATTAATAAATCTATAGTTTGCATGAATTATTTCTTAAATAACCGCTCAACCCCACTATAAGAAATTTTTAATTTACATTTTTTCTCGTAAGAATCCGTCAAATCCACATTTACATTTTGTAACTAAGGAGCCGCCATGCTGACTTGCTGAAATCAGTAAATTTACGAGTAATGCAATAAAATAAAAAAAAAAAAAAACAACACCTACCTCAAAACTTCATTTTAATGCAATATTATCCGAATTTGGAGGTTCAGGCAACGGAAAAACCTTCAGCTTTTGCGTTTTCATTCGTATGACTTCATGTTTTGAAATGACTTCATAGCGCATAAGGCATTTATGGAATTTTGCGGAATTTTATTTTATTTTAGTTTTGTACATTTTCCGAGCTCTAATGTAAAAATTCTTTTGTTGTGCATCAGAATTAGAATAAAGGTTTTGTAGTTTTTTTTCAATTGCAATTTTAACACATTGAAAACGGCATCGAGAATTTTATCACGGTGTTGTTTACAAAGCAGAAGAAGCACGTCATATTAGAACATTTAACTGTTTGTCTAAATATTTTTATCCTTTAATCTAGACTATTTTAGTGTAGAACATAGCGTTTAATTGTCTCAAGTATTGCACTTAAAAGTGTTGTCAATATCAAAATTGTCCGTCAATTAAATATAAAATAACAAAAATATCAAATCGAGACAGTATCGTATAAAGTTTCAAAGATATTGCATGTAATGTTTATTACCCTCTGCCTGTTGTACTACCTTAAATTGATTGAAAGATTCTTTATCAATCTACCTGATCAAAAATGAGTAAGACATATCGATTTGCATTGCTATATCAGTGATAAATTGTTTTATGTACATCGTTAGTCTTAGATGCATGATTTTTATTAGTTGTTCTTCGCTTTAAACTAGCTGTCAGTAACTGATAGTACTCTCAGATCTGTACTTAGTGTCTTTTTGTTGTTGGGATGTATAAGTACCCGTCCACGTCCACTCTCTATTTTTGTTAGATGTATTCTTTTGTATCCATCTGATGAGTTAAGCCTTTTGAAATGATTTTTGTAGTTTGTTCTTATATTGTGCTGTTACACCACTGTTCCAGGTTAGAGGAGGTTTGGTGCCTTCAAACGAATTTAACCCCGCCACATTCTGTATGTGCCTGTCCCAAGTCAGAAGCCTGTAATAAGTGGTTGTCGTTTCTTGCTGTGTAACATATTCGTTTTCGTTCATTATTTTGTACATAAATTAGGCACGTAGTTTTCTTGTTTGAATTGTTTTACATTTGTCATTTCAGGGCCTTTTATAGCTGACTATGCGTTATAGGCTTTGCTCATTGTTGAAGCCGTACGGTGAAATATAGTTGATAAATTCTGTGTCATTTGGTCTCTTGTGGAGAGTTGTCTCATTGGCAATCATAAAACATATTTTTAAGTTTATATCAAGTAAAACTGTCAGCTACTACTCATTAATGATACATCCATTTTACGTTACGAATTTTGTCAAAGGAAGCTAATGAGCGATGAATCTGAAAACGCATCACACGGTACAGCTTGTTCCCATGAAGTCTGATGACAATTTAGGAAACGCTTAATTCTAGTTCCTTGAAAATGCAAAATTCATACATGGCTTTTAGGTGTTAGAATATTGAAGTAGTCGTTAAATAGGAAGCAATTAATCTGAAAACACAACACACTGTATCGCATGCTGATATACAGCTTTTAAAAATTTCATTAAGCTCTTATCCAATTAAATTGCGACAAAAATTCAATACTTGGCAATTATTTGTTAGAGTAGTTTTAAGTATTCGGTAAACAGGAAGTTGAAAATCGAAGAATTTGAAAATGCATTGCTTGGTAGAAAGTAAACTAACAAAATACCGAACTCAAGGAAAATTCAAAACGGAAAATTCCCTTATTAAAGAGCAAAATCAAAAGCTCAAACACATCAAACGAACGGAAAACAACTGTCATATTCCTGATTTGATACAGGCATTTCCTTATGTAGAAAATGGTGGAATAAGCCTGGTTTTAAAGCTAGCTAAACCGCTCACTTGACAGTCGCATAAAATTCCATTATATTTACAACAATGGGTAAAATGATGTTCATATAAAGACGGATAACAAATTTCAGGAAACTCTGATTTGTAGTTGCTGAGAAAATGAGACGAAATTTGATGAACAAACAGACGGACATACATAGGTAAAACTGTGTACGCCTTCCTCCGAGCGGGAATAGAATGAACTATGGAGCATACAAGTACAAAAGTTCATCACATTAGTCTGTTGCATCCAATTTATATATTATAAATGTATCTAGCTTGCATTAAGGGTAGGCATATAATAGTTCCAGGGTGTCGAGTAACAATAAAATAAATGTACTAGCACACAGCTCTTAACATTAACTCTACAATTATTAAAACGGAAGTTGTATTTATGTAATAAAATAGTAGATTACTAACATAATCCTGATAATTTGATCTTCTCTGTTAGTTTGTGTTCATAACATGTCAAGTCTCGTCAGTAAATATTTTAACATAATATTAATACGTTTTGTTAGTATCATATCTTAAATAACAAATTGTATGAAACAAATAACGCTGATCTATTCCAATTGGTACTTATTTACCTTCATTTTAATTTTGTATGCTATTTATTAAATTCTCTATGTTCTTTTCCAGTTGTTAAAACGGAGAAAAAATCATCTAAATTAGATCACACCAAGAACACATCACATCACAGCTTGAGTTGTTTTGGTCATTTTTTTTTTTTGTATCACTTCAAAGTCTTCATGGAGTAACAAGCTCTTCAAAAATGAGGAAAGGAAAAATAAACAAAGGGTATAAATGAAACACCAACTTTTGTTCCAAGAAAAAGGCATGGGAGGAACAAGGGCTACTGTTAATAACACAAACTCATTTTTACGAGTATTTTATATAATCTATAATATTCAGTATATCATGAGCATTTTTCAATAGATTTTCTCGTTTTTTTGTTACAATAATTTTTATGATTTTTCATAATATTTATCCATTCTTAAAATATGTTTTCAAGGAATATTCAGATATTGATTTGATTTTTCTTTTCTTGCGAAAAAACAATTATATTGGACAAATGAAGTAATTTTCTAAAAATACAAGAAACCGTCAACAACTGGTACAAAATAGAAAAATGAAAACATCAACAGCCATGAAATGTTCATATAACAATAATTCTTATATGATTTTCTTGAATCAGATTGATCGGTTAGAAATTTTTCCCTTGGTTTACGTTTCGATAAACAATGTTGCAGAAACAACTTTCGTAACCTTCACTGTGATCTATTCATGCGCGATACACATGCATAGGAACCACGGAATCTAAACAATTTGAGATTAAAAGCAAATACATACTTTCCTTTGTAATGCATAACAAAATAAACAATGCATTTATTTGAAGGTTCGAAAATTTTGAAATTAAAATTATTTAAAATACCGCAGAATATCATGAATGATTTTGGCGCGTTAACGTCGTGGCAAAACATGACGTCATACGAATGAAAATTCTCAAGCTGAGGATTAATCCGTTGTTGTACGCTTCAAGTTCGAACAATATCTTTTAAAATGAAGTTTATGAGGTAGGTGTTATTTCCTTTTAGATTTTATTGTATTTATCTAACATTTTGGATTTCAGGAAATCAATATGGCTGCTAACTCCTTAGTAACGACATTTCAATTGTGCATTTGATGGTAGATAGAAGTCAATGAACAAAGAATTGTTAATTAAAAATTGCGAATGTTTGGCTTAAGAATTATAAGGATTAAACACATTATTCATAGATGTTATTGATGTGTAAACTGACTTGCTTACTCACAAACTTTACATAAAAGTCCTGCAAACATTGTACCTGCTCATGTCTGTGGATACAAAATGTCAAGAAATGTGTCGATGTACATCACAATCATTTATCATTCTATTTGATCATTAAAAGATATGATTTTGTATAGTGAACATTGAGATTCCATTCGGAAAAGCGTTGTTCTTTGACCTAATTGTACTGAGATGACACTAGTTTTCATTTTTAAAATATTTGATGACTGTGTGCCTCATTTTACATCATTCTATTGTGTACATTCTAATGGTATGATTGGTTAGAAATTAGGAAAATAACAGATATTAAGACCATTGTGTTTTAATATTCTGTGTAGAAATGAAGCGAGTTCTTCATCTGTGTTGCTGAATATATGTTGGCTTGGTCGGGTACAACTGCAGGTGGAGCCAATTATCCTCTATCTGGTACATACTTTGATATACGGGGTGGTTGTCCAATGCCAGACTGTCCTCTGATTTGATGAAAATTCATTCTACCATAGATATGACTTTGTCCTGGTTGTCTTGCTCCAGCTGCGGCAGGATTGCCAAATCTAACCTGTTGGCCAGGCATATTTATGAAACCTAAAGAAGAACAATCTCTGTATATAATGTTTGATGTTAAATTCTTTGTCCAGTTAGTACATTTATTCAACATTATGTTAACGTAAGGAATGGACTTACATGAATTGTGGGTATTTAACTATTGATCAATGTTTTCATTAACAAATAAAAACGTAAAATTGCGGAAAACTTGTATGTCTGAATCACAACTTCATGGTTCAATTGTATCTATGCATTTAAATAAGCACAGGCTACACAAGATGAACTGTGAGCAGCCCACTCTACAAGTCTTTTTAACAAGAAGTTAATTAGCAATGAATGTGAAAACCAATTGCATAGTATAGCATCCTATAATAAAGCTTGATTAAAAATTTTGAGGAAGCCCTGATTGTAATTTCAAATGATTCCTATACGTTTGTATATGATTACTTATGTCTAAGAAAATACAAATATTCGGTAAACAGGAAGTTGATGAGCAATGAATTCATAAAATCATCTCACTAAAACGTATGCACAAATAAATCTAACTGCCAAATTACAGGAAGCTCTGGTTGGCAGTTTCTGAGAAAATATGATAAAAATAATATCTTCATTGCCCTTTCTCCGGACATAGAAATCTTTGTAATACACATACCACTAACTGGTGTAGGGTGTCTTTGCTGTTTTGGCCATCTTGGACTTGCCCTCACCTGTGGCACCTGTGTTGGAGCATAGAAATTTCTCTGTCCCTGTGTCATGGTAGGAAGGATATAACCAGGTCCAGCTGAAGTGAACATCTGACTCATCATACCCGCAGAAGCCTGTCCCTAAAGTCATAATCACATCAAGCATGTAAAACACATCAAAGATATGAAGCTTGTAATATTTAAAGCTAGACGAACTTGTTATCTACTTAAGACTCATAAGTGATGTTTTAATAATAATAAACAAAAGGCTCATGAGAGCCTGATATCGCTCACCTGCAATTTCAGTTTCAGGCATTTGACTTATTTGCAGATCTTACTTTGCTGAACAATTTTGTTATTTACACTTTCTCTCTTTCTATAATAATATTAAAGATAATACATAACCCAAAGCTGTAAAGTTTCCTAAAATTAACTTATTCTGGTCAGTAACCCAATAATAAGTTGTCCTATTGGTCTGAAGATTACTTGGGTAGATCTAAACCTTTTAACAATTTCACCTATGTCAGTTTTGCTCTTACTACTTTAGTTTTCGAGATGAAAGCTAAAACTTCATTTGAACCCTATGTTCTATTTTTAGAAACTGCCGCCATGTTTTTGAATGGATCAAATCCGAATACAATTTATAAACAAGATACCCTAAGGAACATTCAATTAAAGTTTTTAAGTATTTGGCCAAGTAGTTTCAGAGAAGAAGATTTTAAAAAGTAATTAGACTTTCACAAAAATGTAAAAAGAAAAACCTTTTAAGGGCAAAACTCCTTAAGATGTCAATAGACTATTTTGATCATGTTGACTTATTTGTAGACCTTACTTAGCTGAACATTTATTGCCATTTATACTTTCTCTCTATCTATTATGATATTAAAGAAAATAACCAATATCAGTAAAATTTAATGAAAAAAACTATTTCCCACAGTAACCCAACAATTGGTTGTCGAACTTGTCTGAAAATTTCATATTAGAAAGATGATGACCCATTTATCACTTTAACTCCCTTCACTTTTGCTCTATCTGCTGTAGTTTTTGAGATATAAGCAAAAACTGCTTTTGTCCCCTATGTTTTAATTTTAGCCATGGCGGCCATGTGTGTTGATCTATCAAAACCTCGGATACAATTTATAATCAAGATACCATAAGAAACACTCAGTCAAGGTTTGAAAGCATTTGGCCCAGTAGTTTCAGAGGAGAAGATTTTGAAAAAGTAATAGACTTGCATGAAAAAATAAAAAGAATAAATAAACGTTTCAAGGGTAATAACTCCTCAAGGAGTCAATTGACTATTTTGATCATTTAACTTATTTGTAGACCCTACTTAGCTGAACATTTTGCCTTTTACACTTTCTCTCTATATATTATAGTATAAAGAGAATAACAAAAACAGTAAAATTTCATAAAATAAACTATTTTAGACAGAAACCCTACAACGGGTGGTCCAATTGGTCTGAAAATTTCATGGCAGATAGATCTTGACTTATTCATCACTTTTGATCTAACTGCTATAGTTTTGAGATAAAAGCCAAAAACTGCATTTGGCCCCTATTTCTATTTTTAGTCATGGCGGTCATGTTTGCTAATGCATCAACACTTCGGATACAATTTATAAACCAGTTACCCTAACAATGCCTAAGGAACATTTAGTTAAAGTTTTGAAGTATTAGGACCAGTAGTTTCCGAGGAGAAGATTTTTAAATGTAAGCAAACATGATGAACAAATCGTGTAAAATTGTCTTTAAAGGGCAATAACTCCTTAAGGGTCAATTGAAAATTTTGGTC
The DNA here is from genome assembly GCA_017311375.1 of Mytilus coruscus. Classification (NCBI taxonomy): domain Eukaryota; kingdom Metazoa; phylum Mollusca; class Bivalvia; order Mytilida; family Mytilidae; genus Mytilus; species Mytilus coruscus. The sequence goes on along the minus strand of CM029606.1, from coordinate 43,048,986 downwards.
TTGTTAATATTTTGTAGATCTTACTTAGTTGAACATTTTGCTGTTCACAGTTTATCTTTATCTTCAATAATATTCAAGATAATAACCAAAACTACAAAATTTCTTTAAAATTACCAATTTAGTGACAAAACCCAACAGTGGGTTGTTCGGTTCGTCTAAAAATTTCAGGGCTGATAGATCTTGACCTATTGAACATTTTTACCCCACGTCAGATTTGCTCTAAATGCTTTATTTTTGAGATATATCCAAAACTGCATTTGACGCTATGTTCTATTTGTAGCCATGGCGGCCATGTTTGTTGATGGATCAAAACTTCGGATACAATTTATAAAATAGATACCCTAAGGAACATTCAGTTAAAGTAAGAAGGTATTTGGCCCAGTAGTTTAAGAGGAGAAGGTTCTTGAAATAGTTTACGACGACGTCGACAGACGACGACTACAACGACACCACGACGGACGACGACGACGGATGACAACGTACGCCAAGTGATGGCATAAGTTCACACGGGGCCCTTCGGGTCCGGTGAGCTAAAAGCTGGAAAGCCCATTCAAATAAAACACTCAGCCAAAGACATTTTCAGAACATTACCATGTCAATGATAGTTCATGTCAGGACAAAGTGTAACAATTGACAATAGATCCATACAAAATGGCAAACCTACATTTACTGTCTAAGGTTGAACTGGTTACCTTAACATTGTCCGATGGATGTTATAATAAACCACCAGTAACATCAGATTTGTGTGATCTGTTGATAAGATGTGACATTTTGTCTCTGTCACAAATCACACAAGTCAACTGTCGTTCGGATATTGTTCACAGTTCCGTCATTTTGAAGCTATTCATTTATATGACTTTCATAATTTGACAAAGAAAACAAATGTGTCAAATATGGGTATTCTTCGTAACTTGAGTAACTTAATGAATAGTTCAACAAATTTAGAATTTTAGGGAAAAAAATACTTGCAAAGTCAGATGATTGATTTGTTGTTGAATGTCAAACAGTATATCAGCAAAATGAGCACGAAGTGGGCGAACTATATTTGCTAACCACTACGTCATTTGGTCTCTAGTGAAGTGTTGTCCTATTGGAAATCATTTTACAGCTTCTTATTTTTATAATATTGATGTCAAAAGATCTGAATTTTAATACTTGACTACTCGGTCATGATACTCGCGAGTACTCGAGTACTCGGATAAATCTTTAACGTCTAGTGAAAAGTTTTAATTTTTTTTTGGATGTTGTATTTTGGTTATTACCTTTCATAAAAAAATATAATATGAAGACATTCTTACGAAAGACATACGTATTATTGCAGAACTCAAACTATAACTTGATCCTTGGTTATGTGTATTGCTAGTCCTTTTTTGTGTCAAAAGAACAATGATTAACGGACCACCGTTTCTTAAAAAAAAACCTATCATAATAGCAATTATTGTTTGTGTGTTCATGAACCAAATCAGAATTATGCCAATAAAACCATCAATTAATATGTTCATTAAGTCCAACTTTTCCTTTGGAGATAGTATTTTTCTATATTACGACTTGTCTCATTATTTGTCAACAAAATATTGGACTCCAAATTTCTTATACAAAACGACATTTAATCATAAATTAAATAAGAATTAAGGTTTCAAATGGACATTTCTTACATTAAATGTAGATCTCATACCAATCACGTTTACAAAGAAGTCTTGATTAACAAACAAAAGTAAGTTTACGGCTTGTGAGTTATTAATTCATGAAAGTGTTAATCCGTGTACAAACACCGTTACAAATGTCTCTAATCAGTTGCGTAGGGTTCACCGCAGGGCACTTTGATTTTGTTCTTGTTCAGAAATATGATCTGACCCACAACTTCAGATGAAAGTCTGTTTCTAAGTTTTGTTACAACAAGTCCTGCACAGGAAACAATCCTCTCGGACTATGCTGATACTGCTAAAACACGTTTTGCGATTATAGATAAAATTATTTTGGTAGTATTACAAAAGATACTTCAAAGGGAACTAAAGTGAGGGGAAATGTAAGGAGAAATATCTTAGTAGTAAAGTAGAAGTAAAGGCAAACGAGTATCCGAGTACTGAAATTGTACTCGAGTACTGGGCCATCCGAGCGAGTACTCGAGTACCTGAGTACTCGTTGCCATCCCTATTTTATATAAACATTATAAGATGAATTTTGAAAAACAATTTATTTACATAATATGTACCATATCAGAAATTTTAGATATATTTTGGAATGTTTTAACTATAGGTCATCCCCTTAACATACTGATATTTTTTTTGGGTAAACGTTTTTTTCGGCAATTTATCCCATTAACTGTGAAGTTTGGTACCCAACAGAAAACTTTTTTTTTCTATTGAGCGAGAATGTAAAAATAAAAAGATGTGGTATGACTGCTTATGAGACAACTCTACACCAGAGATAAAATGACGTAAAGATAGCAACTATAAGACATCGTATGGTCTTCAACAATGAACAAACCTCATACGACATAGTAGGCTATAAATGCCCCGAAAAGAACAAGCGTAAATCAATTTAAACGAGAACGCTAACGGCCTGATTTATGTACAAAACAATAATCGAAAATCAAATTGCGATACCCAGCAACAAACGACAACTACTAAATAACAGGCTCCTGATTGCGGACAGACAAATACAGAAAATTAGAACAAACTAAGAAAAACTGTTGAAAAGAGCTTAACTCGTCAATTAAACCTCATGAATAATGTACCTTCACAGATTAAGTATTCTATCTATGATACGTGGTTTTGAAATAAAGATCCTTTAATTATCAGTTGCTTGATATGCATTTAGTTAATAATAGTACTGATAAGCACTAAAACAAAAATGAATACAAGATATCCCCGAAAATGTGTGACATCCCCCTTAAAACGCTAATAATTCAAAGGAAACAAAAATCCTCTTGACCTAATGGAAATTTGCCTAATGTAAAAAACCAGGTACATGATCTATAACATTTTGTGTACAAACTTGGTTGGATAAGTTTGATTTTGGTTTAATCTCTTACTGCATTTTAATACTTACAATATGCGTTAAGTATTTTGAGTAAATTCCACTTTGTTACAAATCAAGTTCGCAATATTATTAAAATCTTAGTTTGATCACGAGGCTGGTTAGTTAGTTTATATCTTCATTTTGATACTAGCAATACGCTTCATGTACTGTAATTCTAGTTAGCCGAAAAAAAAAAGTTATCTTCATAGTTAAATTGGTCCTCGAAATGAATTTCTTTAAGCAACTGTATATGAATTACAAATTTCTTGAAAGTAGGTAAAATTGTCGTAAAGAAAATGTTGGTTTACCTGCATTCTTATGCTAGTGTTACGCTGCATATATTTTGATGCTAAATGAGCTTTCCTGTCTTCTTTTTGTTGTGCTAGAGCCACATACATTGGTCGTTCCCCAACGATCCTTCCGTGCATTTCTCTGACAGCCTTAGTGGCCTCCTCTGGAGAACTAAAACACACAAAACCAAATCCTTTGGATCTGCCACCTTCTGTTCTTTTAACCTACATGTAACAGTGTAATAAAAGATCAAATATATTCCAATAAATAAGGCACTTTAAAGATAGGGTACAGCCAATAGAATCCATCACATGTTTGCAATATAAATGAATAGTTGACACCCACCCATAGTTGAGATTAAGAAATTCTTTGTGTCTAATATTTATTTAAATGAAACAGTCCTTAATCTGTTTACTATTTGCGTCGTACCTAAGTAAGCTCAGTACCTCTAGGGTTGTTCAATGAACAATAACTCTTCGAATTAGGGACAACATTGTAAGCCACTACGAAACAGAATGATCGTGGGCAAAATCCTCATTAAAAAATAACCAAATTATTTATTAGAACATCACTGAACAAAGACATTGCAATGCTAGTTCTAATCAAAATTAAAAATTATGCATAATGCTATTTTGATAGATGAATTTTGAATCAGTAACTTAGGAGAAAATGAGAAGTGGCAGCAAGGTTGCCTTTTTTGTTGTCGCTTTTTCGATGTTGAGAAAGAAGACATCACTGATATGACCACTTCATCGGTTTTGGCGAGTCTTGAATTTACCCTTATAGTTTATTAATTGATTGCTTGATTATTATTTTCTGTCATAAACCATTTGCATATTTTTCCTACATACCTTAGCACTTGTAATGGTTCCAAACTGAGAAAATTCCATCCTTAGTCGTTCATCGTCAATGTTGTCATCTAAATACTTTACATACAGGTTTACTCCTTGGGATCGATTAATTCTCTCCATTCGGATTCTCTCAAATTTGGCCTTAAGTTCAGCTTGTCTCTCAGCCTTTTTTTGGGCTCTGCCAGCAAACAAAGTCCTTTCATTGATGGTTAAACCGTTCAAATCTTCAACAGCCTGTACAAAATAAGACTTGTTAATTTTCTTGATATGTTGTCAAAATTCATATCATATGTCCATATTTACAAGGCTATAAAAACTTATACTTATTTGAGTATGTCAGTGTAAACAAAATATTAAAAAGCCTCGTAACCATAGAAAAAAGTTCATATATAATTCACTACTTAAAGATTCTCTTATAGAAAAGTAGCCATAGCAAAGTTGTTCTCTGAAAATATTTGATTCAAAAGTTGTACTACTGATTTTTTTTTTTTAAGTGTTTCCTAAAATTTCCTAAATCTATATGTGAACAAAGGGGTTTTCAAGTTATGGATCGGAAAAATTTTAACAAACACACAAAATAATTGCTATTGGCCATGAACTGATTTAATTGGCAGAACTTAGTTTCATTTTTTTTATTTCTTCATTTGCTTTTGTGTAAACAGATGAAATGTTTACCTGAGCTGGGTATTTTAGTGATTTTTATTCTTAAATATAAAGTAACATACCTTTTCTGCTGCCTCTGGTTCTTCATAACTTACGAATCCAAATCCACGACTCTTACCGCCAATGTCAGACATGATCTGTCAAAATAAAATAAAATAACAAAATCATTGTCATATATCGAAACATAAGTTTTCATTACCATCATTTAGTTACTGACAAATCCATTATTTTTTACAGTACATACAATATGACTCTGTTAAACATCACAAATGCTAGTTTTGATTGAGTCACAATGAAATAGAATCATTGATCTATAGTTTTCATGTTTGGATTTGGAGCCTAGCGTACATCTACAAAACTAATGAAACATGGAGAAATATTCACTAGTGTATCACTTACAATCAATCAAAATCACCGTGAAAGTCTATCTTTGAGAATGATTTTTAACCCATTCTCTTTCTGTGTATCGTACCACAATCTCCGAATAATATGGTTCCATCAATAACAAAATATTTTAACCATTGGTGTCCCGTACTGTAATAGTCATACCTCTATCAATGTCCAAATACAATATTCATGTAGAAAATGCATGTAAAACCGTAAAACATTTTATGAGGGTCAGACTGGTATTTTTGGAAATGTTGTATGCCTTAACAATGTCAGAAATATTGGAACAAAGTTACTTCCAACCACACGTAAATTTAATTTTAGAATAGCCTTACAAATTATCAGTATATACTGACTAGTCACTTCAAACAATGAAATTGACTAACATGCCACTACAAAACATCACAACAGTTTATCTGGCAACTACCACCAATTATAGTGGTCAGTTAATTCATACATATACAGTGGCTGTGAGTGACAGGCCACTACGAAACATCACAATAGTTTACCTGGCAATTACAAAACATCACAATAGTTTACCTGGCAACTATAAAACATCACAATAATTTACCTGGCAACTACAAAACATCACAATAGTTCACATGGACACTACAAAACATCACAATAGTTTATCTGGAGACTACAAAACATCACAAAAGTTTACCTGGACACTACAAAACATCACAATAGTTTACATTGATACTACAAAACATCACAACAGTTTACCTTGACACTACAAAACATCACAATAGTTTACATTGATACTACAAAACATCACAACAGTTGACCTGGACACTACAAAACATCACAATAATTAACCTGGCCACTACAAAACATCATAATAGTTTACCTTGACACTATTAATCATCACAATAGTTTACCTGGTCACTACACAACATCATAATAGTTTACCTTGACACTTCAAAGCATCACAATAGTTTATCTGGAGACTACAAAACATTACAATAGTTTACCTGGACACTACAAAACTTCAAATTAGTTTACCTGGACACTTCAAAACATCACAATACTTTTATGGCGACTACAATACATCACAATAGTTTACCTGGCCACTACTAAACATCAAAATAGTTTTTCTTGACACTACAAAACATCAAAACAGTTAACCTGGACACCACAAAACATCACAATAATTTACCTGGACACTGCAAAATTGTTTACCTGGACACTACAAAACATCACGATAGTTTATCGGGACTCTACAAAACTTCACAATTGTTAACATGGACACCACAAAACTTCACAATTGTTTACATGGACACCACAAAACATCACAATTGTTTACCTGGCCACTACAAAACATCACAATAGTTTACCTCACCACTACAAAACATCACAATTGTTTACCTGGACACTACAAAACATCACAATAGTTTATCGGGACACTACAAAACTTCACAATTGTTTACATGGACCTACAAAACATCACAATAGTTTACTTTGCCACTACAAAACATCACTATAGTTAACCTGGACACTACAAAACATCACAATAGTTCACATGGACCTTCAAAACATCACAATAGTTTACCTTGACACTACAAAACATCACAATTGTTTACCTGGACACTACTAAACATCACAATAGTTTACCTGGACACCACAAAACATCACAATAGTTAACCTGGACACTACAAAACATCACAATAGTTCACATGGACCTTCAAAACATCACAATAGTTTACCTTGACACTACAAAACATCACAATTGCTTACCTGGACACTACAAAACATCACAATAGTTTACTTGGACACCACAAAACATCACAATAATTAACCTGGACACTTCAAAACATCACAATAGTTCACATGGACCTTCAAAACATCACAATAGTTTACCTGGCCACTACAAAACATCACAATTGTTTACCTGGACACTACAAAACATCACAATTGTTTACCTTACCACTACAAAAAATCACAATATTTTACTTTGCCATTACCCCAAAATATAGTTGCAAGTCCTAAATCCACTATAGTTCGTCTTTAAACAAAATTCAAACACGTCCATACCCAAAGTCTTCAGTGAGGTTTATAAGTATACATACCTTAACATTTATAAGTTTCCCGAATGGTTCAAATATATCTTTCAGCTCATCCTCTGACATATCACCACTAAAGTTCTTCACATAGACGTTATTAAATTTCTTCATCTTATCTCCACGAATTTCAGAACGTACTCGTCTATTCATGAATCGTCCTACAAACCTAAAAGAAAAAAAAAAAAGAGATTTTGGTGCAATAAAGTTTCAGATATTCAATTAAATTCAAAATCTTGAACAACGCTAAACTTCGACCTAGGAAAATAAAGCCGCGTTTCCGGTATCATGCTGGAGGAAATGGAGTAGGTAATTAGCCAAATTATTAAATAGACAGATGAAACCTTCTGACCTTAATAGTGCTTGTTCAAAGATAACCAAAACAAATTTCAAGAGGTAGGCACAAAAAATTAGCGTTGGTACGGTAAATGGAAATTCAAATATCTTTTTTAATCAAGCATAAATCCATATAGTGTCATTAAACATTTCGCCCGCTAACCCCTACTTCTCATCTCATAATTAAATTAAATATTTTTTAAAAGCCATTAATGAAAAATCGTATGAAAATCTTGTCATTTCATCATAATTTGTGAACGAAAAAGGTGTCAATGTTAAAAAAATGAAACAACTAGAAAAATTCATTTCCCGGTTTATTTTCAATGGCTTATATCTCAAAATCAAGGACACGAACATATAATATTTTTCTGCTTTTGTAGTTCCATTATCTATATACTATCAATGTATAATAGTCGTTTAAAAGCTTGTTATTTTGAAATAGCGTAGCAAACATTCTTCAAAAATTACAAATAAAATAAAGTGTATTAATTATAAAAAAAGACAGACTAACTGTTCGCCTATTTACATTTAGATTATTTCATCTAAGCATTTTTTCTCATTCTTATCAAACATATTCACCTTGTTTCTGCCTACTTATTGTGAACATTCATTACTGTTTTTTTCATTATTTCTGTACAATGATCCGCAAATTGGACATTTGTTTTTTTAAACTCATATGTACCTACCACACCTAATTATAAATTACGATACCACATAGACATATAAGTTAAAAATTGAAAGAAAAAAATATTAAAATTCTTATATTTTTGAGAATGGACGATCCACTGATAAACACATAGAAAACTTACACTTTCTTTCCATTCAACAACATGCCGTTTACTTTTTCAATTGCATTTCTGGCTGCTTCCACAGTTTCAAAATGTACAAATCCGTATCCACGGGATCCATGCTTGTCACAGACAATCTGAAATTAACACAAATTACTCACATAAACTTCATCTGATTTATCCGCATGCAGGCCTATTCTGATTATAATTAAATAATCAAAACTTTCAATGAAATAATTGACTGTATGTTATTTGATAGTAAAATGCAAATGTAAAATATACAAAATTAAAGTCAATGAATCATTACCCAAGTTACATGGTCACATTATTTCTGTGAAAATGAGATAAGCCATTGCTTGTAGAGCTGCATATCAGATATCACTGACTTATCATAAATGGTTCTTCTTAAACTGACCTAACCACCGACGTCAATATGTAAGTTATGAAACAGTTTCAGTGTCAATAGACCATGACTAAGAGGGCAGGGCCAAATAATCACCACGGAAATGAGATGAGCCAATGCTTATACAATTACAAAACAAAATATCATGGCCTTACCATTTGTGCTTTCCCTACAATTGGCATGATCACAAATTTTGACATTAAACTAAAGAGTTGTATTAAAGTAAAGTTACCATGACAGATACAACTGCATATTAAATATCCTTGCTTTACCATATGTGTTTCGCCTTAAACTGACATAATAAAAACTAAAACAAATTGCCATTGCCAGATACATCATATCTTAGTCTCGCTCAAGTTGATAAAAAAATACTTGTAAATAAACTCATCATAGATTAGAGGATAGAAATTGTGTACGCCGGAACATCATCTGTGACGCTAGAATCAAAAAAAGTTAAAAAGGCCAAATAAGGTACGATGTTGAAAAGTTTGTTTTTTGACAAAATCCTTCTGACAGCTCCCTGTAATGTAAAGAATCACGAGGAAATTTACCAAAATTTGATTTTATATCTTCATTTTCTCTGCTTTGGTGTAGGTTGTTTTTTGCTCCTGAATAATTATAATCTCTTAATCAGATTTGTTAATTGAACAGTTTTCTTACCTTACAGGATAAAATATTTCCAAAGGCAGAGAAGGTATCGTATAATGCCTTATTGTCAATGCTTTTGTCAAGATTCTTGATAAATACGTTGCTAACACCAGATTTTCTGAGATATGGATCTCTTTGTGACCACATGATTCTTATTGGTAGACCGTTTAAAGTGTCAAAGTTCATTATGTCAAGAGCTCTCTCAGCTGCAATATACATGTACAAAACTTTTTATTTGAATATTTTGTTTTAGCCGAGGACAACAAGAAATGATTGTAACAGGATGCTGTTACGAAGTCAAAACAAATTTCCAATAAGTTTATTATTCATTCAATTCATATGCCAGAAAGTTACAGTTAAGGATGTGGATCTCAAACATTTACAAGTATCTGGAAAGTTATAAGTATTTGAGGTAGGAATGACCCCTTGGAGATTTACAATAGATATCATTTCATGCATTTGTCATTTGAAGAACAAAATATCACGTTTATGAGTGGGGATTTTGACCTTTTACAAGATATCACAATATTTTTTAAATAAAAGGGGATGTCTCTTGGAGATTAACCGTTGTTTTCCATTCGTTTGATGTGTTTGAGATTTTGATTTTGCCATTTGATAAGGGATTTTCCGTTTGTGAATTTTCATTGGAGTTCGGTATTTTTGTTATTTTACTTTTTTTCATTGATTGGTTCTATCTTGACTAATAATTCCAATTCTTCAGATTCTACAATTTTGTATAAAGAATCGTTAAAATAATTTTCAAGGTCAAAAATTGACCTTTTAGCCTAGAAGTATAGTAAAACTTCCTTTCTATTGGTCCCTTAGAGAAACCTTTGATCGCACCACTAGACATGTTAGTCTAGCATAATGTGGAACTCTAGGTTAATCCGACTCCCAATTTAGCAGATCTGCTGCGGACATGTTCAAGTTCGAAAAAAAGGGGCGGCAGTGGAAGAAGAAGATTGGTTAATATTTGGTGTTTAATGCCACTTTCAGCACTATTGACTACATCTTTGTGACCAGACTCTTGTTGGGGAAGCCGGAGTGTCTGGAGCTACTGGCAATTCTAGTCAATTATTATTGCAGTCGAACAGACCTGCCACGTGTGGGGTTCAAACTAACAATCCTTTGTGTTGGCAGGATAATGTTACATTATGCACTACATTGATCACTTAGGTACCTAGAAGGAAGAGGAAGAAGAATAATTGAAATTGCAATTGCAAGCAACAGCGGTTGTCACACCGGTCCAACAATTACCAGAATTAGGGCAACCATTGTGAACGTTTTAAACATTGAATACACATATGTGCATACAAACTCCTTTCTATACAATTCAGAAATTGTTTAGCTATTTTCATGTGTATGATGTTATCATCATGGTAATGACATCTTTAATAACAATTTCAAAGTCAAATGGCATATCTACACGTGTCAGTTAATATATATGTATAGTTTTATTACGTCTCACCGGATTTTATCTAATATTTTATTAGTAATTCTTTAACATAAATATTACCATGACATTTCAGATAGGCTTAACAATATTTTCTGCTACACAATTAAATGTTTATATATATAAATGTATGTATTCCTATTGAGAACTTAACAAAGACGCACAATAACCAATGCCTATTAGTGATTCCGACCGTTTTTAAGAGGTACAGCAAACATGAATTGCAACTGTGATCTTTAAAATGTTGCCTGTAAGATGTAGATGTGCGTACAGTATTTGAAACTTCAAAAATCCAAAATGGCCGCCATTGCCATATTAATTTGTTGAAAATTCAACATTGAACATTATGGGAAATCACATTAAAGAAGCAATTACTAATAAAATATGAGATAAAATTCGGTGAGAAGTAATAAAACTATACATATATATTAACTGACACGTGTAGATATGCTTTTAGACATCAGAAATTTTATTAAATGCTTTAACAGGGTCTGTATATTGTAATTAAAGATTATCATTAGATATTTTATCTATATTGCGACTTGTGAAGGTATACTTGAAGAAATCAATATTATACTTACACATTGTACTTAAAACTAATGGATATAGGGATAAAAGGGTCATTGCCTTATAGTGCTGAAACAACTTTATTTTCTTTCAGAAATGGACAAAAACTCACAGATTTATTTAGAAAGTCATACCGATGAAGATTACACAAGAATATTGGGAAAAATCAGAACTATGGATTTCAATATGGGTCAATATCCTTAATGCTCCTCAAATTGAGGAACACAAAAGTTGTGCGTAAACAAAAAATCTCTGTGTATATAAAAAAGAAGATGTGGTATGATTGCCAATGAAGCAACTCCACAAGAGACCAAATGGCACAAAAATAAATAGCCACAGGTAGTGATATTGGACATGTTTCTATTTTCAACAAGTGGCTGAGCTTAGTCATTTGTGCTGATTCTGAAAGTAGAGGACCATAGAATGAATGTGTAAAACTATGGAGTTATTAAATGTATGCAAAGAACTAAATGTTTAAAAAGGGGATTTTTACCTCGACGAGCCGCATCACAAAATGATTTTGGGGTGTGCTAATTTAATGAAAAATGAATCTCACTTCGTACCCCGAAAATTTAACCACATATGTGAAAATGTCTCAGTTTCGAAACGAGCCATCATGCATATCCAAGTTCACGATATGAGCAGAGGAATTGAGGAAAAGGCAACCATTACCGCCTACCTGAAATGAATTGTGCATCTGTGCCCATGTGGCTACCGTTGTGTTGCTCATGTAAGTTCAAACCTAGTGATAAGTCTAATACTATAGGTCACATTCGGGGAAAAGGAGGACGGATTGAGGATACGACGATTGGAACACAACCGTTGTAATCTGTAAAACAGATATTCCATCTATCTATGTAATGGAAGGTGAAGTTAAAGGATAATGCCAGATTCTTTTCATACAGTTGGTTTCCATGGGAAAGCCCATTGCGTGTTGAATAACACGTCACCGAAACGTAACAAATATGTTTTTTTTTAAGTATAATTTATCCCTCTCTAAGACAAGTTTGCCAATCTTTTTTATAAAACAAAGTTGGAATCAATTCTTTCAACTTTTCTTACAGATCTTGGGAATATTTGAGTATCCACATCTGAGTCACCTCGCTTCTAGAATAGGTAGAATAACAAATACTGATCAAATTGATTTTAATAGTTTCGAAAGAAGTTTCGTAGATCACTTTGACGACCCAGCAATATAGAGTTGTTTGTAATGACACTTGAGTAATTTATGTATCCAATACAGTAAAAGTAGATCCAGTTCTTTTTTTTTGGTTGAAATTCAAAAGAAAAAGAAACACAGAAAAGACCTATGAATATTCTGGATTTCTTCCATGGTAAGTGTCGTAGGGGTATATATTTGGTTTCCAAGTGAATTGTTAATACCTAATTCATTTATCAAGCAGCTTATGTAATGTGAATTACACACAAAAACAATGTTTTTGTGATATATCTGCGGAGACAACCATATATTTGTCAAGGATGTAGGACAGATGTTTTGTAACTTTTGGTTCTTTCCTTGAAAATTGATGTGTATTGATAGTCCCATTCTGTTTCTATTCAGACTTGTATCAACGACGTCACAGCATTATCTGTTCGAAAAGACTATCTATTTTTCTTTTCGCGTTGTTTAGCTTAATCCACGACTGAATCCATCAGTATTCTGATGTTGTGTTTCCACTTGATGGATTTAGGCTCACGATAGTCCGGGTCTTTGGAGAACACATTTTGCAGAGAAATGTTATTGAAAATGTTAAGGTCACCCGTATTAACGTGACTGTTGGACTATTTATAAATGAGGCACTTGCACAGGTTGTATCAGGAGGTTTAGATTTGACGGCGTCGATATAGAGAGATCCTGCAACTCGTGTCTGTAATTGAAAGTTTTAGTTACAATTTGTTTGGAATATGTATAAGAAATGATAGGTACAGACATATCTTTAAAATAGGAGATATTTTTAAGTGAACTGATCTTTCCTCCTTTCCATCTTTTCCATGCGAACTGGTTTGAATAGTCTGTGACTAGCAATATCTGAGATGACAGCTGTACGTTTTTATTGGTTTGAATAGGGATTTGTAACAGTGGTTTACAGCCATGGGTTTTACAGAGAATAAATAAATGAAAGAGGTAGAGAATAAAGCTTCGTTTGAATTTGATGAACACCTAACGGATTTTGAACAAATGTCGGAATGTCACAAATAGAAACATCAAGGAGGATAGGTGATGTATAATGATGATGACCATGACCTCGTCTACGTTGAGACGTACAGTTGAAAATGTTTATCATATTCATCGAGCTATTGGAAGGACCAAATAGAATACACATACCATCGATTTTGTCATTGTAACCATATGGTGTCCAATTTCTCAGTCTTGAATCCTCTTTTACAATAATTCTAAAATATCTTTATTTTAAGTAAGTCTTGCATTTCCTTTTGACATAGAAAAGGGATCTGTATTTACATTTTAGCTTTGATTTCTTGCTTTTTTCTTATTTTCACTTATGAGCTATGTTGCTGACCATTTTTGAACTTCTTTCCTACTATTGGTGATATATAGGTTGTGCATTCTTTAATTTCCTCTTCATTATTGTTTTAGCTTTTTGTTTTCTTGCTTCTTTTTTGGGGAGGGCTCATTTTTTGTCTTTAATGCATGTAATCTGTTTTCAGTGATCTACTTCTTTTTTCTATCAATGTGTTTACCTATGTGTATCTTGCCGACTTTTCAACATTGAATAAACCAAATATTTTACAGTCCAAAAGTATCATTTAAACCATAAAAAGGGCAAAGCATGTTAGTATGAGTTTGACTGTCCCTCTGGTATCTTTCGTCCCTCTTTTAGGTGAAACCAAAAATCTCTATTAAAATTATTTTGGCTCGTTTAATTTTCATACAATTTAAACAAAATATTTTCTCTGACCCTTTGATAAAAATATAAAAATTTCAAAAAACTTAAACCGTACACTTTATCGGAAAAATTTCATTGGATATATAGCAGTCTGACAAACATTTATTTTAACATTGAATCATTGAAAAGCTTAATATTCCTTAACAATAGAACGTGATTAAAACGTTCAGCTGATTTTTACAGAGTTATCTCCCTGTAGTGTTATGTACCACCTTAATCCTGAAGCTCTTACCATCTCCAGGCTGCTGAAAGTTTACATATGCATAACCAAGCGAACGTCTTGTGATCTGATCTCTACAGACACGGACTGTGAGGACTGGACCTGCAGTTGAAAATTTCTTTAACAACATATCTTCGGTAACATATGGATGTAGATTCCTACATACAAAGTAGCCATAAGGGAATTTGGTCCAGCTATATTCATACAATGCAGCTTGCTTTTCAAGATCTGAATATGGCGTTGTTTATTGCTAAAAGATAATCAAATATAAAAATATATATATACATATACTAGGCAAACAATCTGGTACGTCAGATGCGCGTTTTGTCTACATAAGCTACATTAGTACCGTCGCATCACTCAACAGTACTCAAATACAAATTTAACAGGCATTTAAAACCAAACATTCAGAAAAGTAAATTGTTTACTTCAACTTCTGATTTGAGCGTTTTTGTGTTGAAATTAAAAATCATGACTGCTTTTAAATTTTAGAATTTGTCGTCCTTCAAACTATTTCGATTCGATCACAACTGAAGAAACTCATGTAAACAAAACGCGCGTCAAATTATAAGCCTGTTATCTTTTTTGAAAGTTTTCGTAAAAAATCGTAAATATCCTTATCTTTTTCTATTGCAAAGTCCGCACTGCAAGTTACTGCATAGTCCTTTTCAGATCAGATTTATTATTTACGAAATCTCAGAAAGACATGATTTCAAATTTTTTATCTCATCTTTGAAATCATAAAATAATTATTCAAATTCAATTAATGTGAACACTATTTTATTAAACATCATCAAATGAGAAATAATTTTAAACTTCAAAAGTTAAAAAATAAAACATATTTCGTTTGAGACCAACATATCAAAGGACTACTACCTGTTTTGAGCAACACGACATGTTCCGTTGTTATTCTGCGGTTCACATGTTGTAATGTACTTTTATATTATTTACTTATGTATTTTTCTGTGCTGAGTGTTCTTGTGTTTGTTTGTACTGTATTCCTGTCACGTAGTGTGGTCATTTTTGCGGTATTTTTAACATTATATATAAGCGGAAGGTTTTGGCTAGCCATAAAAAGCAGGTTCAACCAACCATTTTTCCTTAAAATGTCCTGTGCCAAAAAAGGAATATGGCAGTTGTTATCAGACAGTCCGCTTCTATATATGTTGGCGTTTGCTTTTATTGTAGTTCAGTGTTTCTGTTGCTCCGTTGTTTTCCTCTTATAGTTGATGGGTTTCCCTCGGTTTTAGTTTGTTACCCGGATTTGTTTTTGCTTAATAGAATTATGACTATTGAACAGTGGTATACTACTGTTGCCTTTATTTACCCTTTTGCAGAACATGAGTGTACCCCCTCCCCCTGGTTTTTATGTGGTTTGTGTTGTGAGTCTTTATTTTCTTTTATTTTTTATTGAATTTAGAATCTGAAAACCACTGTTGTTTAACTTTTGTTATCTTGGATTGTAAACTAGCAGTTCACAATAGGTCTAGTTCTTTGCCTAAATCTGCAAATGTTGAGACAGATTGGCAATTGATGGGTTAGACTGTTTACTATAATAAAGAAAAAAAGTGATTCATTGCATTATTGAAACTGATTTATCAAACACCAAATATTTGTATTTGTTCGAATTAAATTGTCATATTAGCCACCTAAGGGGAGATAACTCAAATAGTAAAATTTTTATAAAGGAATGATAGTGAAATTTTTAATTTTAACTTGGAGCAAGAAAACAAGGTCGGTCAAACCATCTTTAGTTTCATTTTCTTTAAGCATATTTTAAAACCTATCTTTTAATATCTTATTTCAAAATTCTGTCTCATAGACTTCTTTTTATTCACAAAAATGTGTTTCTTCAAAACAATCCATTGAAATTTAGGCAATTTTTGCACGACTTGTAGCTTGAAAAATAGCACGGTGATCCATACTTTTCATTACATCTTTGAAAAAAAGGGATGGACAACTCTACATTCTGACAAAGTATAAGAAAATTCTATCTGCAGAAATATATACCAATGATCCACCTTAAATGTAATTTTGTATTTGGGTGTTTTTGCCATGATGTTTTCTGTTTTGATCAAACTGATCATTCATCTCTATTTCTTTTATTTCGACGACGATACATGAACAATAAGAGAACAGCTGTATTGCCCTATCTGTTGTAGTTTTTTGTTTTGAGTAAAAAGATTTCATTGTCTAAATATACTGATATTGCAATACAATGTCAAGAGGTGAATGATTAAAAATCGATACATGAAAACAATAGTCAATATCTTGTAAAACAATTTGGATAATATCACAATTTCACAGAATATGTTCAACAGTCTCATCTTCTAATTTACAAAAAGTACATGAAGGTTTATCAATAAGTTTGATTTTTCATAAAGATTCATTTGTGGCAAGAATTCTGTGGTTGATTCTGTAGTGAAGCCACTGTAGTTTAGTATTGACAGTGACTGTAAAAGGTAGTGTGAATATATGTTTCCAAATGAGATCTTCTCTTAATATTTCACCCCACTTGGGTTGTCCAGTTGGAGTTACATTGTTATTAACAAGTGTTTTATACATTTCTTTAAAACCTTTTCTACTTTTGATAAAGATTTGTAAGCAAGCTTGTATGAATGGACAACATAACTTATATGACTCTTTCTTGTAATTATTTGCTGCCTTTTTAATAGCAGAAATAACACTCATGTAATAAATAAAAATACATTGATATCGTAACCATTTTCATCATTTACATCATTTACAAATTGTAAACCATGAGTAAATCATTGTTGATAAAAAAACAGGTTTATTACCAATTCTGATCATATTGTTAAACCAAATAGGATGCGGTATTTTCTCGCTGTGTTGAAGACCCATTGGTGGCCTAGTGCTGTTTTCTGCTCTTTGGTCGAGCTGTTGTCTCTTTGACATATTCCCCATTTCCATTGTCAATTTTATCGTAATCCATATTCTTCTCTTTATCAATTATTATTTCCCATGCTCTGAATACATCTCTCTAAAACTGTTTTTAATATTTAAACAAACTTGTTTGATATACTGAATACTATGTTTAAAAGTTTATTTCTATCAATATCAGACTTCGGAATACTTTACCACTTATTATCTCTCTGAAAAATCCTTCTTATCCATGATGATTTAAGTGCCATAGTAAAACTATAAAGATCTATCATTTTTAATCCACCCTCCATATATTCTTTAATCAATACCTTCTTCTGCACTCTATGTATAGGAGAGTTCCATACAAATGTATAAAACATTTCATTAATTTGTTCACTACCTGAATTCCGAAGGATTAGGCAAAGATATAATAAAGTGGTTAAAAAAAGATAAAACAAGATTTTTGATCGCAGTTATTCTACCTATTACTATAAGGTTTCTTTTTAACAACTGCTTTATGATGTTCTTAATCTGTATAATTTATCATTATATTTGATGTTGACAATATTTTTAAATCCACATTAAAATTTATACCAAGTAATTGAACAGTTGTCTCTCACCATGAAAGGTTTACATCCGGACAAAATTTCCTACCTTTATTTTTACTTCAAATCCAAATTACTTGTGTTTTTGAAAAACAATATATTTAAACCAGATATTTTTGGAAAGCACTCCTATTCAAATAAGTATTCATATAAAGATTTCACTATCATCTAAAATCAATGAATTGTCATCAGTAAACTGTGACGACTTATGCTTAACTTGAGTAACTTCAATACAACAAATTTCCTAATTTCGTCTTATCATGAGTGCAAGAATCTCATCACATAGGACGAAAAAAAGCGGATAACCTTGCCAGTAGCCCCTACCTATGTTTAAAAATTCAGAAAGGTTACCCACCTGTATAACTGCAGACTTGATATTATTATAAAATCCGGTTGATAATTGATTCCCCAAAATTTAAAAAAAACTTAAATCATTTAGCAAGAAATCCAAAGAAATAGCATCAAAAGCTTTATCGACATCAATTAACAACAAGAGCCCAGGTATTTCATGATCTTTTGTATATTGCATAATATCATATAGAAGCCTGATATGTTCTATGTACCTCCCACTAATAAAATATAGTCTGACGTAAATTTATAAGTTTGTCAAGGACACTCTTAAATCTGTTGGCAATTACTGATGTCCAGATCTTAGTGGCAGTGTTTAAAAGTAAAAAAGGACGCAAATTTTTCAAATATGACGAAACTTATTTCCTTTTGGAAAACAAGTAACAATTCCTTGGTTTTGTGTTACTGACAATACTCCCTGTTCTGAGCAATAATTTAAAGATACAACCACAAAGCAATGGAGATTTTTTCAAAAAAAAAAATTGAAAAATTCAGTTGAAAAGCCATCAGCTTTTCATATTTTTTAGTGCTTGTCCGGCCTCTATTTCTGTGATTCTACCCTCAAAGCTCTCCTTCCCATCACTTAAAAGTATTGGACAATTTACATTATTAATAGATTCTTTCAGATCAGCTTCTGAATGTCAGTCATCTCCCTTTTTTACATAAATTTCCTTAAAAATCTTTACTTCTTTTAAAATATGGTTCTGAACAGTAAGTATTAACTCCTCATCTCTTTTGGAATAATTTGAATACTTTCGTGTGACGCACAGTTCATAATTCTATTGTAGTGTAAATGAGAGGTGTCCGTTGTTATTCTGTTGTTTACATGTTGTAATGTGCTATTAAACAATATATTTAAACCAGATATTTTTGGAAAGCACTCCTATTCAAATAAGTATTCATATAAAGATTTCACTATCATCTAAAATCAATGAATTGTCATCAGTAAACTGTGACGACTTATGCTTAACTTGAGTAACTTCAATACAACAAATTTCCTTATTTCGTTTTATCTTGAGTGCAAGAATCTCATCACATAGGATGAAAAGATAAGTTGAAAGCGTATCACCTTGCCAGCAGCCCCGACCTATGTTAAAAAATCCAGAAAGGTTACCCGCCTGTATAACTGCAGACTTGGTATTATTATAAAATCCTGTTGATAATTGATTCACCAAAAAGTAAAAAACAATTTGAAACATTTAGCGAGAAATCCCAAGAAATAGAATCAAAAGCTTTTTTCGAAATCAATAAACAACAAGAGCCCAGATATTTCATGATCTTTTGTATATTGCATAATATTATATAGAAGCCTGATATTTTCGTCTATGTACCTCCCACTAATAAAATATAGTCTAATGTAGATTAATACATTTGTCAAGACACTCTTAAATCTGTTGGCAATTTCTGCTGATCAGATCTTATTGGCAGTGTTTAAAAGTGAAAAAGGACGCCAATTTTTCAAAAATTACGAGACTTATTTCCTTTTGGAAGACAAGTAACAACTTCTTGGTTTTGTGTTACTGACAATACTCCCTGTTCTGAGCAATAATTTAAAAGATTCAACCACAAAACAATGGAGATCTTGCAAAAAGATTAGAAAAATTCAGTTCAAAAGCCATCAGAGTTTCATTTTTTTAGTACTTGTCCGGCCTCTTTGACTGTGATTCTACCCTCAAAGCTCTCCTTCCCATCACTTGAAAGTATTGGACAATTTACTTTATTAAGAGTTTCTTTTAGATCAGCTATTGAAGTTCAAATATCTCCCTTATAAATTTCCTTAAAAAATCTTTACTTCTTTTAAAATATGGTTCTGAACAGTAAGTATTAACTCCTCATCTCTTTTGGAATAATTTGAATACTTTCGTGTGACGCACAGTTCATAATTCTATTGTAGTGTAAATGAGAGGTGTCCGTTGTTATTCTGTTGTTTACATGTTGTAATGTGCTATTATATTATTTGTTTATGTATGTCTCTGTCCTAAGTGTTCTTGCGTATAGTTGTAATGTATTCCTGTCATGTAATGTTGTCATTTTAGTGGTATTTGTAACATTGCCATATAAGCGGGAGTTTTGGCTAGCCATAACACCAGGTTCAACCCACCTTCTTTTTCTTAAAATGACCTATACCAAGTCAACAATATGGCAGTTGTTATCAAATAGTCCGTTTCTATGTATGTTGGCGTTTATTTAT
This sequence comes from Mytilus coruscus, assembly GCA_017311375.1. Taxonomy (NCBI): domain Eukaryota; kingdom Metazoa; phylum Mollusca; class Bivalvia; order Mytilida; family Mytilidae; genus Mytilus; species Mytilus coruscus. The sequence continues at coordinate 43,028,365 of CM029606.1, read as the reverse complement.
GTAGTAGGTCAGTGTTTATGTTGTTCCATTGTTTTCCTCTTATAGTTGATATGTTTCCCTCGGTTTTTGGTTTGTGACCCGGATTCGTTTCAGTTAAATCGATTTATGACTTTTGAACTGCGGTATACTACTGTTGCCTTTATTTACTCATACATTTTTTTACTCTAGTCCACAAAAATAATTTGTTGGTTTTTCTCCTCCCTCTATCCATTGAACACGTGATCTGACTATTTCCCCTTTAACTTCTCAATACGTAATTGTTCAAGTTCAATGTTTTTGCTCTCAAGTTCAGTTATTGAAAGTTCGTCAATATTATCCTCTAACTGTATAACTTTATTTTGTAAATGTGTTTCCCTTTTTTCAGATTCCCTCTTTCAGTTACTGGAATAAGAAATTCTTTTTCCTGATTTCCATCAATAAAGTTTCCAGAAAAAGTTAGTGATTATTCCCAATTGTGTATCTTCATTATCAAACTCATCAATACTATCTAAATTATAAACAAGTGCTTTTTGATTTCACTAATCTTTTGTTTAACTAATATATTCTATATCAGACAGTAAGGAGTTGTTGAACTAACAAAAAACTTTTCCTCTAATAAAAGGATTAAATTCCAGTTCAAGTAATACCATAGAATGATCTGAACGATATATTTGATGTACTTCACAAATTTTTGAAACTATTTAGCATTTTATCTCTAAGAAGAAAGGAGTCTAATCTAGCCTGTTTAAATGGAGTTTTTTTCTCTCCAAGTACAACTTTGTACATTGGGATTAAGCTCCCTAAATGGATCTATCAAACGTCCTTCTTATATGTATTCTAAAATATTTTCTCTGGCCTTAGGATTATTTGTATGTTTGTAGTCACAATAATCAATATAAAGGTACAAGATTTAAATCACCACACATCATGTAAAATAATTGATAAATTCTGCCCCAATAGTGGAGCCCGTCTTGTGGCTCATGGTAGGTAAATTTCGTGAACGCGATTAAATGAATGAATGAACGAATGAATGAATGAATGAATGAATAAATGAATAAATGAATGAATGAATGAATGAACGAACGAACGAATGAATAATTGAATGAATAAATGAATGAATGAATGAACAAACGAACGAACGAACAAACGAACGAACGAATGAACGAATGAATGAATGAATGAATGAATGAATGAATGAATGAATGAATGAATAGTGCAACCTCAACGCTCACAAACTGACACTACACAAGGAAATATTAATATACGAACCTTATTACCAGGTAGTAAAAACCTCATGAAGTTGTAATCTTTATAAACGTTTTTCTTGTTTCCAAATCTCTATACTTCTGGTGTATATTCATTATCTGCATGATCTGTGCACTTTAAAAATGTTTGAACTTAATCTTATCTGAATGAATTACAATGATTATCTACGACAATAATCAAACATAGTGTGAACAAGCACAGTTAATGTTATTTTAAACGAGCTATATATAGAGCGTAACTAAAACAAATATGTATTATTATACAGAAAACAAATCCTCATACTTTCGTTGTCCTTCAAAAGCTATACAGTCGCATATTTTCAAAATAAATCTATTACTCTACTAGGATGAAAATCCGTTCTGTTTTTTTTTTTTAAATACAGTAAAAAATATTACTAATGTGAAATAATAAAAGACCTATTATATACACACATGAAATACTACATGTAAATTGTATATGGCAGATATATGCATTACGTATAGAAGGATATAAACATCGTTTAGACAACAACCCAACGACAAAAAAAAAAAAAAAAACAAACAAACAAACAAAAAGGGCAACGTACAGTCTCCAACAATAGGCAGCTGTTTGTACAATATTCCACTCTCTTAATTGTCACAAATCTATAAAAGTTAGAATATATTAAAAAGTAACAATTGACATGTGCTTTCAACATCAAATACTCCAAAATAAAACGTAAAAACATTGATTTATGACATAGATATCAAAAACCAACTACTAGGTTCTTGACCTACGACAGTGAACATGTGGCAGGTTTACTTTAGCCTTTAATTTATGCAAAAGAAAGAAATACAACAGTTTTGATGTATATCTCAAAAAGACTCATCAATGAGAAATGAGAATATGTTTTACATTGGTAATAAAGGAACATCTTATTGGAAGACATTGTGTAATACAATTAGCAAAGTATATTTTACAGTGTATTCCATATCTTAAAATTCAATTTTATTTTGTTACAATGGATTCTTGACATAGGCTATATATATCAATAATACACATATATATACATATTTTTATCGTAACACTATTTGCTGAGTTATTAAACTTTCAACTTTCATTGAAACCCTAGCAAAACATAATGATATTCGTAAAGTTTGTCATCTCTGAACAAAAATATTGTTTTTATCACAATTTTAACATCAGCGAACAATTTGAAATGCAGTTATACCAATAATGTTTTGTTGAAATCGGAACACACAAAAAAAGTTTCTCCAAATTTATTTCACTAAAACTAAACTTTTACTTCATATTTGACATCGAATAACAACTTGAAATAGCATATAATACATATATATCAATTATAAATCCTTACATAAAACGATGGTTTTCAAAATTTGGGATTTTTTCATAGAAAGGTTGAACATATAGCTCTTTTATAATTTTGGTATCTTCGATCACTTTAAAATATTTTATTACACCTACATATCAATGTTTGTTTAAATCCTAAAATAAAGAGACATTTTTCAAAATTTATGTTTTTTGACAAAAAACTAAGTTTTCTCATCATTAAATGTATCCCCTTCTTTAATGTAGCTGGGGTGTATTCCTCCATCTTCGATTTTGATATAGCAGATAACAATCGGTCTAGATCTTTTATGAAATGTGAAAGTAGTATGTAGTTCATATGTAACACTTTTCATGTTAATATAGAAAAATTGTGTCAAATTTTATCGCTGTATTTTACAAAAAATATTTTGTTTGATTCAATTTTTTTCATCTTTGCCACATAAGAGGAGATAACTCGGGTAAAGTAACTTTTATAATAAAATGTGTTATGAATTTGCCTATTTTATTATGTAGCACGAAAACAAGTCCGATGACCCTATTTCTTCTTTTTCATATCTGAAAGCATATTGTTAGAGCTATCTTGTTAATTTTATCTTAACATTTTATGGTTTAGTTTGTTTGTTTGTTTTTTTTTTTTTTTTTATTACACCAAATTGGGTTTTCCATTCATAATATATACAAAATCTGACAATCACAACCTGTAGCGTGCAAAACAAAAAAAAGTCCCGGCGACCCATAATTTTAATTATATTTTTGAAAAAAGCATGATATTAACTAAATTTTGACAAATTATTAAAAAATCTATGGATTTTGATTAAGAACCCCTGTCCATCATAGATAAAAACAAAAGCAAAACAATTGTTTAAATCTGGAAACAATCTGGAACATAATATTGTACCTATAACGTATCTACTGAATATTATCTTAATACTGATAGATACCTTGGATGGTCGGTCCTGTGTCAGGAATGGCCGGATTGCTCTTCAGTATTATGTATGTCGTCTGTAGCCATTAGTTCATTACCGGAAGAGGCTGATTCCTGGGTAGTTCTTCGGACATCTCTAGATGGTCTATCTGGTGACCTAAAACTAACCCTACCAATACAACACTACCCCAGTTTTATTAAAAAGGCCCCTTCTACTGAGGTGGGCCCTGTGAATTCGCCCAAAATCAACAAAATACGGAAATCATACAAAATTTATAGAAAATATGCATCAATTTAAAAAGTATACAGTAAACTGTGAATTGTTCTTTTCTGGATCATACACCAACTTCCCCCTCCCTTATACAAACTAAACCCTGGACACTTAGTAGCTGCAAGTCCTCTACATAGTTGGACCTAGGATGTTGTGCTGATCCATTGTCCGTCGTGAAGAGTTCGGTCTCATTTTTCTTCACTTGCACTGTATTTATACCTTTGTTAAAATAGGGAATTCCAGGGTTCCAATGTCTTCTGTCGGGACCCCATCTAACTGTGGCAACGGTCACATGAAGACTGTTATCCCCTTGTCTACTGGGGGCGTCTGTAAATTAAAATACCTAGCGCCAATATTATCTGCTTTGAAAAGTGACCCCAATCTCGAACTGGGGCTTTCTTGATTAATGGATGCAGATTCCTGGTAGATGGAAGATTCGACAATAACTGTTTCTTTGTAGATCGGACTGTTGCTTTCAGTTGGGGCCTTTCTGTCAATTTCTCCCGCTGAGGAAGGGTCCACAAAAGTGAGGGATGTATGACCTTTTTCAATATTGTCAGTCATTCCTTCGTCAACAACAGGAGTAGGACACGTCAATTCCTGATACGCTGACAAACTGTGACTATCTCCTCATCACTGGCCTCTTCTACCAATGTGGTATCTGCCTAACCGTCTGAGGTGGAGTCCCAACTTTCTTGGGCCTCCTCATTACATGCCAAAGTTGTGTTGGCTATTGCTTTCCTCCATTGACAAGATGGCTCCTATGCGTTCCCTTTCAATATTGGCTACTGGACCCTCCTGGTCCCCTGTGAGCAATGCTGGAGCAACTAAGTTGCCTAGGTCCAGTTCCTCACCTGAATCTAAATGTAAGGCTTTGATAAAATAAGTGGGCAGTATGATCCCTTTCTTGTGCCTGATTACCCAGGCACAAGACCGCCCCATTAGCCGACCAAAAGAATTTGTAGCCCTCGCCCTGCGCCCTCTGTACATCTATTTCTACCTCTACCTCCCAATGGGGCTTGAAGCTGTTTGGCAATTTATTTACTAAGTGTATATACTTCCTCCCCATTTTCCACAACCCCTCCTCTGTTATATGGCCCCATGAAGCCATGGTGGTGTAATGGTAGTATTGAAGCACCTCATATTTCTCCACTAATGGTATATCTGGAGTATCCACCACCGTGGAATGCCCCTGGTTAGCCCTTATTTTTCAACAACCACTGTCTGTGTCCCTTATTAAAGTGAACCTCTTGTCCCCGTCAGCCTTGATCAGCTTATGAATATCCGGTAAAGAGTACCCGGCAAAGCCTGGGTGCCTTTCAGGATTTCCCCCACCAACAAATACACACCAGGGAGAAGTCTGTGGCCAAACTCCTAGGCACCATGCCTCAATATGTTAGTAAGAGTTTTTAATAAATAGCTGTCCAATCCGCCTGAATGAGTTGCCTCTTCATCAGAATTTGAGGACTGCTCTGACTCAATCTCTGCCCTAACCTCCACCGACACCCTATATTCTACATTCCCCTCCCTGTCCCAGGGGAGATTGGCATTTACCCCTGGACCCAATATAGCTACCTCTGCTACTCTGGCTTGGGGTACAGACTCAACTACTGGTAGGCCCAACTTCATTTGTGGGGACTCACTCCGGCCTCCTGAGTAGTCCCGTTGAAGTTTAATTGACTCGTTGCAGTTTTGCTCGACTGATCCATGAACATGAACAGTTGTATCCCTCCACTGGAAATCCAGACAGTCCTTCCTTACATGACCAGGCTTAAAACAGTGGTAGCAAACTCCTTCCCATGGAGGCCCTTTATGAGGGGAGGGACTCCCTGACAGGAACTTACCTCTAAACTCTGGACATTCCGTTTTAAAATGGCCCTTCTCCCCACTGTGGTAGCAATCTTCTGTCCCTGCCCGTCCGCCCGATGAGGGGCTTCTTGCAACGGGGCGGGTGAGGAGTTTCTTGAATTGGTCATTATGTCGTCAAGTTTTTCATGGTCTTGAACAAACTTTCTATCTGTCTGTTCCAGCTCTTCCTTCCATGCACTACATGGGGCCCTCTCAGGGGCCATGGTAGGCCTTACATGGGGGTACTGGATACTCATGGTAGGCCTCAGGGTGGTGCTTATACCGCCCACTCATTACTTGCCTGACCTCGCGCCTATTAGGCTTCCCATATATTGCCTGGGTGTTGTGTTGAAATAACCTTATTTTGTCTATTGCCTCCTCAATACTGCGGGGTTGGAGGTTGGAGGCTTGCACCCCCAACTCTTAACTCTCAATGCCCTGGCAAAGTCGCGTTACAGCTTGCTCATACATATACTCATCAGGGAGGTTACTAAAAGCCCTGGCCGCCAAGGACAACACACGATCAAGTCCTCAAGGGACTCCTCAGGGGCTTGCCGGGCATTGTTGAACTGGACCCGCGCAGTCTTGTGGAGCGCCTTTAAACCAAACCGCTTGTGCAGTTTTTCAACTAGCTCCCTGTAACTCACCTCCCTGTCTCTTTCCGTAACGAGGACATTGTATTCACTTGCCTTTCCCTCAAGACACCAGCACAGTTGATCTTTGCATTCTTGTGGGCCCCACTCACAAACCTCTGCATACCTTGAAAATTTTATGAAGAAAGCTTGCCAGTTGCCCTTCCCTTCATACTTGATATTTTTTGGGGTATTGCTTACTTTGGAGGCGCTGCCTGAATTCCCTCGTGACCCACCTTGGCTGTCGTGTCCCCTCATACTTTCCCTAGGCCTATCCTCAGTATATGGTTCTGGGTAGGCCTGCTGTCCATAGCTCCCACTAGCGGTGACCCCTTGTGGGGGCACCGGTGTATAACCTTGATTATACCTACCCTTGGGTTGACTACTCACAAAAGTACAGGCTGGGGTTTGCCTGGTGGCCTCGCCCCTATTGTCTTGTCATTTGCCATACCTACTACGGGATGTCTTATACTGCCCCTCAAATGTGTTGACCGGTGGTTACCTGGTAACGACCCCTGACTTGCATCATTGTTTGCGTGAACAATGGGATGACCCCTATGATACCTAGGTAGACCTCCTTGGGTTGGGGCACTCTTGTCCCAAGCACTGTCTCCGCTGGGCCAATATGGCTTGTACCCGGTACTACTACTACCTACGGAGTGAGGGGTGCTTCCTGGGTTGGGTCATCAGTGTTGTGGTGGCCCCACCCTGTTTTCGGTGGCTGTTCCCCGTAGCCCCCACTCCAGTTAGCTGGGGTCTCAGGCCTAGATCCGACCTCCTCAGGATATGTACTATACTCAAGGAAGGCAGAGTCCATCTGGCTTGGCCCTCCCCACCTGGTGCCATCTTTCTTGCTTAAATACTGGGTGACAATGTGTTTGGGATGGTGTCTCTGGTGAGGCAACCATTCCCCTGTCTATAAGAGTGTATAGCATTGATTGATGTCTGCCTTGGGCATCAGGTGGTGGCCAAATATCTGGGCCACCCCCATTGGTGATGAAGTCAAGCCTGGATACGGGGCCATAGTGACTCTTAGGTGTGATATAGTGGCTAAATCAGCCTCAATGACAAAGCCCTTGCTCTCCCTTATGTCCATTATTTGCTCCCCAGTCTTGATACCTGTACCTAGGTGCTGGAGCATTTCTTGGAAACTGCAGGTGTTTATGTTTACCAGTGACATGATGTGTAACTGTAAACCACCACAAATGATAACAAACAAAGTATACTTATTCAAAGAATAAACAACAAACAACACACTAAATAAGTTATTTATTTTATAGCACAGATGATTCTGGTAACCCGTCCTTCTGGTCAGCGGTTACCGGAAGAACAAACAGAAAAACAAAACGACTGCTATCCTGTCCCTTCTTGGTCTACAGATAAAAGCAGTGCTGATTCCTGGTGACTGGTAACCAGCTGTCCCTTCTCGGTCAAGCAAGGTAACCTGTCGATCTGTCGTCTACTGCCACAATCTTATTTCTAAACTACCGTGAAGTATTCCTCCAGAATACTCCACAAATACCTGAAATGATTTATTCCCTCGCTGGAATAACTCAAAACACCCTTTTCCCTCCTCTCTTACAATTTTTACCGTCCACCACCGGCACGGCAAAAACATAAAAAGTATCCCTTATAAACTGGAACTGCCCGCTAGACAATAAAGTATCTACTGAGTATTATCTTAATACCGACAGATACCTTGGATGATCGGTCCTGTGTCAGGAACGGCCTGATTGCTCTTCAGTATTATGTATGTCGTCTGTAGTCATTAGTTCATTACCGGAAGAGGCTTATTCCTGGGTAGTTCTTCGGACATTTCTAGATGGTCTATCTGATGACCTAAAACTAACCCTACCAATACTACACCTATAATCAGTCAAAATATATATATTCTTAGATTTTATTAAACGAATGTGTTATGGACGTAAAATCAATTGCTTCTCAACTGTAACATGTGTAATACGTCGGTATACACCTGTAACATGTCCATAATACAGATTGGCATATTGCGTCTATTTCATTGACTTTTAAATAATAATGACATAGCTCAGTATAACCACTATGTATGAAACCCATATATAATATATGTGTTCTATTTAGATTAGGTAATTTTTGTCTTCCTTTAGACATTTTAGACAAAGAGAGAGACATAAAATAAGTTTAAATGTGTTTCTTCTTCTTCTTGTCTCCTCATAAACCTTGTCTGAGTGATACTGTTTTATCGTTTGACACTGGTTTTAATATTTGATGTGAAGGTATCTAACTACAAGACGGCGTTGTGCATATTACTATATTTTTCATCTGACCGTGAATTTTGACCTTTAAATAATGTAAAGATACTCGATTTTTTTCAAATTTTTGTCCGTACAATAACTTATCAATCCATTGACATAGGATTTTGAAAAATGGTCTTAGTTCAACACCTAAATATGACTTGTGGCATACCAAGGGATGACCTCTGACTTTGATTTTTGTTAATTTTAAACTATTGATTTTTATTTGTCATATCCAAGATATTAGATATTCAAATCCGGTCTTGCATTCAATAAAATAATGAATTAATCGATATCTTAGTATGCTGTTATAGACCTTTTTTGTTTGTTTGTTTGTTTTTTTTTTTTTTAAACAGACTATCCGAGCCTAAGTGCTTTAAACACTCCTGTCAATAAAGGTTTTCATGCATACAGAGTAGGATAAGCATACCCTGTTGATGTCCCCGGTCTTGCTCCGTTTGGGGTCAATGCGATTACTTCAGTTTTTCTTGTGACCTTGACCCTTCATCAATTTATGAGATTAGAACATCGGTAAACTACTGTTGCCTATATTTACGGGTGCCACATGTGGAGCAGGATCTGCTTACCCTTCCGGAGCACCTGAGATCACTCCCAGTTGTTGGTGGGGTTCGTGTTGCTTAGTCTTTTGTTTTCTATGTTGTGTCATCTGTGCTGTTATTTGTCTGTTTTTCTTTTTTTTTTTGGCCATGGCGTTGTCAGTTTGTTTTCGATCTGTGAGTTTGACTGTCCCTCTGGTATCTTTCGTCCCTCTTTTTCAAAGGAAGTCCCGAATCGGTATATTATTATGTTCTTCATGATGTATAACTTTGAGTTTTATTTCACTGTTTCGCGCTGTCTATTTTTGACTGACACCAGACTAATATTTTAAGTTCTTTTACAAATTCAATAATCTCTTTGACTTTGTCATAAAAGGTAGAGTATATTCGCAAAGGTCGTGCAATATGCCGATTAGTAAAAGGTCATTATATTCAACAATTCTAAACAAAAACAAAGCATGTACACGAGAAGATAACTTAAAAGGAGCAAAAATACCAACAATACTTGGACAAGTAATTGAGAGCTATTCTTTAATATCAAAAGATTTGTTAGAACAGTATATTTCATTGAAAAATATCTGTAACTGAAATACTGTCCAATTGTGCTTGCACTTAGCTTAGGAACTAAGTCATTCAAGTCAAACATTATTTTGGTCCCGCACATGAGCTTTCATATCTATAACAGGGACGTCAAACCAATCAAATTACTAACTTCTGACTTCTACTGTCGAAAAAAGGCCATGAGAGCAAATTTACCTCTAAAGTTATGTTAACCGGCATAGTTTATTCATAAAAAGGAACTCAAAGTTGATCCATTTGAACGAAACTGTTCATTTTTACATTATATATTGACAATATAAAAATCAGAAGATGTAGATTGATAGCAAAAGAGACAACTAACCACAATAGAACAAATAACGAAGATATTTACATCAGGTCACTGTTTAGTTTTCAAGGATTGGGAAACCCATATACTGTATGGTATTAAGCTACGTTGTACAATTGCTATTAAAGGCCTCTGAATAGCAAAAGTTCAAACAGTTTTAAAAGAACAACTAAACTAAACATATTTAACAGACAGCTTGAATTAAGTTCAATAGCAATGATTGGGTTACTACCAACGTAAACCACTGGACTGCAAGCTCCTGGAAATTGTTAGAAATGATGTGGGGTTAATATAAAATAAGACAATGTGAAATGATTGCAAATTAGACAATTACACGCAAGAATAAGACTGTTACCCAGAGACAAAACGATGCGGATGTATATCCTTCAACAATGAGCAAATTCAATAATGTTTATTGATTTTAAAAGACCCCTACATAACAAAATGTAAAAATAATACAAAAGAGAAATCCAAGAGTCAGACTCAAACATTTATTTGAACACTCAACTCTTCCTTAACTTAGAACAGTTGAGAAATTGAACAACATTGCAACAAAATAAAATTCGATTGAAGGGACATGACTTATTACTGTGTTTATATTCTTTTCAGAACTTTTGATTTGGAGCGATTATAAACTAGAACTGCATCCCAGTGACAAACTAACCAACATGCATGTTTGAATTACCTACTGAAAAATAAATAATATTTGTGATAATGAATTTTTATTTTATAATAAAATATATCGATTGAAACAGTATACAGATGTACAGACGTTAGGGAATGCCAAATGTAGTCGGAATACTGGTTATTTCAGAATCTGCTTTGATATTATTTGCAGTAAAAATATTATTCGTCGAAACCATCAGAAAATGCAAAATTGGTTTCTGGATATATTTTATCAATTATCGAAGGTGAATGAATGGGTGGCTGTTAAACGTCCAGATGCAAATTAAATGCATATCCAGGCCGACAACATGTTAATGTGATATGAATATAGCCCTGCTTTGTACTAGACCGACACTCTGAGACGGACCCGGTCGGAGTTCGAACCTATGACCTCCTGCACTAGAGGCGAAAACGCTACCAAGAGACCACCTAGGAGGTCAACTATCTAAGGGAACTAGGAGATTATTGTGTACGTGATTCATGCATGTCACTCTTCTTATAGTTAACGTTTTGGGGGTTTGTTTGATATCTCAAACAAATACCTAATATCCATTTTTTACCACATTTAAAATACTGCGGGGAAATTTTCGTTTCATATAAAGATCTACGCGATATGATAGATATAAAAAGAAGATACCAAAGGGATATTCAAACTCATGAGTCGAAAACAAACTAACTATATGATATAGCAAACAGACGAAAAACGACGAAAAGAGAAACAACAGTATACAAAAACACAATAATGAAAACTAAAGACTGAGCACCACAAACTCAATCAAAAACCAGGAGTGATCTCCGGTGCTCCGGAAGGATAAGCGGATCTTGTTTCTAAGTACAAACCCGGCGATTAGTTTAATTCGAGAAAAAGAGGACTTTTCTACAATTTCTACAATTGGAACATATCCGTCGTAAACTGTGAAACAGATATTTCAATAACGGTCATCCAACTCGTGATGGCTTTAGTAAAGATTACGAAGGGCTGAATTCAACTTCAACTCTTGGAACTCTTGGTTAAATAGCTTTCTTGTAAGGAGAAACCGTCTATCAAGGAACATATTATAAGAAATGCAGACCCTAAAATATCGTATCAACGGGAAGGATATGCTCTATGTGCAGGCGCTGCCTGGATTTTTCTAAATACACTTGTAAATGGATTGTATTCTGATTTGCGGTCATTTTGATCTTAACATCATCTGAAAACAACAAATTCTGCAGTCATTTTCATTTTCATTCAATTCGTTTGCATTGAAATCAGTACTGTTCAGTAGCTTTCCAGACAATTCAGTATCATTTTGCTGTGTGCAGATAAATAACAACCACAGAATAGTCAAAGACTGATCAGATCTGAATTGACTGTATGTTTGATGGGATAGATTTGTACAACATGGTCCCCGAACTTTGAATTATGTAGTGAGACTCTAGCGGAACTTGAAGCTAAGGGATAATACATATGAATAAAGGTACAAGTTGGCAAGAGGAAGAGCATCGCTGGTTCCCATGGGAATGCCGATAGTTGCCAAACGTTACAAATATGTCGTCAATGAAGAAAGCAAGCATCTTGATAATGTCAGTTTTAGTATTGTTCTGAAGCACCTCCTAGTCCAGCCTTACTGTTGTAGGTGGGCTTTAGGATAATTTTACCAAGTATGTCCTTGTAAAACAACAATTTTATCTTCTAGCCTGTTAATGGCTGATCCCTTTAGGATTTGTTACCTATATATAGATATAAAAAATAAGAAGATGTGGTATGATTGTCAATGAGACAACTCTCCACCAGAGACAAAATGACATATTCCTTCACGTTTAAATATTTTTCCTTGGCCTTCAGTCATTGTCTTGTTAGGATGACACTCTCATCTCTCACTATTTAGTGATCATATTTATGACGTCAGAATTTTCTTTCTACACTACTTACATGACTTATAAAGCCACGGATAGTTGATACAGCTAGCACAAAGCAGGAAAAAAAAGATCAAACTCAGAAGCTGGTATTGTTTGTTTTCTCTTGTTTGATAATTCATTCTGAGAAACCTGCTCACTAATGCAAGATACTAAAATAGCTTTTGGCAGTCTTTTCGTTTTATTGTGTATCTAGAAAGTTGTTTACACCCAGCAGTTTCATTAAAATGTAAAAATTCCTGGTCAAACAGTTTATCTGTAACATGTTCAATGTGTCATCTAGTATGTCGGAACAACTGGGATATATTTATTTGCAGTGTCACTAGTATTTTTATCAAGGGCGTATTCAGAAGTTGTTTCATTAATTTCTTGATCTGACAATATATCTTTCTAAATGCCGGTTTCTTGGTCTTCATCAATATTTGTATTAGCATCTTTGTCATTTTCAACTCATTAAAGGGAGACTACTAAAGATTAAAAGTAGCGACTTCTTCGACATTTCCATGGTTATTTTAGCTAACGAATATTAAGGGCTGGATTTATGGCATTGGAATATGTAAGCTTTTCAAGAATAACTTTTTAAAATTTTCAAAATTATAAAATCAATGTTTCAGCAAAAACAAAATTACCAATTTCAACCAATTTGTTTATTAATGGTGCAGTGTTGATACGTAAACAATTTTTGACATAATTGCAATGTAAATGACGTGACATTGTTCATATAATAAGTAATTTCGGCAAGTATGCGTAGTCAACTGGTCAGCTGAGGTCATTTACGAATAAAGCTTACTTTTATACTTATAGCCTGTACATTTTAATACCTGATTGCAGTGTTAATTCATGTAATCATAGAAACTAGAAAATCTGTCAAATCATCTATTCTTAGAATCTACTCTAATTTGGTTTCTATGGCACACTCCTTAAATTGATGTCTCTGTAGAAGGTGTAGCAGTTGCTTTGGCTTGATGAGCTTGCAGTACAGCAACGGCTTATTGTACTTGTAAAATATATGTAATTAAAGGTAATTTAAATCATGAATGATGTTGAAGAGTTATATTATAAAAAGATATAAAGCTTTAAACAATTTTTTTTTGCCACCGGTTTAGCATACATATGTCTCACATTTTGTGACATTCGTCATATGTATGACAAAACAATAAAAAGGAAGCTACAAAACAGGAAACGTCTCCTTATTTTAGTAAATAACGGGGTTCAATAATTCCCGTAATTAACATGATTAAAGTATCTAGATGAAAACTAAAACACAGCAAATTGAACCTGTTTACACCGACACGACATTCTTAACCAGAACAAATTTAATTGTATCTTAAAGGCATACTGTTGAAGCTTTACTTCCAACTGAATTTTGGTTTTGGTAAACATGTCATTCTTATCATGTGGAAATACTGTATAACAACCTAAGAAAATTCGGAACTTTAGTAAAAAGAGAAAAGCATAGCCTTTGTGTGAAATAAATATAAAAAGTATTGACTCTTTGTAGACAGACAGATTACAATGCACTCAGTAGTTGTTTCAGATGTTCCTGTTGCAACAAATATACTTCAGCTCATTTGGATTAATCATTTCCTGTTGTCCATTGAGTATACATTTCATTTACTTTTTTATTATTTACAACATTTAAGTAACAATATCCTTTGAAAAAAAAACAAGAGGCTATAAAGGGTCTGCGTCGCTCATCTAGATCTTTGTGCACCTTTGACAACGGTTACTTTCCAACAATGTATAATTGAATATAGTTCCGGTCTGAATCTTTTTGTTGATTGTAATACTGATCATTTTTCTGTTTACTTTGTTCAATTTGGCTCCGTAGTTTAAAGGAATAAGATTTTCCGAAAAGTTTACAAACTACGACGACGGACGACAACGCGGAAGATAAGTGATGATAAAAAGCTCACAATGACCTTTTGGGTCAAGTGAACAAAATGGCTATTGTTTTTAATGTTTTTATAGAATTGTATGTTAATTAATATCTGCGAGAAGGTGAAAAAAAACAGTCCATATGAAATGTAGTGTACTATGTGATACATTTAAGTGAACAGTGAAGTAAAACAGAGAACACTCCTCTTTTATCATTTGTCCTACAAATCTTAGACTCTAGTGACACCTTGAATTCCAACATGTGTAATAATTCTGGATTTTCCATTTCCTGTTACATTTCAGTAATCTTTCTAGCAGGGTCAGGGTGCATACTTTGGATCAGAGGGAACAAAATTCTTCTAACATCTGTTTCTGTTCCTGTTGGGGGACGTTGACAAACATGTTAACAGTCAAGGGCCCCTGAAAATTGTAAGACTTGCTAGTTCTCATTTCTTTTCATCAAAATATTATTTCTATTTTTACTAGGTTTAAAACTGAAACTTTACTGTTCCACCTTGAAGAAACACCAATGCTTTATTCAATGTTGTTTATAATTTTATTTTCATGGATTTTTCAATTACCAAAATCAATACAAGAATATTATCCAATGACCTTATTCTTTCCTGTACAAATGCAGTCGATGAGAGGTGGGGAACATGGCAAATGAATGTATTTAACCATCCAGCAACTCTCCACCCGTTGCATTACCTCCATTAAATATATTGAATTAAAGATCAATCTTCAATCAGATTGTCACTTAGAAAGAGTCCTTCAGTTGTCCCCAGAAATACAAACTTACCAATCACTATTCGTACCTACCTGGGTTTCTTTTGTTTGATGAGCGTGTAGTAAACCAACGGCTTCTCGTACCTATAAAATATATATAATTAAAGTTAATTTTGGTGCATAGAAAAATACATTGAGCCATGAAAAGTAGGATAACGAACATATGCATCTGCTTTATGATATAAAGTATCGAGGTGTCCTTTTGACAAACGAAGCAAACACCAAGGGAATACAGGTACAAACACTGAAAAATGTTCCTCATTTACATATAGTCACTGACGGGGTTTTATTATTTTTGTAAATTTTCTTATCTCCATTAGATTATCTGGATAAAAGCTATTAAAAAATTTTCAAATATGCTGCAAATTTTACACGTTGTATCAAAGGGCATCCGTGACCAGAAGAAATTACATGGCATCGTGAAGACACAATTTTCTGGCAATACATGTAAAGCTTTACTTGATAAAAATATCATTTCTTAATTTGTTGGTAAAGCTTGGAAAATTGCAAATTTAAGCTTTTATTGTGTGGTAAAATGATCACGAATAGGCACTTATATTGTCAAAAATTGCAAGTATGCATAATGAAAGGGGATACTGTAATTTTTTAGCAAACGGAAAAGCTTAGCCTTGGTGTAAAATAAATTCTTAATTACTGACCGGAATAACACGTATATTAAAATGCATTTGTTAGTTGTTTCAGATATTTTGTTTCACAAAATTTAGCTACCAATCAGCTAACACGGATGTGCAATTTCCTCTTGTCCATGATAGGAAAGGACACTTCATTTCTTCTTAATTATTTATAGCAATTGAATTTACAATACCTTTCCAAAATAAAACAAGTGGTTCTAAAGACTCGCTCAATTGGATCTATGTGCCTCTTCAACAACGGTCACTTTACAACATTGTATATTGTTATGATATTGTAACTATTATATTTATTAAATTGGCCTAGTTTGTTTTGTGTGGCCTAAGAATGTTTACATTGTTTTATATACATTGTGTACAAAATAAAATACATTGTGTTACAACTATGCAGTTTAGAATTCACTGGAACATTCATTGATACTCATGGAATGATTAGAACTTTCTATTTCACTTACATAACGTTTCCAGAATGATCATAACAAAGATGCGTAATTTATATTTCTAGCGTTGTCTAGAAATTTCTGTTTGAGTATTTAAATGCAGACCCAAAAGTTAGTAAAATATATAGAGACATAGAAACATAGATAGACTTAGACATCGTTAGACAGCAACATTCTCAGCAGTTGGATTGACACTTTTATTTACAAACTACATCATAGTGACCAATTGGATATAATATTCTGTGGATTCCGAGAAGATTTCCGGATAAAGGAAAGATAAAAGATTGGACATATATTTTGACAGTTAAGTTGACATTTCTTTTATGTAATATTTCTTGTAAACTTGTGTATAATAAATCTTGTTAAATTTTATTATTGATTTGTGTCTTTTGTTGGCTACAATTCAAAGGCGATTTTCTGCCGTAACAGAAATTGGGGCTCGTCCGGGAACACGTTAATATCTTAATAAAGATTTTTCAGTATTTTTATTAGAACTAGCCAACAAAATTCTACAATATGGCATTTGATGCCGGTAAATTTTGAAAACGCCAGACCTGGAAGGGTTTGATAATTTAAAGAAAGAAGAATTAGTGTTGCTTGCTAAACATCTGAAATTAGACTTTAGAGTATCTATGAGAAAACAAATTATAAAAAATTTGTTAATAGACAAATTAGTTGACTCAGAAATTTTTGGTGAAGAGGCTCTTGAACTTAAGGTCGAAAATGTTGATGCTACCAAATTAAAACAGCTTGAATTAGAACATGAATTTAAATTAAAACAATTGGAAAACGAAATCAAAATAAAACAATTGGAAAAAGAAGAAAAACAGGCAGAACTTCAAACGAAGGAAAGGTTAGAGATAGAGAAAAAGAAAAGAAGAAAGGTTAGAAATGGAGAAAAAGAAAAGAAGAAAGGTTAGAAATGGAGAAAAAGAAAAGAAGATGAATTTAAATTAAAACAAGATGAATTGAAATTAAAACAGGCAGAACTTGAAATGAGAGAAAGGTTAGAGATTGAAAAATGAAAATTGAAATGGCAAAAGAAGAAAGCAACATTAAATTCCAGTCAAAATCAGAACATCTTAATTTTGATGCAGCAAAAACATACGTTTGGTTCCCAAATTTTGTGAAAAACAGTTGACAAATTTTTCCACAGTTTGAGAAAATTGCTCAAAATTTGAAATGGCCGAAGCCTTTTGGACTACAATGCTGCAAAGTGTTTTTGAGGGCAAGGCCGCTGAAATTTACTCAGCACTTTCATCAGAAAATAGTTCTGATTATGACACGGTTAAAAGGAAGTTTTGAAAGCTTATGAGCTAGTGCCAGAAGCATATAGACAGAAATTTAGGTCTTATAAAAGTTTGATTCACAAACCTATGTTGAATTTGCTAGGGAAAAGAAGATCTATTTGATAAATGGCTTACGTCAAAGAAAATAAATAAAATTTTGATAATTTAAGACAATTGATGTTATTAGAAGAGTTCAAGCAGTGTGTTCATTTAGACTTAAAACACATTTAGATGACAAAACTGTTGAGACATTACAAGATGCAGCTGTTATTTCCGATAATTATACCCTTTCACATAAGAGAAGTTTCAAAGGTCAAAATTTTAATACTTCAGTGGAAATTACAAGAATCAAAGCACTGAGCGTACTGATAATAAACCTGTTGCACAGAATAAGAGTCAGTCTAGTTATAATATGTCTAGTCCAAAATTTGATACTTTTGAGAAGAAGTCACTGACTTGTGCTTATTGTAAGAAGAATGGTCACCTGATGGCTGATTGTTTTAGACTCCAGAAGAAGAATGAAAGAGATAATAAGCCCAAGACCAGTGCTTGTACGACACCACGTGTTACCAATACGTTGGAATGTCCTGCGAGTCAGGCTTTTAAGTCCAGTTTTTGTGATTACATGGAGGATTATAAACCTTTTATGTCTGATGGGTTTGTTTCTATTGTTGATAATACTACTCCTCAGCCTATTAAGATTTTACGGGACACTGGAGCTTCTCAGTCTTTATTGTTAGAAGGTGTGTTGCCTTTGTCCGAGGAGAATTCTGTTGGTGCCTCCGTTTTGTTACAAGGTGTGGAGTTAGGTTGTATAGATGTTCCCTCCATCGTATTTATCTGAAGTCAGATTTGATAACTGGACCAGTTGTTGTGGGTGTTCGTCCTAATCTCCCTGTTGAGGGTGTTTCATTATTGCTAGGAAATGATCTAGCTAGGAATAAAGTGGTTGCTGAACCAATTGTTACCAGTGAACCGGTGGTGGATGTTAAATCACCTGAAGATGATGCTGAACTGTATCCAGCTTGTGTCGTTACTAGGGCGATGGCTGAAAACAACAAAATGAGGATTTGCAAGAAGACCAGTTTGATTACATGGACACCTTTCTAGCCGACATTGAAGGTCCCGGTAGCTCAGAGGAGGCCGTAATAAGACCACCTAGTATTAGCAAGAATGTAATTATGCCATGGCCAGACGTAAACAGCCATTCATTAGACCGAAGGAAATTTGTCGAAGAGCAAAATAAAGACCCTGAGGTTCTTCAGCTCAGCAAGAGAGCTCAACCACAGGAGGAAGCAGACAAAGTGGCCGAATGCTATTACCATCAAGACGGCATTTTAATGAGAAAGTGGAGGCCCTGATGCTACCCCAGAGGAGGAATGGAGAGTGGTATACCAAGTGGTGGTGCCTAAAGTCTATAGGCAAGACATTATTGGTCTTGCCCATGACACCCCTTGGCTGGACACTTAGGCATAAGGAAGACTTGCCTAAAGATCTTACAGCATTTCTACTGGCCCAGACTTAGAATTGATGTCGCAGAATACTGCAAATCATGCCACATATGCCAGATTGTTGGTAAGCCTAACCAGAAAATACCGCCAGCACCACTTCTGCCTATTTCAGCCTTTGAAGAACCTTTCAGCCGAGTACTCATTGATTGCGTTGGACCTTT
This sequence comes from Mytilus coruscus, assembly GCA_017311375.1. NCBI lineage: Eukaryota > Metazoa > Mollusca > Bivalvia > Mytilida > Mytilidae > Mytilus > Mytilus coruscus. Next base: position 43,009,140 of record CM029606.1, on the reverse strand, counting down.
ACCGAAGACCAAGACCGGAAAGGCGTATTTATTGACGATTATGTGTACCTCCACTCGTTTTCCTGAGGCTTTTCCGTTAAGGAATATCAAGACACCTAGTATTGTCAAAGCTCTGATCAAATTTTTCACGCTAGTAGGACTTCCAAAGTCTATACAGTCCGACCAGGGTTCAAATTTCATGTCAGGTTTATTTCAGCAAGTCGTGTACCAGTTAGGGATTGCTCAGTATAGATCAAGTGCTTATCATCCAGAATCTCAAGGTGCCTTAGAACGTTTTCATCAAACATTGAAGAACATGATCAGAACTTTTGTCTTCAATTTGACAGGATTGGGATGATGGTGTTCACTTTTACTTTTGCGGTCCGAGAGGCTATTCAAGAATCCCTTGGTTTTAGTCCCTTTGAGTTGGTATTTGGTCATACTGTAAGGGGACCTTTAAAATTGATAAAGGAAAAGTGGCTTACTGAACACACTGACTTGAATCTTCTAGACTATGTATCTAGATTTAAAGAAAAATTGTATACTGCTTGTCAAATTGCTCAGAACAATTTAAAAACTGTTCAGAATAAGATGAAAATATGGTATGATAAAGATGCCAGGGACAGTTTTTGGTGATAAGGTACTTGTATTTTGCCAGTCCCTGGACATCCATTACAAGCTAAATATTGTGGTCCTTATACCATAGAGAGTAAAATCAATGATTTGAATTATATTGTAAAAACACCAGGTCGGCGTAAACAAAATAGAGTGTGTCATATTAATATGTTAAAACCATATTTTGAGCGTACTAATGAAGGTGAGAGTAAACCAGTTGCCACTTTAGCCATGGTTAAATTGGAGAACAATCATGACAAACCAGATATAATTGAACCACCTTTTAGTTCTAAAACTATGGAAGAGACAGTTAGATTGAAAATTCAGAAATTTTGTCAAATTTAGATTCAAAACTTGCACATCTGTCTTTTGATCGTGGAGAAAATTAAAAGCTTTGGTATTTTCTTTTAAAATCTGTTTCCAGATGTGCCAAACAAAACCTCTGCTGTTTGTCATGATGTCGATGTTGGTGATGCTTCTCCAATTAAGCAACATCCTTACCGGCTCAATCCACTCAAACTTGAATTTATGAGACAAGAAATTAAATATATGCTTGACAATGATATTATTGAGCCGAGTAACAGTGAATGGAGCTCTCCTTGTCTCCTTGTGCCCAAACCAGATAAAACCTTTCGTTTTGTAACTGATTTCAGAAAAGTAAATTCTGTTTCAAAATCTGATTCCTATCCGATTCAAGGATAGACGATTGCATTGATAACATTGGAAAAGCAAAATTTGTGAGCAAATTTGATTTATTGAAAGGTTACTGGCAAGTCCCATTGACACAGAGAGCTCGAGAAATATCAGCTTTTGTCACACCAGACGGCTTATTTCAATATACTGTAATGCCGTTTGGCATGAAAAGTGCTCAGCTACATTTCAAAGAATGATCAATAATGTTATAAAAGATTTAGACTGTTGTTATGCTTATATTGATGATCTTATTGTATGTAGTGATAGCTGGGAAGAACATTTAACACATTTATATGATACTTTTGATAGATTGTCACAATCAAATTTAACTGTTAATCTTGGTAAAAGTGAATTTTGCCAGGCCACTGTTGATTATTTAGGGCATACAGTTGGTCAAGGTCAAGTGAAACCTATTACGGCTAAAGTGGATGCAATTACTAAATTTCCTCCTCCTACAAATAAAAAACAACTTATGAGATATTTAGGCATGATTGGATTTTACAGAAAATTTTGTTCAAATTTTGCTACTGTTGTTCAACCATTGACTCATCTTTTACGGAAAGATTCTAACTTCATCTGGAGTGAAAATTGTCAAAACGCTTTTGAAAATAGCAAATCACTTTTAATTAATAGTCCAGTTCTGATCACTCCAGACTATGAAAACAATTCAAACTTGCCGTTGACGCAAGCGATGTAGGAGTTGGAGCTGTTTTATATCAGGAAACTGATGATAATGTTGAAAAACCTATATCATATTTTTCTAAGAAATTAGATAAACATCAGAAAAATTATTCAACTATTGAAAAGAGTGTTTTGCACTGTTGTCTGCACTTCAACATTTTGATGTATATTTAAATCCCACTGTGCATCCTATTCTTGTTTATACTGATCATAATCCTCTCACCTTCATACATAAAATGAGAAACAAGAACCAGAGATTGACTAGGTGGAGTTTATTGTTACAGGAATATGATGTTATTGTAAAACATATTAAAGGTAAAGATAATGTAATAGCAGATGCTTTATCTAGAACTTATTGAAACAATTTGTATATACTATGTATTTTGTACATATTATTCATGAAAAGTTTTGTTACACTCAAACTTTTTAAGGGGAGGTGTTATGATATTGTAACTATTATATTTATTAAATTGGCCTAATTTGTTTTGTGTGGCCTAAGAATGTTTACATTGTTTTATATACATTGTGTACAAAATAAAATACATTGTGTTACAACTATGCAGTTTAGAATTCACTGGAACATTCATTGATACTCATGGAATGATTAGAACTTTCTATTTCACTTACATAACGTTTCCAGAATGATCATAACAAAAGATGCGTAATTTATATTTCTAGCGTTGTCTAGAAATTTCTGTTTGAGTATTTAAATGCAGACCCAAAAGTTAGTAAAATATATAGAGACATAGAAACATAGATAGACTTAGACATCGTTAGACAGCAACATTCTCAGCAGTTGGATTGACACTTTTATTTACAAACTACATCATACTAGATTGTGACCAATTGGATATAATATTCTGTGGATTCCGAGAAGATTTCGGATAAAGGAAAGATAAAAGATTGGACATATATTTTGACAGTTAAGTTGACATTTCTTTTTATGTAATATTTCTTGTAAACTTGTGTATAATAAATCTTGTTAAATTTTATTATTGATTTGTGTCTTTTGTTGGCTACAATTAAAGGCGATTTTCTGCCGTAACAGAATAATTCAGTTTTTTTTTTTCTTTTCTCAACTTGTAATTCTGAAAATGTCTTTTGTGTTTCTCCCTATCACAATTCTTAATCTTATCTATGTTTAGAAAATTGGCAATTAGGGCAGTAATTCCTATCTTACAACTTTGGACAAACGACAATATGTAGATCTTGACTTTCTTAGCCTTTTGCCATGTCAGATTATTTCTACCTATAACATGCATTATGGTTTTCACAATCCTAGAAAACATTTGCAGATTATCCCTTGTTTATTTTATACATGTTTGTTGGATCATTGGTAACATCTTAAAACTATATACCCCAAGGATAATTTTGGCGGTTGGTTCATTTGGCCAGGTAATTTCAGATGAGAAGATTTTCGAAAAAGTTCACAGATAACGACGTTGAATGGCAACGACAGTCGTCATGACATAAACTCAAACTGCCCCTTTGAACAAAGTAAGTAAAAAACTATTATATTCATTGTTTTTATAAAATTGTACGTTAACTAATTTCTCTGGGAAGGTGGAAAACGCAAAATCCATCTCAATAGTAGTGTGCATGTATCATATGATAATAAGTGTTTAGTAAAGTAAAAAAAAAAAAGTACATTAACACTCCCGTTTAATAATGTGTTCTACAAACCTTAGACTCTAGTGACACCGTGAATTCCAACATGTGTAATAATTCTTGATTTTCCATTTCCAATAACATTCCAGTGATCTTACCAGCCAGGTCAGGTTGCATACTTTGAATCAGAGGGAACAAACGTTCTCCTAACATCTGTTTATGTTCCTGTTCAGGTGCGTCGCCCAAAATACAGGCATACTGAGGCTCCTGTCTTATGACTTTGATCATTTGTATCTGGGCCTAAGGCTTAAACATAATTATGTTTGCGTTTATGCTGACGGTCATTAGGAAATACAAGTCACTGATGAGTCTTATGTAGACGAAACGAGCATCTGGCGTATTAAATTATAATCCTGGTACCTTTGATAACTAATTATAAAGTATGTATGGGACACCATATCGTGCTGTCATGCACCGACAATAAGACATTTTTTGTTTATTCTTAACGCTGAACATAAGTTGTGTAAATAAATTTGTTAGACTTGCTCGTATAGAACGTTTTTATCCAAATCTCATTTCTAATTTTCACTTAGTGCAAATCTGAAACTTTACTGTTCCTCCTTGAAGTTCTCAAAATACTTGTAGTGTTTTTTTGTTGTTTTTTTTTTTAATTACCAAAGCTTCATTAATTTTGAAAACAAGTTATGAGTATCAGAAGAATCATATTAAAATCAAAAGAAGAATATGATTCAATAACCTGATTCCTTTGATTACAGATGCAGTCGAAGAGCTAGAGGTAGAAAACATGGCCAATGAATGTATTTAACCATTTCACACCTTTCGACGAGCCGTTGCACTACCTGCACTTTTTAAGATATGGAAACGGGGATCAATTTGTAATCCGATTGTTATTTAGAAAGAGACCTTCAGTTGTCCCCTGAAGAACAAACTTACCAATCCCTATCTGTACCTACCTGGGTTTCTTTTGTTTGATAATCGTGCAGTAAACAAACGGCTTCTCTTACCTATAAAATATATATAAATAAAATGATTTGGTCATAAATGAATTTGTTGAATTTTGATACAAACATGCAGCAACATAATAAGCATACAAAGAATGCTGCAAATTGTACATGTTTGTACCAAAGGGCATACTTGACCTATATCAAATTTTAAAATTTAAAATTAAAATTATCAATTGAAAAATTTTTATAATTCTTTATATAAATTTATTTAATTTAACCAAATTTATAATTTAATTTTAAATAATACTATCACAGTTTTTCTTAAATAAATCATCTTGAAAACTAATGTCATAAATAAATTTAATTTCTTATAAATCATTAATCATTTTCTATTTCATTCTATAAACAAAACTTAATTGAATCTCAATTCAATACATAAAAATCATATTATAATGTATTTAATACATAAATCGAAGAAATTAATTATGTAACAATTATAATGTTCTACTAAATGAGAATATTGAAATTTCCAATAATAAATTCTTAAAATTTACTACTGACATTCAATTTATATGTTATAAAATAAATATTTCCTAAAATTACTCTAACTGAAAATTTGAAGCCACTAAAATTTAAGTTAACATCCTAATACAAAATATTTCAATCACTAAAACATAATTGTATTTCAGCAAAATAAATTATATCATCAAAGTTTTTACTCAATTAATTTAACCTTAAAGTATCGAAATCGTCAAACATTTACTTCAATGAATATTTATACCTAAATTAAATACGAACTAATCCATTTACTGTATCAAACATCAATCGTTTTCGAACTAAAAGCAAATTAACTATACTCAATAAGTTGTATCTAAACTAATAATTCGTCACAAAAATTTAGACTCAATAAATAATCCTCTAAATCATGGTACATAAAATATTATACAGCACCATAAGTTAATAATAAATTCTAATTAATTTAAATATCTAATTAATATTCAATTAATTATTTATATTCTGCAAATAAGTAGTCTATTTATTATATCAAATTTGCTTAGTTACTATGAAGTTTCATTAAAAATTGTGTTAACTTATCTTGAAACTTTATTAAAACATTTAAAATAATTTTAGAATTTGAAGGAATTATAATGAGAATAAATTGAATTAAATTGTTATGTTGTATCATGTTTATAAACTTATATATAGAAGTTCATTCATTGCATATTTATTATCTAAATACTATAATATTTTCTTTGTATTTGATTCTATTTTATTAAATTGATTCATAAATTTGTCATTGAATTTAAACTATTAATGAAGTTTAATTTCATATCAATGTATTTATCAATTCTCAAATTACATTATAACATATATTATTGCTATAAATTTCCCTTTTATTCCAGATTTACTTATTTTAATGTTTTCTTAAATCCTTAAATTATACTAAGTTTGAAATATTGAACAAAGTACTTTCTAATTCATTATTTTATAATTAAAACTTAACATTTATTTAATATTCAGTATTATAAATAAACATATCTTTATATTTAAATTCATTTATAAAGTCTTTTGAAATATGCATTTTAGATGATTATTTGTATTTTATACCAATTCACTAATCTATTATGTAAAAATTTAAGCTTACGCAACTATAAATAATAAAATTAAATTTAGTATTACATAAATAAATAATGTTAAATAATTTTTACTAATCTTCTCCATTCAATACGAAATTCTACTTTCTCATTTTATCTGTCATCATAACATATCAACTCATTACGATCCATACATCTACAATAACAAGATCTCCAATAAATCATAATATCTATAAATCATATATTACTAAGTTAATCATTATATACATGTATTTAAAGTAATTCAAAATGCACAATATTGTAATGAATTACAATACATAATATTTGATATTAAAATACAATATGATGTAGACATTATTTAGAATCACAACAATCATACCTGATAATAATTTAATCCTTATTGGAATAATAATATCGAAATACAATTATTGAACATTATATTGTAGATCAAACTCATCTGCCATATTAAATAAAATTTATCTGAACTAGATGTCAGTAATTTCTCATAGCTAGAATCTACACTGAGATCAACAAAAAATAATATGCTTATGAACATAAAATTAATGCAATTTCAAACATTTTCATACATTATAACATAAAGGCTGATTACATCATGATATAGTTTGGTAAATACAAATATTTACAAGTTATTAATACGTCCTTTAAAATTACTCGTCAAATTATTAAATTAATCATCACTACATCATAGTGTAATTGTAAACGAAATCAATATGTTTTTTTACTGAATTACAATCAATATCACATTTACAAACAAATTCCCTAGGTCGTAGTTTATTTTTTACTTCAAATTATTTCCATATTTAAATCTGTTAAAACTCTAACTAACTGTAACACATCAAATACTATCTCAAATTTGTAAATACTAATTATTCCTTGATGCTTTACAGATTTATAATCCACTAAGTTTTACGAACTTTTATTTAAAATGTTAAAAAGTAGTACATAATGGACATTCAAAATCGACAATCATCAAATATCGTAAGCATGACTTAAAACAAACAATTCACAAAATACTAAAACATCAGTATTAAAAGTTTAAACTGTACTAAAGAACCCAAAACTGGAGTATTCCGGTAGAAAGGGTAACAATTTACAATCATGAATAACCGTCTTGTACCTAGAAAATAAATATTCGTCGAATATGCAAGATTAATTCGAAGAATGAATGAATGAAAATTCAATGAAAATATCGAATATGAATATAATTTATAATAATGATTAATGATGAATAATGTTACCATATCGTCATGACACTACACAATAAATATAAATATAACTTATTGCAGTAGTAAAACCTAATACATTATAACCTTTATAAACGTTTATTTCCAAATCTCTAATTCTGTTGTATATTCATACTTTAAAATGTTAAATTATAATCTTATCTTTATAAAATTCATATTAATCTATATAATAATAAACTAGTGACAAGACGTAAATGTTATTTAAACCATATAAGAGCTAACTATAAATTATTATTATACCTATAAAACAAATTCACTATCCGTTTAGTCTTCAAAAGCAATGCATGTCGCATGTTTTCATAAGAAATTTATTACTTCAAGGATAAAACTTTTATTTATTTAATGCTATAAAATTGTTCTACTGTGAATATATTGCATATATTAAACTTATTCCAGCATAATAATTAATATTTACCATACCGGGTAAAAACTAATGTTATATAGAATAAGAATTCTTGAGAAAAAGATTGTGGGTTTTAGATTTTGAAAATGACAAATTGACAGACAACTAGTTACCTAATGACTAACTTATATCAAGATTGACTTATGATATGTTCAAACATTAGCAAATTTTTCGCGGTTTTGATTTCGATAATATAATATCGTGATCTGTAATTCTACCGATTGCGTTCATTCCGAATTTCAAAATGTATAGACAAGTGTATTCGCAATATGATTCATTATTAATAACAGAACGTTCACTATTAGTCGCGGTCTGCATGTTTTTTTAAATCAACGATTTACAAGATTCTAAAAAAAATGTAGCTTATTATGCACGTTCAAAATTCATTTTATTTTATCCAATACTCCTAAATCATCTCTTGTTCAATTTTATTAAGTATTGTGTAATTGTAAACGAAATCTAATGTATGTTATTTTTAATGTAATTATAATTCAAGAAATCACATTTCAAAGCAAATGTCCCTAGGTCTGTTGTTTATTTTTTTTCTGTAAGTTTGTAAATTATTTCCATTATGTTTAATCGTTGGTTTTGCTCTTTTAACTGAACTGTAACACATGCAAAAGTTGACTATCGCAATTTGTAATATATATCTATTTCTTTTGATGTTGCTTTCAGATTTTATAATCCACTGAAGTTTTACGAACTTTTAGTTTAAAGATGAGGTTTGAAAAAGCAGGCGGAAGATAAAATGGGGACATTCAAAACTCGAGACAATGCATGCCAAATAATCGTAAGATGACTTAAAGACAAACAAGTTCACAAAATACTAAAACATCAATATTAAAAGCTTTAAAACTGTACTAAACGAACCCCGCCAAAAAACTGGAGTAATCTCCGGTGTCAGAAAGGGTAAGCAAATCCTGCTACAATAGTGGAACCCGTCTTGTATCTCATGGAAAATAAAATTCGTGAACGCAATTGAAAGATTGAATGAATGAATGAATGAATGAATGAATGAATGAATAGTGCTAACCTCATCGCTCAAAACTGACACTACACAAATATACAAACCTTATTGCCAGGTAGTAAAACCCTAATACAGTTATAACCTTTATAAACGTTTTAGTGTTTCCAAATCTCTATATTTCTGTTGTATATTCGTCATCACTTTAAAAAATGTTTAAATTTAATCTTATCTTTATAAAATTACAATGATTATCTATGATAATAATCAAACATAGTGTGAGCAAGCACAGTAAATGTTATTTTAAACCAGCCATATATAGAGCTTAACTAATACAATTATGTATTATTATACCTATAAAAACAAATCTTCATACCTTCGTTGTCCTTCAAAAGTAATGCAGTCGCATGTTTTCATAAGAAATTTATTACTTTACAAGGATGAAAATCTGTTCTTTTATTTATTTTAAATGCTATAAAAGTTGTTACTAATGTGAAATTATAATATGCATATATATAAACCTACTCCAGCCCTTGAATAATATAAGTATTTACCACTACCGGGTAGAGAAGACAATGTTAATATAGAGAATAAGAATTCCTTGAGAAAAAGATTGTGGGGTCTTTAGATATTTGAAAATGACGAAGTTGACAACAACCTAGTTAACCTAATGACTATACTATATGCAAGGATTGACTATGAGTGTCTCAAACCATTAGCAACATGTTTTCGCGGTTTTGATTTTTCGATACCAATAAAATCGGCTGATCTGTAATTCTACCGATTGCGTTCCATTCCCGAATGTTGAATTTTTGACAAGTGTGGATTCGCATGACTGATGATTCATTCATATATAACAGGAGACGTTCACCCTGTAGTCGCGCCCGGTCTCGCACCTTTTGTTTTTAAATAATCGATTTACCAGATTTAAAAAAAAAAACTACTGTAGCCTTTATTTATGCACGTGTCAAAATGTGTGAATTTTATTTTTTATCCAATGACTCCTAAATCTCTCTTGTTCAATTTTATTATTTATTACAAGAGCCCTTATACAAATATGTAGCGATACTGGCAGAGGTTAAAGTTTCAGAAAAAAATTGTTTTACTTTATATTAAGTTATTTTCATACAGTCACTGCTTGGGGTCTTCGAAAGAGAACATTGATAAACCAATAAGTTTATATCACTTTCAATTGCCAGATTTGGCAAATAACTTGGAGGCTTAGTAAACCAAAAAATTATTTTGACTCGACTTGTCATATTTGAATTATTTTCATTTGTAGGGGGAACACAGCGTTTAAATATTTTCACTTTCAAAAGCACAAGGAACTGAAAATTGTCAATGTTAAATCAGATCCAAATGCTGATTACAAGAAAAATGTCTTATCTTTTGACAACTTGCATCAAACTGTGTATTTGCTTGACATGTCCCGAGTGTTCAAATACGTCATTATGTTTTGTTGTTTTCTTGTAAGACAACGGTTTCGTTTTCCATCTTATGGTGTACTTTTGTAGATTGAGGTCAGTGTGGTTCTGTTGTGCTTTAAGGAGGTTTACAGGGACTCAGATTATGTGACACACTTTGAACAGGCTAATGTTGATTAAACGTTTATATAATTAGAGCCAGTATCATATTTAAGTTTGGTAGAAGAAAATATGATGTCGGCAAACAAGCATGTCAATAAAAATATATTTGATTTTAATACTAGAATCAGAATTATAAGGTCTAGTGAACACAGATACCAACCGCTTGTAGACAAACTCGTTAACGGTAATTTCGAAACCCAAATTCAAATTGAATGTTACCTGTGTTTTATATTTCGTTACCTTGAATTAAAATGTAAAAAGAATGTACACGCTAAAATGTTTCGTCTGCTTTAATTATCATGATTCAACTGATGTTGATAGTCTGTAATTTGAAGGTTTTACTACAGTATCAAATAAACTTAACATTATCAATGATCCATGTAAATGAGATCAAGAGCAGCGGAACCTCACCAGACATGTACACCTTAAAATTGTCTAATGACCCATGAAAATGAGTTCGAGGTCAGAAGATGAAGCCTGCCAGATGGACAAGTACACCTTACAACCATACCATACACCAAATATAGTAAACCTGTTGATTATGACATCTGAAAAAACAGACCTGAGTACGAAAATCTAGCATTGACCAATCAATTATGAAAATGAGGTCAAGGATAATTTAACCCTAACAGACAAACATAGTCACCGTACAACAATCCAATACACCAAATATAGTTTACCTATTACTTTTAATATCAGATAAACAGCCAAAACCACAAAAAATGTACAAACCAATAAACCATTAAATGAGGTCGTGGTCATATGAATCAAGCCAAACAGATAAGTACACCTTAAAATCATTCCATACACCAAATATGATGGCCTTATTGCTTATAGTATTTGAGAAAAAAACAAACCATAAAAATTTAACATCGACCAATAACCCATGAAAATGGGGTCAAGGTCAGATGAAACCTGTCAGTCGGACATGCAAGCCTAACAGTCATTCCATACGCCAAATATAGTTGACCTTTTACTGATAGTATGGTAAAATGATAAGAAGGGTTATTGTAGCAGACTCGACCTGTAAGGCAACAATGAATATAGAAATTTCATCACAAGTATATTGTAACTTTTCAACAGATGGTTTGGTTAGTCTTTGAACTAACTAGATGATAGTGTTGGTATCCATCACCAACACTACAAACTGCTCAGAGTCTGAAAAGACCATATATCCTGGTCGAGCACAGATTTTACTTGACAAGACTCCGCATAATCTCGACAGTACTTAACTGTACTCGACTTCGGTCTCGACTTTACTTAATAAGTCTCGACTGATCATGACTCTATCTGAATCAGCCCATCTATCTCAATTATATTTTGATCTTACAAAATGCCAGGTTATTTGGTAGTTTGGTTTATTGCTGTCAAACTTAAGGATTTGATTAATTGGTAAAAAAGCTAGAATTTTCAGTTCAGTTCTAATTGAGATAGCTGTAGAGTTTTATGAAAATCCAAGTTGATTTTGAAAAAGTTATAGAAATTTTTAAAGGTGACTATCTGAATTTAGTCCGAACTGAAAATTCTAGTAAAATCAATATATAATTGAGATAGATGTAGAGTTTTATGAAAATCCAAGTTGATTTGAAAAAGTTATAGTAATTTTTAAAGGTGACGATCTGAATTTAGTCCGAACTGAAAATTCTAGTAAAATCAATATATAATTGAGATAGATGTAGAGTTTTATGAAAATCCAAGTTGATTTGAAAAAAGTTATAGTAACTTTTAAAGGTGACGATCTGAATTTATTCCGAACTGAAAATTCTAGTAAAATCAATATATAATTGAGATAGCTGTAGAGTTTTATGAAATTCCAATTTGATTTGAAAAATTGTACAATTTTTTAAAGTTGACTATCTGAATTTAGTCTGAACTGAAAATTCTAGCTTTTTTCACTTATTAATTAAATTCTTAAATTCTACATCAATAAACCAAACTACCAAATAACCTGGAATTTTGTAAGATCAATACATAATTGAGATAGATGGCCTGATTCAGACCAATCGTGACTTAATTTAAAGGGCAAGACTGGTCGAGACAGGTCTAGACTGAATCGAGGCTGGTCGAGACTAAGTCGAGACTGGTTGAAACTGATCAAGACTGGTCGAGTATTGGTCGAGACTGGTGGAGCATTTGTCGAGACCATATTCAGACTGTACCAAGTCGAGCACAAAATGTGGTCATTTCAGACTCTGCAGTTTGTAGTGCAAGTGTCCTGCAGAATGCGAAAACGTTTATTGTTATGCAATTAAGGTTATTCCATGTATATACACAGGGGTGCGTAAGTTCACTTTACTGATTTGCCACGACCATCAACATACACAACACACCTTCTATTAGTTATGAATAATCATGCAGAGCGTCATTCAAGCAGGGTTAAAGCTAGAGAGTGGAAACATATGTACATTTTTCTGCTTAAGGGTCAGAAAACCTATTTAAAATGAAACTTTAGTATATAGCAATTTTCATTGCTGCATATGTGTATTTAACTTTCGGAAAGTATATCCTTGTTCAGTTTATATCAAATTTCATTACTACATATGTGCATTTAACGTTCAAAAATAGGAAAGCACATACTAGGTCAAAGGTGTCAAGCATTAAACAAAAATTATACTGGCACATTAAATTAAAAATAACTCTACAACTATTGAAATGAAAGTTTTATTTATATGATAACATAGTAGATTATTAACAAAATCCTGATAATTCCCTCTTCTCTGCAAGTTTGTATGTAGTATGTGTCAAGACTCATCAGTTTGTATGTAGTATGTGTCAAGTATCTTCAGTTTGTATGTAGTATGTGTAAAGTCTCTTCAGTTTGTATGTAGTATGTGTCAAGTCTCTTCAGTTTATATTTTAACATCATTTTTATCATTTTTTTTCTTAGTTCCATAACTAAAATAACAAAATATATAAAACACACAACAATAATCTGGTCCCGTTTGATCTTATTCTCCTCCATTTGAATTGTGTATGCCTTTAAATAAATTCTCTAGGTTTTTTTAGCTGTTCAAATGGACAAAAATTTAATCAAATGAGATCAGAACAAGAACACATTACATCACTGGTTTAATTGTTTTTATCAGTCTAATTTTTACTTTAAAATCTTCAATGAGTGATGAGCTCTTCATAAAGGAGGTAAAGAAAAGTAAACAACGTGTAGAAATGAAACAGAAGCATTTTCCCTAAGACATTAAGCATGGGAAGAATTAAAACTTCTGGAATAAAACAAACTCAAATTTTTTGCACATATTTTTCATAATTTATACAATTTTTTTGTTCTTTTTTTAACATGATATATTACGCTTTTTATTTAACAGCTGCACCACACAATGCAGCTGTATATTTTCATAGTAATTCAATCAATGTAGGATAAAGTTAATAATCTAATAATTTGTTTACATACTTACCTGGTTAAAACCAGTATATAATGAGCAGTTTTTATCAATTTATACATTTTTTCTCTTTTTTTACAATATTTTTCATAATTTTCATTACAGGATGGAACCTTTTAAAAGAGGTTCACCAAGGGAGATAATTAAAACAAGATTTTCACTTGCTAACCTGTTACACTGAATGTTTTAAATCCTTATTTAGATATTAATTTGAAAACTAATTCTCAAGAAATAACATTGATTTCACAAATCTTTGATAAACAAGGTGATTTTCTGAATTATAAAAAAAATATCAATTGGTGTAATAAAGCAAATGGAACACATCAACAGCTATGAAATGTTGATATAACAATGTAACGTTACAGGAACAATGTAATTAATGTACACTTCTTATATGTGTATACAAAAATAGGTCAAGAAGTGAGTTGCTGTACATTTGAATTATTTACCATACTATTTTGACTAATAAAGGAAATGATTTTGTACATTGAACATTTGTTCTATTCGGGACAATATTATTCTTTGATCTATTTGTACTGAGGTGACCACACTACTTCTCATCTTCAAAATAGGTGATGATAGTGTGCCTCATTTTACATATTTCCTATTGTTGTGATTGGTTAAAAATTTGTAAAATAACAGATTTTTAAATGTTACAGGAATACTGTAATAAGCTATAAAATAGTGTCAAAAGCTTCAAATCAATTGTATAAAGTGAGATGTTATGGTTATTTCTTGCAAATTTTTGTAGGAAATTAAAATTGAAAAATAAACAACCCAAATTATATAACTACATGATAAATATACAATAATAATAAACAAGTGGGCAAACATATCTGAACAAAAGCTCTGACAATACAGTTTATAAATGCTTGTAGTCATAGTAACAAGAAAATCTGTCCAATCATCTGCCCTTAGGATCTACTCTATTCCGGTTTCCTGGTACCCTCTTTAGCTTGCTGCTTCAGTGGAAGGTGCAGTTTCTTTGGCTTGATGAGCTTGCAGTACAGCAACGGCTTCATTTACCTGAGAAATATATATCATTTTCATTTTTATTAAACAATTGACACAAATGGTAGATTAATTACAGCGATGTCAAGAATTACTGCATACAAAAAATGCTATCAACATTGACAAACCTATCCTGTTGTGATTTTTAACACCAAAATTATCATGGCAATAATTTCTTAATTTATTTACAATATTTGGATAAAAAATCTACTCCAAGGAAGGTCATCTGGATCCTTAACTACAACAAATTGAATTGTAAGACATATTAATCTGACAGCACATTTTATATCCCATTAACAAGATGTGGTATGATAACGTAAATCAAAATTTTTATTTTGATACAGAATTTCATTTTAGGTAAATCCAGTCAGAACTCAAAAATCATTCAAATTCCAAAACACTTTCATATGTATTATTTGCAATGCTATGAATTTAAGTAAGAAAATCTTTGCGTATGAAATAAATTCAGGCGAAATAGGTTCTTCTATCAAAATTTGGTTTTAGGCTGTTTCTGAACATACATTCAATTCGCATGGATTTTGAAATTTCCACTAATTACTAGAGGGAATTGGAAACACCTTTTCTTGGATGGAAAACCTTCAGATGTGGATTTTTCTAATTTTCTAATTCATACAAATTGTAGGAGAAAAAAAGCTAATAGTTTTTCAATGCTTTTACAAATATTAAATTTGAGTTGATTGTCACAGTGGGCTGGTAGAAAAAGAAAATCCATCTGAACGGTAGTGTACCATGTGATGAATTACACTAAATATACAGTTAAACAGAGGTTGCCTACACAATCCCCCTTTTAATCATTTGTCCTACAAACCTTAGCCTCTAGTGACTCCTTGGATTCTAACATGTGTAGCAATTTAGAGTTGTCTATTTCCAGTAACATTCCAGTGATCTTTCCAGCCAGGTCTGGGTACATACTTTGGATCAGAAGGAACAGACGTTCTCCTAACATCTGCTTCTGTTCCTGTTGGGGGGCGTCAGCCAACATGGTAGCAGTCAGAGGCTCCTGACCTTGAACTTGAATCACTCCTCCTTGGGCTGGAGGCTGAAACAGAATTATATTTATATATGTGTTAATGCTGACAGCCAATTATGTTTTTCTTAGGGATACAATATCTTTTAAACATGCACAGACAATGGATAATTTTCATAATAAATTCTTTAAATCAAGCTGTATTCACTTTTTTTCCAATCTTTTATTCTTGATTTTCATCTGGTGCAAAGCTAAAATTAAAATTTTCCTCCTTATAGCAAAAACCAAATAGCCTGTTTTTCATGAGAAGCCACTGCTTCATCCTTCTTGTGAAAAAAAAAAATTATAATATCTGAGGAATCATGCTGAAATTACAAGAAATTATTGAGTGCATTTATTATTGCAAATTTGGAAAATTATCAAAAATGCTAGTTTTATTATTGCAATTTAAGGAAAAGCTACATAGATATAGGAAGATGTGGTGTGAGTGCCAATGAGACAACTACATATATATGTGTTTGATATAAGAATGCGAGTTCATATTATTGAGATACTCAAGAAGTTGCATTATTCACATTAATAGAAACCTCGCAATAATTTCTGAATTTACAGTAATACAATGAAACGACTCTTTATTTTTAATTCACATTATTCAATTTCAACTTTATACAAAAGAAATCGAAGGGAACATAGCATCTTTAGATTGAAATAATTCAACTATCTTTTCTTGACTTTCTTTCAGTGTCAATGTAATTTTATACAAAAGAAAGATAATTGGTCAACATGGTAAATGAATGAAATCAATTATATAATCCCCTTTTCACAAGCCATTGCATAACCTTCACTAAAGATACAGAATTTTGGATCAATTTTAAATCAACTTCTCACTTGTGTAATTGAGTCTTTAATTTAAAACAAACATGTTTATTCCTAAGTGTTCTATCTGTGGCATAACCATGTTTTGGTGAGTCATGCATTGTAATACATCAGAGTTCAGGACTAAAAAGAAATCAAATTTTCACTCAGAATTAGACCTTACGTTGGCCCCAGATAACAACCTGTACCTGTGGAATAACCATGTTTTGGTGTCTTCCAGCTTGAGGTGGGTTTCTCATCAGTGTAGCTGAATACCTGCTGGCTGGGTTGCGTACCGCGGCTGGGGAGGCACTTGTCCTCTGCATGGTACAGACTGTGGCATGCGAGGTGGTTGTCCAGTGCCAGACTGTCCTGTGATTGGAATAGCATTCATTCCGCCACGGATGTTGCCTTGACCAGGTTGTCTTGCTCCAATGGCAGCAGGATTGCCAGGTCTAACCAGTTGTCCAGGCAGATTCTGGAATCCTGAAATTGGGAGATTTCCTGATGTACCAAGTTGGCTCGTAATGACTATGTTAACAAAATGAATGGACTTATCTGACTCAATGGTAATAAGCTACTGATCAATGATGTCATTTATTGGCTCATTTTTGCCTTTACATTAAAATTCAAATAGGCCAAACAAGATGAACTGTTAGCTATTACTATAAATATCTACAGAGCATTTTGATTTACTGGAATGAGGTTCTCTCTAAAGGCGAGTCCATGAGTCCGTGAAAATCTGTCTGGACTCATCATTTTCAAAACTTTTGAGTCCAAGGATGCATCTAGATTGTAAAGTATTGAAACCTCAACACACATTTTATCATTTTATAGCAAAATTTAAATGTAATCTAAATATGTATCATTTCCATGTTTATTTTGTTATGGAGAAGGAAATAATAAATAAAATAGTTTTTTTTCACTGCTGGACTAGCCATGTCCAAAAATGATGAGTCTCTAGACTTGCCTTCAAAAATACTTAGTGAAACTGTGATAAATATGTGATATTTTACTGAAAGACTTTGTGCTGTACTATGATAATCATTACTTTGTTAACTAGTAAAAGTGGGAAGATGATGAGCAATGGATTTGAAAACACATCACAGAATAGCATTCTCTAATGAAGCTCAATAATAAATTTTAAGAAATCTCCTATCAGTAGTTGCCAGAAAAGTCGAAATATTTTTAATGCTTCATAAAAGGTCATTGGGGCCAAGATTACTACTCAGTTAACAGGTAACTGATAAGCGATGAGTGTATAACATTGTAAAGCATGCTCACAGAAGCTTGCTATCATATTTCAGGAAGCTCTGTTTTGCACTTTCTGAGGAAAATATCTTCATTGCCCTTTCTCAACATCTTCTTATTTTTATACATACCACTAGCTGGTGTGGGCTGTCTAAGCTGTGTTGGCCATCTTGGACTTGCCCTCATCTGTGGCACCTGCGTTGGGGCATAGAAATTTCTCTGTCCCTGTGTCATGGTAGGAAGGATATACCCAGGTCCAGCTAATGGGAACATCTGACTCATCATACCGGCAGCAGGCTCTCCCTAAAATGATAAGAAAATCAAGCATGTAAAAACACATCAAAGATATGAAGCTTATAATATTTTACGCCAGACGATGTTATCTACATAAGACTCTTAAGTAATGTTTTAATAATAGTAAAAAGCCAGAAAGTCCATTCAAATAAAACACTCAGCAAAAATACAACATTTCATCTATAACTGAGGGTAGAAAAATTTACGTGCTCCAAATAATACGGCAGAACATTTTAAGAACATTATCATGTCAATGATAGTTCATGTCAGCACAAAGTGTAACAATTGACAATAGATCCATACCAAATGGCAACATACATTTACTGTCTAAGGTTGTACGGCTTACCTAAACATTGTCCGATAGATGTTTTAATAAACCACCAGTATCATCAGAATTGTATGTTCTGTTGATAAGATGTGACATTTTGTCTCTGTCACAAATCACACAAGTCAACTGTCGTTCGAATATTGTTCACAGTTCCGTCACTTTGAAGCTATTCATTTATGTGACTTTCATAATTTGACAAAGAACACAAATGTGTCAAATATGGGTATTCTTCGTAACTTGAGTAACTTAATGAATAGTTCAACAAATTTAGAATTTTAGGGAAATAAAACTTGTAAAGTCAGATGATTGATTTGTTGTTGAATGTCAAACAGTATGTCAGCAAAATGAGCAGGATGTGGGCGACCTATATTTGCTAACCTCTACGTCATTTGGTCTCCAGTGGAGAGTTGTCCTATTGGAAATCATTTCACATCTTCTTATTTTTATATAAACATTATAAGATGAATTTTGAAAAACAATTTATTTTACATAATATGTACCATATCAGACATTTTGGATATAATTGGGAATATTTCAATTATAGGTCATCCCCTTAACATACTAATATTGTTTTTTTCGGCATTCCATGTTTCCCATTAACTGTGAAGTTTGGTACCAAACAGAAAACATTTTTTTCTATTGAGCAAGAATGTAAATAAATAAAAAGATTTGGTATGACTGCTTATGAGACAACTCTCCACCAGAGACCAAATGACGTAAAAGCAGCAACTATAAGTCATCGTATGGGCTTCAACAATGAACAAACTTCATACGGCATAGCACGCTATAAAAGCCCGGAAATAACAAGCGTAAAACAATCTAACAAGAAAACTAACGGCCTGATCTATATACAAAACAATAACCGAAAACCAAATTGCGATACCGACCAACAAACGACAAGTACTGAATTACAGGCTTCTGACTGCGGGAAGACAAATACAGAAAATAAGAACAAACTATAAAAAACTGTTTTAAGCTTAAGAGCTTAAGTCGTCAATTAAACCTCATAAATAAATGTACCTTCACAGATTATGTATTCTATCTATGATACATGGTTTTGAAATAAAGATCCTTCAATTATCAGTTGTTTGATATGCATTTAAGTAATAATAGTACTGATAAGCACTAAAACATAAAATGAATACAAGATATCCCCGAAAATTTGTGACATCCCCTTTAAACGACGTTAAAAATTCAAAGGAAACAAAATCCTCTTGACCTCATGGAAATTTTCCTAAAGTACAAAACCAGGTACATGTTCTAAAACATGTTTGTGTACAAACTTTGTTGGATAAGTTTTATTTTGGTATAATATCTTACTGCATTTTAATACTTACAATATGCGTTAAGTATTTTGAGTAAATTCCACTTAGTTACAAATCAAATTCGCACTATTATTAAAATCTTAGTTTGATCACGGGGCTGGTTAGTTAGTTTATATCTTCATTTTGATACTAGCAATACAATTCATGTACTGTAATTCTAGTAAGCAGAATAGAATAAATGTATCTTCATAGTTAAATTGGTTCACTAAATCAACTTCTTTAAACAACTGTATATGAATTATAAATTTCTTGAAAATAGGTTAAATTGTCGTAGAGAAAATGTTGATTTACCTGCATTCTTATCCTAGCAATACGCTGCATATATTTTGATGCTAAATGAGCTTTCCTGTCTCCGTTTTGTTGTGCTAGAGTCACATAAATTGATCGTTCCCCAACGATCCTTCCGTGCATTTCTCTGACAGCCTTAGTGGCCTCCTCTGGAGAACTAAAACACACAAAACCAAATCCGTTAGATCTTCCACCTTCTGTTCTTTCAAGCTACAAGTAACAGTGTAATTAAAAGGTCAAATATATTCCAATTAATAAGTGCTGTCTTTTTAAAACTAATATAGTACCCACGACAGGCACATTAAAGATAGGGTACAGCCAATAGCGTCCATTACATGTTTACAATATAAATGAATAGTTGACACCCACCCATAGTTGAGATTAAGAAATTCTTTGTGTCTGATGTTTATTTAAATGGAACAGTCCTTAATCTGTTTACTATTTGCGTCGTACCTAAGTAAGCTCAGTACCTCTAGGGTTGTTCAATGAATAATAACTCTTCGAAGTAGGGACAACATTGTAAGCCACTGCGAAACAGAATGATTGTGGTAGAAATCCTCCTTAAAATAGCCATATAATTTCAGAGAACATCACTGAAGGAAGACATTGCAATGCTAGTTCTAGTCAAAATTAAAAATTATGTATAATGCTATTGGGATTGATGAGTTTTGGATCAGTAACTTAGGAGAAAATGAGACGTGGCAGCAAGGTTGTCTTTTTTGTTGTCACTTTTTCGATGTTGAGAAAGAACATCAAAAGACTGATATGCCCACTTCATCGGTTTTGGTGAGCCTTGAATTTACCCTTATAGTTTATTAATTGATTGCTTGATTATTATTTTCTGTCATAAACCATTTGCATATTTTTCCTACATACCTTAGCACTTGTTATGGTTCCAAACTTAGAAAATTCCTTCCTAAGTCGTTCATCGTCAATGTTTTCATCCAAGTTCTTTACATACAGATTCACTCCTTGGTGTCGATTAATTCTCTCCATTCTGATTCTCTCAAATTTGGCCCTAAGTTCAGTTTGTCTCTCAGCCCTTTTTTGGGCTCTGCCAACAAATAAAGTCTTATCTTGGATGGTTAAACCGTTCAAATCTTCAACAGCCTGTTAAAAATTAGACTTGTTAATTTTTCTTGATATGTTGTCAAAATTCATATCATTTGTCCATATTTACAAGGCTATAAAAACATGTACTTATTTGAGTATGTCAGTGTAAATAAAAAATTAAAAAAGCCTCTTTACCGTAGAAGAAAGTTCTTATATAATTCACTACTTGAAAATTCTCTTCTAGAAAAGTAGTCATAGCAAAATTGTTCTCCGGAAATATTTGATTCAAAACTTGTGCATGCTGATTATTTTTTTTAAAATTTCCTAAATCTATATGTGAACAAATCGGTTTTTAACTTATAGATCGGAAATGATTTTTACAAATACACAAAATAATTGCTATTTGCCATGAACAGATTTAATTGGCAGAAATTTATTTTTTTTATTTCTCTATTTTCTTTTGTGTAAATAGATGAAATGTCTACCTCAGCTGGGTATTTTTGTGATTTTTACTCTTAAATATAAAGTAACATACCTTTTCTGCTGCCTCTGGTTTTTCATAACTTACGAATCCAAATCCACGACTCTTACCGCCAATATCAGACATGATCTGTCAAAAATGAATAAAATAATAAAATCATTATCATATATCGAAACATAAGTTTTCATTACCATCATTTAGTTACTGACAAATTCATTATTTTGACGGTACACACACTATGAAACAGCTAAACGTCACAAATGCTAGTTTTGAGTGTGTCACAGTGAAATAGAATCATTGATCTATAGTTTTATGTTTGGTTTTGGAGCCTAGAGTACATCAAGAAAACCAATGGAACATTGAGACATATTCCCTAGTGTATCACCTACAACCAATCAAAATCACCGTGAAAGTCTATCTTTGAGAGTGATTTTACCCATTCTCTTTCTGTGTACCGTACCACAATCTGCGAATAATTTGGATCCATCAATAACAAAATAATTCAATAATTGGTGTCCCGTACTGTAAGAGTCATACTTCTATCAATGTCTAAATACAATATTCATGTAGAAATAAATGCAAAATCGTAAAACATTTTATGAGGGTCAGTTTGGTTTTTTTTTGGAAAATGTTTGTATGCCTTAACAATGTCAGAAATATTGGAACAAAGTTATTTCCAACAACACATAAATTTTATTTTGGAATAGCTTTACAAATTATCAGTTGCCAAGATAATCCTATAAAGTGACTAGTCACTTCAAACAATGAAGGGGCCTCGGTGGCCGAGTGGTCTAAGTAGTTACTACTGTAATCACTAGCCAGTCAACACTGAGGTTGTGAGTTCGAACCCCGCTCGTGCGGGTGCACTCGACTCCAATCTTAATTGACTAGGATTGTCAGTTTTCCTATCGAAGGTCGGTGGTTTTCTCCGGGCACTCCGGCTTCCTCCACCAATAAAAACTGGCCGCCACGAAATAGCCCAAAAGCGGTGCTTAAAAGTGGCGTTAAAACACCAAAAATCAAAATCAAATCAAACAATGAAAATAACTAACATGCCACTACAAAACATCACAACAGTTTATCTGGCAACTACCACAAATTATAGTGGTCAGTTAATCCATACATGTACAGTGGCTGTCAGTGACAGTCCACTACGAAACATCACAATAGTTTACCTGGCCACTACAAAACATCACAATAGTTTTCCTGACACTACAAAACATCACAATAGTTTACCTGGCAACTACAAAACATCACAACAGTTTACCTGGCCACTACAAAACATCACAATAGTTTAACTGGACACTACAAAACATCACAATAGTTTACCTGGACACCTAAAAGCATCACAACAATTTACCTGGACACCTAAAAACATCACAATAGTTTACCTGGACACAACAAAAATCACAGTAGTTTACCTGGACACTACAAAACATCACAATTGTTTACCTTGCCACTACCACAAAATATATTAGCAAGTCCTAAATCCACTATAGTTCCTCTGTAGACAAAATTCAACCACTTCCATACCCAAAGTCTTCCTTGAGGTTTACAAGTGTACATACCTTTACATTTATAAGTTTCCCGAATGGTTCAAATATATCTTTCAGGTCATCCTCTGACATATCATCACTAAAATTCTTCACATAGACGTTATTAAACTTCTTCATCTTATCTCCAAGAATTTCAAGACGTTCCCGTCTATTCATGAATCGTTCTACAAACCTAAAATAAAAAAAGATTTCAGTGCATTAATGTAAAAATCATGAACAGGCTTAAAACTTCGACCTAGGAAAATAAATACGTGTTTCCGGTATCATGCTGGAGAAACTGGAGTCGGTAAGTCGTCAAATTATTAAATAGACAGGTGAAACCGTCTGACCTTAAAAGTGCTTGTTCAAAACAAATTTCAAGAGTTAGGTGCAAAATATGCGTTAATAGGGTAAATGGAAATTCATATATCTTTTTTTATCAAGCATAAACAGCTTAAGGATGTTCGCTGCCCTTTTTTGTTTTTTGAATTTTTGTTCTGGTGTTATCTATGTAGTGCCATTAAAAATTTCGCCCGCTAACTCCTACTTCTCTTCTGATAA
Source organism: Mytilus coruscus (assembly GCA_017311375.1). Taxonomy (NCBI): domain Eukaryota; kingdom Metazoa; phylum Mollusca; class Bivalvia; order Mytilida; family Mytilidae; genus Mytilus; species Mytilus coruscus. The sequence continues at coordinate 42,985,421 of CM029606.1, read as the reverse complement.
TTTAATTAAATATATTTTAAAAAGCCATTTATGAAAAATCGTATGAAAATCTTGTTATTTCATCATAATTTGTGAACGAAAAAAGATGTCAATGTTAAATTTATGAAACATCTAGAGAAATTTATTTCCCGGTATACCAATGTCTTATATCTCAAAATGAAGGATACGAACATATAATTTTTTTTCTGCTTTTTAGTTCCATTATCTATATACAACCAACGTATAATAGTCGTTTTAAATGGTTGTTATTTTGAAACAAAGCAGCGAACATTCTTCAAAAAATGCAAATAAGATAAAGTGTATTAATTATAAAAAAAAGACATACTAACCGTTCCCCTATTTACATTTAGATTATTTCATCTAAGCATTTTTTTCTTATTCTTATCAAACATATACACCCGGTTTCTGCCTACTCAACAACAAGTACTTATTGTGAACATTCATTATTGTTTTTTAATCATTTCTGTGCAATGATCCACAAATTGGGTATTTGGTTTTTAAACTCATATGTCCCTACTAAACCTAATTATAAAATATGATACCACATAGACATATAAGTTAAAATTGAAAAAAAAAACAAAAGATTTAAATTCTTTAATTTTTGAGAGTGGACGATCAACTGATAAACACAACACAAACAATGGTTACAAAGAACGTTTACACTTTCTTTCCTTTCAACAACATCCCATTCACTTTTTCAATACAATTTCTAGCTGCTTCCTCAGTTTCAAAATGTATAAATCCGTATCCACGGGATCCATTCTTGTCACAGACAATCTGAAATTAACACAAATCACTAACATAAACTTCATCTGATATATCCGCATGCAGTCCTATTCTGATTATAATCAAATGATAAAAATTTTCAATGAAATGATTGACAGACATATGACCATGATGACTCACCAGTATGTAATTTGATAGTAAAATACAAATGTTGAAATTAAAAAGCAACACTTTAATCTGTAAAATATACAAAGTTTTCAAAATCAATGAACCATGATCCAAGTTACACATGTTACATGGCCACATTATTTCTTTGAAAATGAGATATGCCATTGCTTGTAGAGATGGATATCAAATATCATTGACTTATCATAAATTATTCCTCTTAAACTGACCTCATCACAGACTTTAACATGTGAACTTTGAAAAAGTTTCAATAGACCATGACGTAGAGGGCAAGGCCAATCTGGTTAACTAAACACCATGGAAATGAGATGCACCACAGCTTAAAAATCATAAAACTAATATTATGGACCATTAGTGCTTTCCCTACAATTGGCATAATCACAAATTTGTAATATTTAAACTAAAGAGTTGTTTTAAAGTAAATTTACCATGACGGATACAACTGCATTACAAATATCCTTGATTTTCCATAGATAGTTTGTCTTAAACTGACATAATAAAAACTAAAATAAATTGCCACTGCCAAAACATCATATCTTAGTCTCAATATTAGACTCCGTCAAGGGTGATACAAAATACGTGTAAATAAACTTATCATAGATAAAAGGATTGAAAGTTTGTACGCCGGAACAAAAGACTCATCAATGACGCTCGAATAAAAAAGTAAAAAACTAAAAATAAAATACGATGTTTAAAATATTGTATGTTTACAAAAAACTTTCTGACAGCTCCCTGTAATATAAAGAACCCCAAAGAAATATACCAAAATCTGATTTTATATCTTTATTATCTTTGCTTTGGTCAGGTTGATTTTTGCTACTGAATTATTATAATCTCTTGAATAGATTTTCTTTTTGAACAGTTTTCTTACCTTACAGGATAAAATATTTCCAAAGGCAGAGAAGGTATCGTATAATGCCTCATTGTCAATGCTTTTGTCAAGATAATTGATGAATACGCTGCCAACACCAGGTTTTCTGAGATATGGATCTGTTCGTGACCACATGATTCTTATTGGTCGACCTTTGAAATTGTCAAAGTTCAATACGTCAAGAGCTCTCTCAGCTGTAAGATACATGTACAAACATTTTTATTTGAGTATTCTATACATTTTGTGTTAGACAAAGATTACAAAAAATGATTGTAGCAGGATGCTGTTACGAAGTCTGCTAAACAAATTTCCCATAAGTTGACAGCCGCTATGACTCCCCTTGTTATTTTTTCAATTCATATGTCAAAAATATGTCAATATACAAAAAACAATTACAAGTATCTGGAAAGTTATAAGTATCAGGGGTAGGAATGACCCATGGGGATTGACAATAGATATCATTAATGCATTTTGTCATTGAAGAACAAAATATAAAGGTTATGAGTGGGGATTTCGACCTTTTACAAGATATTAGAATATTTTCAAATAAAAGGGGATGATGGGGTATCTCTTTGTGACTAACCGTATATTTCATTTGATTGTTTTTATCCAGAAAAGCACTTTCAATTCTTTAGATTCTCCAATTTTGTATAAATAATGGAAAAATAATGTTTAATTTCTAAGCTTGACCTTTTAACCTAAAAGTATAGTAAAACTTCCTTTCTTTTGGTCCCTTTGATTGCACCACTAAACATGTTAGTCTAGCATAATGTGGAACTCGTAGTTAATCTGACTAGCAATTTAGCAGAACTGCTGCGGACAAGTTCAAGGTAGAAAAATAGCGGCAGAGGAAGATTAAGATTGGTTATGGTTTGGTGTTTTCAGCACTATTGCTATATCTTGGTGACTAGTTTCTTGGTAGAGGAAGCCGGAGTGCCAGGAGCAACTGGCAATCCTAGTCAATTAAAATTGTTGTCTAACGCACCTGTCATTTGCGAGGCTCGAACTCACAACCCTTTGTATTGGCAGGTTCATGTTACCGTATATTCACTAGTTAGATCACTCGGTCACCGAGGTACCAAGAAAAAGAAGAGGAAGAAGATAATTTATATGTATGCCCATTATCAGTGTTCATCATGTCAACACGGATATACTGACCACTTGGTTGTTGATATACTCGAGGAGGAAACCTCCACCAGCAGTGGTTAAAGTGGTTAAAAAGTATTGAACGCGTCGAAAGTTCTGGCCCTCTCAGAAAAACATTGAATTTTTCAAACTTTGCAAGAAAAAAAAGGTACTCAGGGTAGGCAGATCCTGCTCCACATGTGCCTAATGTTGTGTTGCTCATATAAGTTCAAACCCGGTGATAAGTACAATACGATAGGTCACACTCGGGGAAAAGGAAGACGGATTGAGGGTACGACGATTGGAACATAACCGTCGTCATCTGTTAAACATATATTTCAGCTATCTATATAGTGGACAATGAAGTTAAAGGATAATGCTAGCTTCTTTTCATTCTTCATAAGAAGCTCCTGTATGAAGTCAGACTCGTGTAAATAACGTAACAGGTCGACAAGAGGAACACATTTAGTGTCCATGGGACAGCCCATTGCTTGTTGAAAACACGTCACCGAAACGTAACAAATATGTTGTCAATCAGGAAATCAAGCATATAGATAATGTTAGTTTCAGAAAAAAAAAAGTTGTTTGAAAAGGAATGATTTTTTTTAAGTACAATTTATCCCCCTCTAAGAAAAGTTGGCAACTTTTTTTTATGAAACAAAGCAAGATGTCGCATTTCCCAGTCTTGAATCCTCTTTTCCTACACCTAATTTATTTATCAAGCAGCTTATGTCATGTGATTTACACAGAAAAACGATGTTATTTGTGATATATCTGCGGAGACAACAACATATTTGTCATGGAGGTAAGACAGGTGCTTTGCAACATTTGAGTCTTTCTTTGAAAATTAATGTGTATTTATAGACACTTTCTTTTTTTTTTTTATTATTCTGGCTACATTATGGCTTACGATATGTTGGGCCTTTGGAGAACCCTTTTCGCAGAGAATTGTTATTGAACCTGTTTAGGTCACCCGTATTAACGTGGCCTGTTTGTATAAATGAGGAACACGCACAGGTGCAACCAGAAGGTTAATACTTGAAGTCGTCAACATTAAGATCCTGCAACACGTGTTTGTAATTGAAAATTTTAGTGGCAATTGTATTGGTATAGGTATAAGAAATGATGGATACAGACAGATCTTTAGAAAAGGTAGATATTTTTGAGTGAACTGATTTATGATGAAGGATATTGCCTAACTTGTTAGCATCGATACCTTTGTTGGCAAAGGGAATTATTAGAAAAGTTTATGTTCTCCTTTTCATCTTTTCCATGCTAACTGGTTTGAATAGTCTGTAACTTGCAATATCCGAGATGACAAGTTTTTATTAGGTTAAATAGGGGTTTGTGACAGATAATGAATTGATAAAAGGGATAAAAGGGGTAGTGAATGAAGCTTCGTTCGGATGTGATGAATACTTAACGGATTGTGTACAAATGTCGGATTGTCGTTAATAGAGACATCATGGAGAATAAGGGATGTATAATTCAGATGACCATGACTGCGTCTATGTTGAGGAGTAGAGTTGAAAATGTCTATCATGTTCACCGAGCTACAGAAAGGACCAAATAGAATACACATACCATCGATGTTGTAATTGTAACCATATGATGTCACATTTCCCAGTCATGAACCCTCTTTTACAGTGATTCTAGAATATCTTATTTTAAATTAGTCTTGCATTACCTTTTGAAACAGAAGAGGGATCTGTAGATATATTTTTAGAGGTGATTTCTTGCTTCTTTTTTCTAGTTATCACTTTTGAGCTGTGTTGCTGACCATTTTTCAACTTCTTTCCTACTTTTGATGATACTTAGGTTGTGCAATTTCAATTTCCTCTTCATAAACTGTTTTTTCTATTTGGGAAGGGGGGTTCTGACTCACATTTTTCTTAAATGCATGTTGTCTGTCCTTCTGTGATTTTTTTTGTTCTATCAATGTGTTTACCCATGTGTATCTTGCCGACTTTTCAACATCAAATAACCCAAACAATATAGAGTCCAAATGTATCATTTAAACCGTGTAAATGGCGACGCCTTAACTCTGAAACTCTTACCATCGTCATGCTGCTGAAAGTTAACATATGCATAACCAAGCGAACTTCCTGTGATCTTATCTCTACAGACACGGATATTGAGGACTGGACCTGCAAATGAAACTTTCTCAAACAACATAGCTTCTGTGACATCTGGATGCAGATCCCCTACATACAAAGCGGTCATAAGGGAACCAGGTCCAGCTGAATGCATAGCTTGTTTTTCAAGGGCTGAATATGGCGTTGTTAATTGCTAAAACATGTAAAAGATATTCAATGTAAAAAAATAATCAAAGATACAAAGCCAACATTCTGGTACGTCAGATGCTCGTTTCGTCTTTATAGGACCCATAAGTCACGTCGCTACACTCATTAGTGTCAATCATATTAAAACAGTTGTGAAAATAGATCAAATATAAAAGAGCATTTAAAACTAGAATTAAAGAGAAGTAAATTATCTACCTAACTTCTTATATCTTTGTCCATACTCTTGGCACACTTCAGCACAATTCAACGCCAATTAAGTCATGTGAAATGTGAAAATGTAGATCAAACTCAGCAGCTGGTATTGTTTGTATTTCTACTTGTTTTGATGATTAGTTTTGAGAAACCTGGTCAATAATGCACGATAATACAATTATTTGTTGGTAGTCTTTTGTTTTGTTGTGTATCTAGAAAGTTGTTTTCAAGTTAATGTAAATTGTCCTGATCAAACAATTTATCTTCAACATGTTAAATATGCCGTCTATTCTGTTAGAACAACTTGGATATATCTATGTGCAGTGGCAGTGATGTTTCTATAAAGAGCGAATTTAAGATTTGTTTCGTTAATTTGTTGATCAGACAATATATCAATATGAATAAGGACGTTTTCTTGGTCTTCATCAATATTTATTTTAACATCCTTGTCATTTTCCAAATAATCAATAGTAGACTAATAGTAGCGACTTCTTCGACATTTTTATTGTAATTTTAGCTGAGGTATATTAGGGGAAGGATTTATGGCACTGTAATATGTTAGCTTTTCTGTATAACTTTATAATTTTCAAATTTTCACAATTACAAAATAAACCTTTTAAAAAAAAAATCAATTTCAATCAATATGTTTATAAATGACGTAGTATTGATCTGTAAACGATTGTTGACGTTATTGGAATGGAGATGGTGTGACAGTGTTGATATAAAAAGTAATGTCGGCAAGTACGCGTGGTCAGCTGATGTCATAGGATTAGCTTAGGTTTATACTTATAGCCTTATCTGTATATTTTAAGAGCTGATTGCAGTGTTTATACGTGTAATCATAGAAAAAAGAAAATCTGTCAAATATCTAGCCTTAGAATCTACCCTAATTTGGTTTCCACGGCACCCTTCGTAACTTGTTGCTTCTATGGAAGTTAAAACAGTTTCCTTTGCTTGGTTAGCTTGCAGTACACCGACGGCTTCTTGTACCTGTAAAATATGTGTTATTAAAGGTACATTTAGTCATGAATGATGTTGTAAAGTTCTCATACTAACAAGCAGCAAAATAATACGCCTTCGTAGATACGCTGAACCATAAACAGGAGGTCAATGGAAACGGACATATGCATCTGTTTACAAGATATGACGATTCACGGTTTTCTGCTTTTTGAAATATTTATCTTTATACAATTTTACCACCGCATTAGGATCCCAATGTCTCAGATTTCGTGACATTCGTCACATGTGAAAAAAACAAGAAAAGCTACAAACATATTTTATATTTAGTCATCTACGGGGTCCAATGATTCATATAAATATTCAAATCTACATTATAGTATCTGGATAAAAACTTGAACATGTTTTCTAAAACACTGCAAATTTAACCTGTTTGCACCGAAATGACATCCTTAACCAGAACAAATTAAATTGTTCTCACACACCTTCTGTTTTACAATACAAGTAAAACTTTACTTCCAACCGAATTTGGATTTTGGTAAACACGTCATTTTTATCATGTGGAAATAATTTATAACAACATAAGAAAATTTTGAAATTTAGTAAAGGGAGAAAAGCTAAGCCTTTGTGTGAAATATATTTTCAAAATATTGATTCTTTGTAGACTGACAGATTACAATGCATTTGGTAGTTGTTTCAGATGTTCCTGTTGCAACAAATATTCTTCAGCGTACATGGATTTATCATTTTCTGCTGTCCATGGAGAGGACATTTCATTTCCTTTTTATTAGTTATAACATTTGAGTTTACAATACCTTTTATATAATTCAAGAGGCTCTAAATGGCAATTGTCGCTCATCTGGATCAACAACGGATACTTTCTAACAATGATTTGTTTAGGCTGTTCTAATCATACTCCCACGTCATATGCTTTTTTTTTATGAATGAGCTACCCGACGTAATCGGTGTTACTGACTAAAAAGTCAATAAGAATATAAGTATTTTACGGGAAATACACGGTTGTGAAACTAAAAGTCACCAAAACAAGGAATCATAAACACACTATGATAAAAAAATTTAAATGCCATTATTTTACATATAAATAAGATTATTATCTAAATTCATCCAAACCTCTCTAAGTACGTTATTGTTAATAGTTTAAGCATGTCACTAGTTCAGTTTTCTCCGTTATTCTTTTACGTCAATATAAATAGTGTCTTTAACTGCGGGAACGGCAAATGTTTGCCTTCACCTAGAGCTTCGATTTAAAAGTATTGCCATATTTTGTCCTATTAGAATAGAACTAATTCCGGTCTGAAATCTGTTTTTGTTCATTATAATACTGGTCTTTCTTCTGTTTTCAAAATGGGTAAAATTCATCAGCCAAGGCTAATAACTCCTGACCGGAGATTATTGAAAGTGTCGTCTTTTCGATCAATTTGTCTCAATCGTCTTGCAAGTCTTTGTTTCTGTTAACTGTTTCGCTGTATCTTCTTAAAACGAAGGGTAGCATTTATAAGGACGCAAACTGACAAAATGTAGCTATGCTGACTCTTTCAGAGATGTTAAAATGTTAAAAATGGGTAAAAGTTATCATTCAAAGGCAATAATCTAATAAGAAGTCGAATGTTTTTGCAGTTTTATTGACAAATATGACGATCTAGACCTTCTATTTCTACTGTCAGATATTCTTTACCTATATTCATTTTCAAAACACTAGACAATACTTAGGCATTTTAACGCTTTATGTTTAAGCCTTGGAGGCCATGTTGGTTAGCCATCAGAATCATAGGAGAAATTTTGCAAGCTAGATACACCAAGGATGATTGTTGCTGCTTTGTTCAATTTGACCCCGTAATTCAAAAAAGAAGATTTTCGAAAAGTTAACAGACATCGTCGACGGACGACAACGTGGACGATAAATGATGGCTAAAACTCACAATGACCTTTGGGTCAAGTGAGCAAAAAGGCTTTTGTTTTCAATTTTTTTATAGAATCGTGGGTTAATTATTGTGTGCGGAAAGTTGAACAAGCCAAATCCGTTTGAACTATAGTGTACCATGTGATAAATCTTAGTGTACAGTGAAGTAAAACAGATAGTGCATTAACACTCCTCTTTTATCATTTGTCCTACAAACCTTAGACTCTAGTGACTCCTTGGATTCCAACATGTGTAACAATTCAGAGTTGTCTATTTCCAGTAACATTCCAGTGATCTTTCCAGCCAGGTCTGGGTACATACTTTGGATCAGAGGGAACAGACGTTCTCCCAACATCTGCTTATGTTCCTGTTGGGGGGAGTCAGCCAACATGGTAGCAGTCAGGGGCAACTGAAAATTGTAAGACTTGCTTGTGCTCATTCTTATTTATCAAAATTTTATTTCTATTTTTCACTAGATGCAAAACAGAAACTTAACTGTTCCCTTTGAAGAAACACCGATACTTTATTTGATGTTGTTTATAGTTTAATTACCACGGCTTCATCAATTTTGAAAAGAATTTATCAGTATCAAAATAATCATGATAAAATAAATAGAAAAAATATAATCAAATGACCTGATTCTTTACAATACAAATGTAGTTGACGAGCAGTTGTATTATCTGCACTAAATATATGGCATTAAGGATCGATTTTCAATCAGATTGTCACTTATAGAGAGAGAGTTGGCCAAAAAACAAACTTATTAACACCCAATTTATATCTACCTGTGTTTCTTTTGTCTGATGAGCTTGCAGTATAGCGACGGCTTCTCGAACCTGTAAAATATATATATAACTAACGGTAATGTTGGTCATTAATGAATTTGTAGAGTTTTAATACAAATATGCAGCAGCATAGAAAAACAAACTTAGAAATACCTAATTTATATATACCTGTCTTTTAACAAGTTTTTGTCTGATGAGCATTGCATTAGTATCTAGCTACCGGCTTCGCAGGGAAGATAAAACCATGAGAATACATACATATATATAACTAACGGTAATGACGGGTTCATTGTAATTTTTTAATGAATATGACTGATATAAATGCTATTTCTACTTGTCAGATACAATTTACTTATATTCATTTTCAAAATACTTGATCATTCATACTTAGTAATAGAACAAAAACTTTTAATTGCAAATTTTATTGTGTGTAAAATGATCCGCAATAGGCACTTACAGTATTGGTCAAAGAATGCAAGAATGCATATGAAAGGCCATGAATTTTTGGTTAGCCCTCAGAATCATAGGAGAAATTTTGCAAGCTAGATACACCAAGGATGATTGTTGCTGCTAAAATTTTGTTCAATTTGACATTTTAGTAATAGACAATATGCAGGTTTAGGCTTTCTTAAAGAAGATTTTCGTTTTAAAATAATAGACAATAGTTAACAGACATCGTCGACGGACGACATCGCGGAAGATAAATGATGGCTAAAACTCACAATGACCATTGGGTCAAGTGAGCAAAAAGGCTTTTGTTTTCAATGTTTTTTATAGAATCGTGGGTTAATTGCATGACAATTCCGTGTGACGATGCGTAAATTAAACTTCTACAATATTCTAGAAGTTTCCTTCTACAGTTTTCAAGGAGTTTCCTTTCTAGTGGAAGTTTCCGTGACAACTATATATATGACACCGAAAAAATATTCTTGTATAATCCGTTTGAACTAAAGCGTATCATGTGATAAATCTTAGTCGGGGAAAGTACAGTGAAGTAAAACAGCATTGTAGTGCATTATCAACCCTCCTTTATCATTTGTCCTACAAACCTTAGACTCTAGTGACTCCTTGGATTCCAACATGTGTAACAATTCAGAGTTGTTTATTTCCAGTAACATTCCAGTGATCTTTCCAGCCAGGTCTGGGTACATACTTTGGATCAGAGGAACAGAAATTCTCCTAGCATCTGCTTATGTTCTTGTTGGAGGTAGTCAGGCTGTTCAACATGGTAAGCAGTCATGGGCAACTGAAAATTGTAAGACTAGGCAGTACTTCTGCTCATTCTTATTTATCAGAATTTTATTTCTATTCTACACTAGGTGCTGTATCAAAACAGAAACTTAACTGTTCCCAATTTTTGAAGAAACACCGATTTTTTATTTGATGTTGTTTATAGTTTAATTACCACGGCTTCATCAATTTTGAAAATTTTATTTCTAATTTATCAGTATCAAAATAATCATGATAAAATCAATAGAAAAAATTTAAGCAAATGACCTGATTCTTTACAATACAAATGTAGTTGACGAGCAGTTGTATTATTTGCACTAAATATATTAAAATTACTAAAATGCCACTCAGTATGATTTACAAACTGATGGCAATAAATGTAACATAAATATCAAAATGACATTTTTACTAGGTGAGCGACCCAAGCTTTTGGACGGCTCTTGGTCCTTTATGTTTCTACTTTAGTACTACGACGAATTTATCAATCTATTTGTTTGGCTGTCTTTGTGAAACCTGCAAAGTACGGAAAGGCATATCTTCGCCTTCAATAGTACATGTAGTACCTTATCAAACTGCAAAAAGTAACAGTTTCACTAACATCGATTTATGGTTTGGTTTTTCATTCATTTGACACTTGCTAATTATCGTGGTACGAGTGATACATTAATGACAGGAGGATAAACCTAGCAAACCCGCTACTTTTGGGGTCCAAGTATTACCCATTATATTCAACGGTCTCGTTAGTTTGGACACTGAATTTTATAATGTTTGTCTTTAAATTGAGAATAACTAAGTTACTCTGCGGTGAATAGGAAAGGTGTCTGGATAAAGACAGTTAAACAAAGAACAGTTTTCCATATTCTTGTCGAGCATATTGAAAGGACGCATGTAAGGTGTGAAAAGAAATCTTTTGTTCATATTACAAAAATTTACAAAGGAAACGGAGAGATTAAGAAAAAACAACCAAACCTAAAACTTGGATTAAACAAATGTTTTCCGGAGAGTTGATCAGTTCCTGTATAAGCACTATGTATTGAAAGTCTGCATCCGTTCGTGTTTATTTATCTACGGAAAACTAAATAGTATACCTGTTCAGACTTACCTCATAGTTGTTAACAGAAGAAACTCGTGTTTGCTCTGACGAACCACTTGGAACCAGCAGATCTAGCAAAAATGTAATCGACTTCTTTGTTTTTCTGAAAATTGAATAACTTGAATGAACAATTTATCTGGTGATAGATTAAGGTGACAGTAGTTTACCGATGTTAAAATCTCGTAAATCGATTAGGAAGAAAAAACAAGGTAACCAACAGAAACTAAACTGAATTTCATGAACTCAAAAGGTTGCGAGAACGGATGTGGCAACAGGGTAAGCGTCTTCTGCTATGCATTCCCTTAATACGTAAACCATTGTTAAATTTCAATGAACACCCTCGTAAAGCATAGGTGTGCCTTAATCGGATTACACTACTTTTTATTCATTCTATCAACTCGTTTTTAATAGTTTTCTAGATTTTCTTGATAATCTTTTCGTATCATGAAATGCTGGACGTTTAGATTTACGTGTTTGGCGGATAGATATTTCATAGTCAGTTAGTGTTACCAGGAGTATTAATTGTGCCAAATGAAAAAAAGAATGCGGAGAGCATTGAAGATCAAAGATTCAAAGATATTTTCCAGATACTGCTAAGGCTGTGTCGGCCATGGAAAACGACCTTAGTGATCAGTATGCTGGAGTTTCTTATTGACAACTTATTTGTTGAATTTGGGGGTAGAATTTTTCAACAAATTGTCGGCATTCCAATGGGAACTACCTGTGCGCCTCTCCTTGCCGACCTCTTCTAAACTTCATATGAGTCGGAGTTCATTCAGACACTTGTCAAAAACAAGAAGATCAAAGAAGCCAGAGTATTTAATTTCACATTCATATATATTGATGATGCTCTTTCTATTAACAATCCAAACTTGTCTGATTGGGTTCCATTATTATAACCTCCAGAACTAAAATTAAAGAAACAACAAACACGGCTTCCTCTGCCTCAGACTTTATAAAATATTTCCAGTGTCTGAACAGAAAGTTGTTGAACCAGGGCTATGTCCATGAACGTCACGTTTTGTTTTTGTTTTTGTTTTTAACTTTTCCAAAAGATACCAAGACCTTGTTGATAAAATTTCCGAATCAACTTCACAAATAATACATGAAGAATAGATTCTAGGTACTGACGTTGTTTATAATCTTAAATACGTGTTACAGTGTTCTTTTATTCGTCATTGTAAATTATTAACCTTGACTGTTGATATAAGGATAAGAAGATGTGGTATTTTCTATTTAGTCCATTTTCGGTAATATCGGTACTTATACATCCTGTCATCGTATTATTGTGCTATGGTCTATTTTTGTATTCTTGTCTTTCAGTTTTGCTTATGTGCTTTGTCTATGTGCCATTTTTTTTTTCTTTGTTGAAGTATTTGTTTTTTCTCATAAGGGAAATGCCTGTGCCAAGTCAGGAATAGGATAGTTGTTTTCCATTCGTTTGATTTGTTTGAGGTTTAGATTTTGCCTTTTTATCAATTATATTTCATGTCAATATCAAAATTCTGACATCTTGGCAGGTGATATGCCATCTGGAAAAAAGTCTACTAGCAGTGGCATAAACCCAGTATACAAAACACAACATATCAAACTAAAGACTGAGCAACACGAACGACACAAGAAACCGGGCGTGATCTCAGGTGCACTGGAAGGGTAAGCAGATCTTGCTTTACACGTAGAACCCGACGTGTTGCTCATGTACAAAAACGGGCGACAAGTCTAATTGGGTAAGTCACATTCAAATAATAGTGAACTGGATTGTGGTTACGACAATTGATAATATCCATCGTCATCTGTAAAACAGATATACTATAACGGTGAACCATCTCGTTATAGTGTTCGCAAAATTTTCGAACGGATGATTTCGACTACATCAGTTGGAACTCTTGGTTCACATTTATAAACATATAACAGTTATAAGTAAATAATATGAACATTTGCAATGAAAATTTTAAATCAAAATCTGCCATATTGAAGGAATTGATTTTTTATAATATTGAATTGTAATATTTTATGTTTGGTTTATAGTATCTCAAGAATGAACTTCAATACGATGCATCTAACTGTCCGACAAATTTCGAATAATTACGCTGTGAATGAAACAATCTCAATCTGCAATTTCATTAACAGTACCAATATAACTGAACCAGATGCGCATTTCATTAATAAATGTCTCTCAATGATACTCGAGCCCCAAATATTGAAAATCGTTAACTTAGTACACACTTTGAATAGCTGAAAAGACAAAAAAACAAATGGAACAATAGTACAGTCATACCCGGACATGCTAAAAGATCACCCACAGTTTTTGGTGGGGTTTGTTGCTTAGTCTTTAGTTTTCTATGTTGTGTCATCTGTACTATTATTTGTCTGTTTGTCTTTTTATTTTTGGCCATGGCGTTGTCAGTTTGTTTTCGATCTATGAGTTTGACTGTCCCTCTGGTATCTGTCGTCCCTCTTCGATAAGAGCTATCATCAAGACTTGCAGAAAAGTGGATTAATGTAGTTTTTATATTTGCTTTTATCAAAATAATATAATATTTTGAAGATGATTAATTTAGAATATTTATTTGAAATCTACTATTTGCTATCGTTGATTTGATTTATAAAAAAAACTTACGGACTTAAATGATTACATGACTGTAATTCTTGAAGATATAGAAACACCTCGCTGAAGAGTCCTTTGTCAGGTTTACATATGTCTGCTCCCTGTGGATCATTATGCACATTATACGTGAATCATTACTCAAATTGATACATGCACAAGCTAGTAATTCTAGCAAGATTACAAATTTGTTGTTGCATCAGCGCATTTTCAAGATAATAATCATTTTGAAATGACTTACAAGCAATATTTTAAAACATTAATAATTAATGCTTGCACAAATTGAAGAGAACGTGTAACCATATATGTTTGTAAGCTTTTGTCTTTTTTGTTAAGCAGTATTATTGTTATGGAAAATTCGTTACTTCCTTATGTACAAGAGTAAATATACATGAAAGGAATAGGTTTGATAAGGCCCAAACATGGCCCCCATTTTTAGATTATAGGGTCTCTAGAAATTTCAAATTCGGATTTATTGACCAATATCACAATGAATCATAGCTAATACAGTGACTAGATAAAAATAATCATTTTTGTTGAAAATTTACGATCCTGCGTTTTATTCATGACGTCACACATAGTATTCATTTTGATTTTCCACAAACAAAATCAATGCAAATGTGTAACTTTTAATTGATTATTGGACAGGAGACATAGAGCGCATACGTCGACAAAACATTATCTTTAAAATAACGTTGATAACATGTATAAAGACATGTTACATGTCTAATTTGAATATTTAGTTTGTCGACGCCTTTTGCTCTATGTTTCTTGGTCCTATATGTGATTTAAATCTGGCCGATTTTGTTAAATTTCGCCAAAATCTCTTATCTTAACCTATTTGGGATGTAATAATCAACGCTTTAGAATGAAACTTTGACACAAATAGTTCTATTTAACTTTCTCACGTGTCTTTCAGTCAACTTGCAACATTTTTAACATGTATCATTGATCTTTATAATCGGGGCCAAATGTGGTCCTTTATAACTTTTACATGGTTTTTTTTTTATCATTGTGCAGTATAATTTGCTTTTGCTTCCACCTTTTATTTCTATTCAGCCATTTTTATTCCATCAAAAATTTGCGATTGCCACGTTTTAAATCACTTATACGAGAAGAGATTCTTTAACAATGTCCCTTACTTATTGACCAGACAAAACCATGATAGTTATACCTTCAATACTTGTACAGCGCATGAAACAGTAACATCTGTTGAATGTTCAAGAAGAACTAGCAGCAAACTTTTATCAAAAACCTTAAGACAGGTATACTTTGAACAATTCTTCCACCTGCTACCTAGAAAAGAAGATTATAAAACGATTTGTAAACTTTATTTATAAAAGTAATTAAACAAAAATTCCGAACTCCAAGGGACATTCCAAACTGAAAGTCTTTTATAAAATGGCACAATCAAAAGCTCACACACATCAAACGAATAGAAAACAGGTGTTTACACATTTTTAAAACCACAATTATAAAGTGTCATAAAATCAAGGAGACATAAGATAACCGATGTACAATTCTTGGGAAAAGAGAAGGTCGAGAAAAATGATCAATTATTCACACATAAAAGGTATTTTCAGAATGCAGTTTGTTTTGTTTGATTTTTGTTTTGTTATATTTTTTATTTATTTTTTCCGAGTGTACACAGAATAGGCATGCAATTGCCAGAACGTTGTACAAGTAGATTCATTGGTAATCAAATAATTATTGTTTTTTTAATCTCTAAAAAAAGGAATCATAAGTCTTTCCAGTTTTGATTTGTTTAATGAATCGATGTTTTATTTAAGAATTAAACCTTGAAATATTGATGAAAACTTTGTATTCAAATACAAGAGAGCTGAACTATAGCACAGCATTGTTTGAAATTAGGAATCCCAAATTATAACCCATAATGTTGCAATGGTAAGACAAAAAGTTCCCCAATAAGACTGTAATACATTTGTGATGTTGATAAATATAGATTGCTTACTCCTTGATTAAAAAACAACACTCCTATAAAAATCGACAATCGACAGAGACGAAGTACTGTTTCCGAGCTTTGTAAGTATTCCTCCTTGCATCTGTGATAAAAAAAAAAAAAAAACAAACGTAAAAATATACCAATAATCAGCATGACAAATCATTATCAACATGTTCAATATTCAAGTTTTACAATTATGTTATGTGTATGTTGCTCATTGTTAATATAGCAATCATTATCGATAGGACGATAAATTTTGAACCTACCTCAAAAGAAAAAGATTTCCAAAGTTGGCAAAAGTCTGTGTTGTCTTTAGTTTACAAATTAAGTTCTGTACAAGTGTTGCTCCCGTATTTTGAAAACTTGGATCATTTAGGCACTGGTGAGATACAAAACAAGTATATACTATGTATGCATGTGAAATAAATACGCAAGACAATAAAAAAATGTTTGTTTTTTGGCTAGCCATAAAACCAGGTTCATCCCACCATTTTCTCTTAAAATGTCCTGTACTAAGTCAGGAATATGGCAGTTGTTATCAAATATTGTATTTATAACATTGTGATGCAGAATAAACTCTGGTTACAAATCGAAGGAGACAGTAGTTTATCGCTGTTAAAATTTCGCCAATCGATCAAAAAGAGTCCAATCAAGTTAAAAAGCAAAACTAAAGTAATCAGTTACGACATAACATTAAAAATGGAAATGGGGAATGTGTGAAAGTGACAACAACTCGACCAAAGAGCAGAAAACAGTCAAAGGCCATCTATGGGTCTTCCACACAGCGAGAAAATCCCGCACCCGGAGGGCGGCTTCAGTTGGCTCCTAAGCAAAATGTGTACTAGTCAAAAAATGAATGTTGTTTTCCATTTGCTCAGTTATAGATGATATATTCGAGTATTTAATTTTGTCAGGAATTTTATGCGACTGTCATACAAGTGAGAGGTTTAGCTAGCTATAAAACCAGGTTTAATCCACCATTTTCTACATAAGAAAATACCAGTACCAAGTCAGGAATATGACAGTTGTTATTCATTCGTTTGATGTGTTTGAGCTTTTGATTTTGCCATCTGATTAGAAACTTTCCGTTTTGAATTTTCCTCGGCGTTCGGTATTGTTGTGATTTTACTTTTTATGGACTACCCCCTTTTCGAATTTTCATTGAAGTTCGTTTTTTTTTTTTTCTTATCATCAATCTACCTTTTCAAACAAACTTTCTACAATATATGCCAAAACTTTCTCATCAGAGCAATTGTTTAGCATCTGTACAATAATGTCCGATGTTTCTTCTAAGTTACCTGCCACATGATCACATAATGTCAGTTTGTACAGGATATCATTGAAAGCAGAAATAATATCGTCTGCTGGAAAAAAGTTACTAGCATCGTCTTTCCTTATACCAAATCTCTGGGAATCTTCTCTTAAGCTAAACTGAAATTATTGTCATTGCAGATTAACCCTTCAGTAGAAGATTTAAACTTAAAAAAAAATGGTCTTCTTTTCGTTTGATTTTTTTTGAATTGTTAATGTCGAAGCCATTTATAGCTTACTTTATATTCTTTATCTTTTTTTGTTGGTGAAGGCCGCACTTTGATTACAGTTTTTTCTATATTAAATGCTTATTTGACAAGAAAGAGTCTGATTGATTGTGCAATCAGCACAAACAGGGACATGTCGCAACAACTTATAAAACGGACAAATAAAACATTTACTAGAAACTAACCCATGCAAGCGTGGATTTAAAGGACACTAAATATGTTTAGTATTGATTAATTATGAAAGCAATTTATAAGTTCACTATTGTAATCTAAATGTTAAATATATGAAAATGTTGTTAAAACATTAATTGAATTGATTTCGATTAAGTACGAATGATTATTATTACATTATGATTCAAATATTATAAAATTAAGTCTAGATTAGAAGTTTTCAATGGTAGATTGATTTGATAAAATGATATTTCATATAATTTTGATAAAATTAAATTATTGATTCATAATTATACATATTAGAATTATTTCAATAGAATGATGACTTTCAGTACTAATGAATGTCTTTATTGTTATTCGTTGATTTCACTACTAATCATTTGTTAGAATGAAGAAATCGATCTAATCTGCTAATTTAGTAATAATCGGATAAGTTAATGGAGATGAACCATAAATTGTATTTTGAGTCTTTATTGCTATATTAACATTATCTGGTAAGGCCGAAGAGAGAACGACCTAGTATAAATTTTGCACGTTCATTGGTCATACAGACGAGATGGATTCTGTAAGAGATCACATGTATCTGTTATTCAAGATGAACGTAATCTGGCTTAGATGAATGATAAGAACATATGTGTGTCAATCTAGACCATCATTTATGTGGATATAACAGATTCACTGATAAGTAAAAGGTTCAAATGGATAAGGCCGTAATGTTTATGCATATAGTGAAACTGTAGTATACAGTAGAATAGCATGTTAATAGGAATATGAGTCATTGAAGTAACGTCGATTGAAAACTGTTCTAGAATGAAGTTAGTATTTAGTAGTAATTTAAAGCTTCATTCTTGGTACCTTAGAAAGTAAGTCAAGTAGAACTCATAGCTATGTGATACTCGTGATAAAGAACACGATAGATGGTACGAAAATTAACTGAATAGCAAAAAGTTAATAGATTTCGATAAATATGTTAATGGTTGAACAAGTTTACATGAAAATTAGCTATTCTTTATAAGTCTGATATTAATGTCATTCGTTCAGTGACAAGTGGTAATTAATGAATCTTATTGTTATAAACTTCTTTTGAATCGAACGTCTACAATATTGTAAGAAAGTTGTTTACTAATTTTCTAGATCATAGTTTTCATACCATTTAGAATTCATTTTCAAATAGTTTTA
The DNA here is from genome assembly GCA_017311375.1 of Mytilus coruscus. Taxonomy (NCBI): domain Eukaryota; kingdom Metazoa; phylum Mollusca; class Bivalvia; order Mytilida; family Mytilidae; genus Mytilus; species Mytilus coruscus. Next base: position 42,966,576 of record CM029606.1, on the reverse strand, counting down.
ATCAAGATTTTCATTATAGTATTTCTGGAATGATTCTATAATTATATCCTCTTAAGTTATACTTGTACTGAATTAATATGCATTTCATCAATTTGCTATTTAGATATAGAGATTTGAATAATGTGTACTTTAAATCAAATTAGCTTTTATACTATGAAAATGAGTATGGATATGATCTGTCGAAACTTTCTTAGAATGATCGTTTATGCTATTAGTACTGTATTATAATATAACATCAGTCATGGTACTATGGTAAATTAAGTCGCATTAGGCCTGCAATTTAAGAACATGTCGTCATTAAGTGACTTGGATAGTAAGAAATTTCAAGATCTTATAAAAGTTAAATAAGTAAATATCTAAGATTTTAATAAAACATTGAGCATTGTATTAAGAATGTCTTTCGACATAAGTATGTAATCATGAACTGATAATCAAATTGACAGTTCATGAAAATTTTATAAGATAAGAATTTTAGCTGTTATTTTCAAGTACGATTAAAATAATCAGTAATAAATCTTAATTAATCAGTAGATTTTATTAAGATGACATTGTGTAATGTTATGGATTACAGATGTTACATGTTTTTAATCTAGGACATATGATGATATCATACTAATGCTTATTATAAATTCATATAACATATAACTCTTAATACTTAGATATTTACATTCTATAATTTGTCAATTTCAGAATATGGTTTAGAGTATATTTAAGATTTTAAATTATTTACTAAAATGTTTGAATAATTTTGTATTTTTTTTCATATTATGTTTCAATTTAATTATTTGTAATTTATGTCTCTTTTTGACTATAAATTTCTAATTATTAGTAATGTTTACAGGTTTGAATATTCTTCGAATGTAATTTTATTTCTATTGATTGAATTATAACATGTAAACAAGAACTTCTCATTGGTTAACAATTACAAGATTGTTCATGATAAAGACTTTCTACTGAGACCTTAATGATATGTTAAGTAATTTACATAATTCTGTAATCTTATCTACGTCAGATATAAGCTATCGATTGAACTTTACACAAGTAGTAATGATCACATATGTCTAAGTACATGTATAGTCACTATGTTAATTAAAGTATTTAAGTAAAAATCATTATTGTAAATTTAAACGTACTTGCTAAATTTCTTTTAAGAATACGTAGAAATTGTAGTATATACAGATTAGCTCTCGTAGTACTATTCATAGCTAATTGAATAATACTCTATTTAATATAGGTTTACATATAAGTATAAAACTTTAAATTCATAATTCCAAATTGGAATTGACTTCAACATTGCTTTATGATTAAGTTTCACTTCACATTTTGTAATTGTTTTATGTGTTAATATTTAGTGTATTGTTAAGTTTTTCAAGAATTGTTACATGATCATAAGTGTAAATGCATATTAGAATTTTAATGCATCTTTATTTAATCTTAATTCATATGTAGTTCTGAATATCTTATGTAGCAAGAAAAATGTTTTCTTAGTTCACAATTATAATTTATGTTCAAAATAATTTTCTAAAATAATAGCTAATTGGCTCTTCGAATTTAGTTTGAGGATAATTAGCAATTTACTTTGATTTCAATTTATTTTATAATACTTTTAATTCAAATAATTAAAAAATTAATAAAATATTTTGAATAAAAGTAGTACTGGTATAGATTGGATTTGATCTGTAATGTACATAAACTTCATACGATGAATTTGTACAATTATTAAATCGTAATGTATTAATTAAACATTCATGTTAATGACTGTAATATTGAATAAATTGAATAATTAATTCTCATATGTGAATAAGCCATTGAAAGTGTCATAGGTAATAGCATCGTTAGGATAAAGTTGTTTAATACTTTACTTATTTATATTAGTCTAATGCAGTTTGATGTCATTAAAAGAAAATCAAATGCCCTTTAAATCATATCTCCAACATATCATACTTTGATGTTTAAAATTAACGTTTTCTAACTAGTTCCTTAATTTACTTAAATTTAAGTATCTGTCTTTTTTAAAATTTCAATTTTGGCAAGTTTGACCATATTTTATAAAGATCAAATTTAAAAATTTTGGAAAATTCTTCAAAATTTAATTTAAGTTTCGTTTCTTTAAAACATTTAATTTGTCATTTTAAAACAATTTAATTTTGAGATTTTGGACCACATTTTAAATTGAATTTATTTTAATTAGGAAGATTTTAAATTAAATATTTGTATGATATAATTTAATTTCTTAATGACAATTAAACTTTTGAATAATTCAACAAATATTTATTACGTATATATTTTTCTAGAAAATTTGAATTGTAACATTTATTACACCAATTTTAAAGCTTAAATATGTCCATTTAGGATAAAGTTCTTGTTTACATTATTGATTTTACGCTTAAATAAACTTGTTAATTCATGTTTGTGAATTGGAACATTTATTTTGTCTAAAGACTAACCTTTTTGTGAACTGGTCTTTTTATAATTAAAGGCAATTGCTTGTTGTTATTCAGGAAAGACGGTTTTTAATGTAAAACAGTTAAAAAATAAAAATTTACAATGTTGTAAATGTTTTCTACTAACTTCAAGGACATAAATTTTGCTTCTTAATTCACTCATTAGCATATAAAGAGTTGGAACGGAAATGATTTAAAAGATTTAGTTTTAGAATCTTGTTTGAATAAATTTATCTTTCAATTTAAATTGCATCATTAAAAATTTTCACCAATTTAAGAATTTAACGAAATTTTAAAATATTTTAAGTTCTTCGTCCTTAAATTGTGTATTTCCTACTTTGATTTTAAAATTGGATTTTCATAAACTGGACTAATTAATTTTTTTCATTATATTTAATCTTTTCGTTTTAAAGTTAAATTCTTAAAGGTAATCCTATTCAAATTTGAAGAATAATAAAAGTAACATGTGATATCGGTATGAAATGTTAAACAATTTAAGAAAACAATATGCTCGAACAAAATATCAGCCATTTGCAATAACTTTAAACACAGGTAAATAAAATAATTTTGTTGTTAGGTATACGTATACAGTTACAATAGAGAAAGGAAATATTTTAACAAAATAAATAATTTTGATATTCATAGTATCTCACTCATCATAGCAGCAGCAGGCTTGTTGTGTTTCTGTTGTGTCGTAGTTCTCCTCTTATATTTGATGTGTTTCCCTCAGTTTTAGTTTGTAACCCGGATTTGTTTTTTTCTCAATCGATTTATGAATTTCGAACAGCGGTATACTACTGTTGCCTTTATATAATATCTCACTCATCATAGCAGCAGTGGGCTGTAACTTAAATTCCAATTAAATCAAGCATGTAACATCTGACTCAATATAGCAGCAACAGGCTGTCCCTAAAATCAAAACCAAATCAAGCATGTAATATCTCACTCATCATAGCAGCAGCAGGCTGTAACTTAAATCCCAATTAAATCAAGCATGTAACATCTGACTCAATATAGCAGCAACAGGCTGTCCCTAAACTCAAAACCAAATCAAACATGTTATATCTCACTTATTATAGCAGCAGTAGGCTGTAACTTAATTTCCAATTAAATCAAGCATGTAATATCTGACACTTCAAACCAGTGGCAGGCTGAAACATGTGAAAATAAAATACTTATTTTCTAATATTGATAACAAATAAAAATTATTTGTTTTTTAATATACTACTTTTTAAATAAATTCGTTGAAAATTATGTTCTTATTTCCGTAATTAAAGTGGAAAGGAAAAAGTTGTCTCTTCACGATCATGTAAATAAAGAAACTGAATATCACACACCACAAAATATGTTTTGAAAATTGATATGACGGTACAAGTGTGTTATTCAAGATGGAAAGTGTAAAACACTTTTTTGACAAAGAATATGTGTACACATATTGTTTATATGGTTATTTTGCAATATTATAGGTTTCCCGGTAATATTAGAAAAGTAAAAAGAAATAGGAAGGTTAAAGTCCTGTACAAAACAAAAATATAGTACGGAAATCAATAATCTGAACATAAACACACCTTGTAATCACCTACGATATTTATACATGTATCAACTGTAATTTTAAAACTTTTTGATACAATTATGTGTTTCAAGTTTCTAGTATAGATATTCAATGATATATGAATAGTATAACTTTCATATATATAAATTTAACATTCAACACTTTATTATTGTAGTATCATAAACCATGAAATACGGTTTCCGTACACTCAAGTGTAATCAATAGTAAATAAATACAAACGACAAGTGTATGTGTAATCGTCTCCTTACACATGGGTAGTGTACACATAGTAGCAACCAATGTCATGTGAATGAAGTTCTATTTTCCACTTTTCAATCCTCAAAATGAAACAAATAAGAACAATATATAAGAGTCGGAACAATGTTCTTAACATTTTATGGAATTCATGAATGTGATATTCTGTTCATGAGACCATAGTTATTAACACAACACTACATTTAAAATTTATTGCATTATAGTACGTCCGCTTGTAAGCCTTATGCTGCATAAACGTTGGGTTAAGAAAACGTCTTAAAACATTTTTGTAGTATTATATTCGAGTTATCTACTCATTTGCTACGCCAATAGAGTTTCCTGTGTTTTATAATTCATGGATTTATTCTTGGTGGTCATTGTTCAGAAAAGGCTGTACAAATACCAAACTCTTACCTTTTACTTAAAAGACCATGGAGTCATATTTTTAAAACATATTAAAGAATTAGGAGTTCATTTCCGTTTTTAAGTTAAACACGAAAAATCGAAGGAAGATATAATAATCAAATCAATGCCGGCCAAATATTTCCTTTTTTATTTTTTTCGTTTATGAATGTATTTTCTATATTACAAAAATGCTATATATATAGTCTTTTCGAATGAACTGGGGAAAAATAACATGTGTTACTTCTCTGTGACGTCTTCAAGCATGGTCGCTATTTTTCATGACGTCACAATGGAAGACAATCAACAAGTCAGGAAATGTATAAATTGAGTAAGAATTAGAGAAATGTGAATATCATTCAACTTATTTTAATAGCAAACAAAACTATATATGGCTGAAGGGTGAAAATTTCAGCAATTTACAAGTTTTGAACATTTTCGAATGGTTGGTGTGATCACATGGGATCGTCCTCCTTTACAGACCATTTTATGCGTTTTGGTATGACAAACAAGAAACTATATCGTTTATGTTGTGGACCTCGATCCTTTAACAGGCATTTTAACATTTCGAAATTGCAGAGTGGAGATGACCCCAAGAGACTCACCATCTATATCATTTAATTAATTTTGTCAAACAAAAAAAACATAAAGGGTAGGTTTTGAAATCTAAACCATTTATAAGATATTCAAACATTCTTCAATTGCAGGGAGTGGAGGATGGCCTATCGAAATACGGAGTGATCTTAAGTGCTTTAGAAGGGGTAGGCAGATCTTCTTTCGCCGTTATTCGTCAATATCTTTCCAGACAAAAGTCCATTTGCCAATTACCGATTTGATTCTATTATTACACACTTTAAAACAAATTGCTTCCCTTCATCAATCGTAAACTTGTGCAGTTCTATACCGGACAGAATTGGCAATCAGACACATCAGTATGATGTTGGTTATTTCAATTATATTGCAGGTAAATTACAGGTAAATTACAGGTAAATTACAAATGTTAAACAATATGAACAAAGAATACAGAAATATCTAAATTAACTGCAAGCGATCGCGAATTGTCTTAACTGTACTGCATTAACTACAGACGAAAAGTATGATACTGAACTAAAATACTGACAGATTTTTCGTTGAAGAATTGTTCAGATCAAAATGACTGTTTCGGTTTACTAGTGTGAGAATTAGTTATGGTAACTTAAAAAAATGTATTCATTAAATTACAGAAATATTTTTGAGTAAGATTTAATTGTAACAATCAACAACTATATGTCATTAAGAAGAAAGTGTTGGTGAAATAAACCAAACATTCTGTATGTGACTGTTCCAAGTCAGGAGCTTGCCATTCAGTAGTTACTACAAATAGGGTGATTTCCTTTTACGTTTATTGTTTTGTACATAAAACAGGCCGTTGGGTTTTCGTTTATATTGCCTTTCATTTTGTGATATCAAGTACTTTTATTGCTGACTATACAGATATGTTTTTGCTCATTGAGGAAGGCTGAAAGATGACATAGAGTAGCGTACATCGTCGCCATTAATTTAAATCTCTGTTGGATAGTTGTCACATTAGCAATTACACCAAAGATTATTGTATATAAGGTATGATTGCCAATGAGCCAACTCTCGACCACAGATCATATCAAAAAAGGCGTTTACTACAATAGGTCACCATGGTCACCGTTAAAACTAATAACAAATCATGAATCTAAGACTGTTATGTTTGGAGTCAGGAAAATAAGGCCATTGTTATATTATAGTTTGTTTCTGTGTGTGTTACATTTTAATGTTGTGTTTCTGTTGTGTCGTAGTTCTCTTATATTTGATGTGTTTCCCTCAGTTTTAGTTTGTAACCCGGATTTGTTTGTTTTTTTTTTCTCAATCGATTTATGAATTTCGAACAGCGGTATACTACTGTTGCCTTTATTTGTCAACTTCCCTAAATAGATCAAGAATTTATTTCATTCAAAATCAAAAAAATATAATAATATACTCGCCTGCACATGAGAGCAAGAATTAAGTATGCAATTCCTATATCAAACTATGTTCATACTTTATAGATACAATAAAGGTTGATTATGATCGTGATGATATGTTTGGTAAATACAACTATGCACAATACTATTTAAATTAAACAATTACTTTACGCAATATTGTGTAACTGTAAATGAAATTTGAAGTATGCTTTTTTAGAGTAATTGTTATTCAGTTAACCACATTTCAAAGCAAATGTACAGGTAATTGAAAACTTATGTTTGAGAGTAAAGTATAGATTTTACTGTAAAATTGTTAATTATTTGCATTATGTTTAATTGTTGGTTTTGCTCTTTCTAACTGTTAAACATGCAAAAGTGAACTGTCTCTAGTCATCATATATATATATTATTGTTTTCTTCAAATTTTATAATCCTCTGAAGTTTTACGAATTTTGAGTTTAAGATGAGGATTAAAAAAAGGCGGGAGATAAAAAGAGGACATTCATACTCATATGTCGAGACACAATGCATGGCAAAAATTAGAAAGATGATTAAAAGACAAGATTATACTAAAACAATCAGCATCAAAAGATTTACAACTGTGCTAAACGAACACCGCTAGAAAAAAAAAAACTGGAGTGGTCTCAGGTGTCAGAATGGGTAAGCAAATCCTGCTCCACTCGTCAAACCCGTCATGTGGCTCTTGGTAGGTAAAATTCGTAAACACGATTGATTGATTGATTGAATGAATGAATGAATGAATGAATGAATGAATGAATGAATGAATGAATGAATGAATGAATGAATGAATGAATGAATGAATGAATGAATGAATGAATGAATGAATGAATGAATGAATGAGAAGTGCTCACCTCAATCTCAAACTGACACTAAACAAAAAAATGTTATTATACAAACCTTA